>OY992785.1:3992846-4440595 GCA_963921375.1 Tiliacea citrago
TTTTAATTATGTGTGTTATGTTCAGGCCTTTCATTAATTAATTGTATTCTGTTGTATTTCATTTATTCAAGTTTTCCTACTTTTGTAATTAAGTAACTATGTTTGAATTTAAAATTCCACTTTTAGTTTATAAGCAGCTTCTATCCTATGTCTTTTTTCTTTAAACTTTATGTACACCTATAATTTGTGTATACATTAGCAGTAATAACTTTCCTAAATACTTCTCTAAACCAATGTTGAATGTATATTAATGCTGTTGGTGTTCATTAACAAATAAATGAATAAACTGCATAATGGTATACTTTTTAAAAATAAATTGTTTACCTGCCTTTGCACCTAATTTGGCGTACACAAATAAACTATAAATATAAACTTAAGGGGGATGCGCTAAGGTAGCCCGCGAAATTTTATACGTTTTTTTCAATTTGCAGGGGGCCTAAAATGGACGCTTTGGCAGAATCATTATAATAATATGATCTGCGTACAATTCATATCCCACAATTCATCTGTTTGACAGTTTTGTATGGAGTTTCGTAAAATGGTCCACAAATTATGAATTGCTTTAATGAAGTCTAATGTCAAATAGCAGCTGTCAAATAGATGAATTGCGGGATGTATGAATTGTACGCAGATCATATTATGATTCTGCCAAAGCGTCCATTTTAGGTCCCCAGGTTATATGTTGATCTAAATATGATTCGCGGCCATAACAAATATGGCTTTAAAGAATTATAATCATTAGAATCGGCAATACAACTAACCCTCTTCGAAAAATCCTACTGAATGGTTATTTCAGAAATAATCATTCAGTAGAATTTTTTGCTCTTAGAGAGTTGTAATGCTGATTCTAATGATTATAATTCTTTAAAGCCATATTTGTTACGGCCTCGAATCATATTTAGATCAACAAACAACCTGATATCTGACCTGCTAACTGCAAAAAACATAATAAAATTTGAATTTCGTGGGCTACCTTAGCGCATTCCACTTAACGTTATCACTTAACTCGTAAACCACGAACGACTGTTCACTGTCAGAATAAAACTAAATAGTCGCAACAAATGTGCGATACTAGCGAAAGTGAGAGGCTTTGAATCTGAGATGAGGATGCTCCAAAATGAAATCCTAGGCGCGGTTATTACAAGAAACTTTTGTAGGTATATCCGTGAATATTAAAAGCAGGCAGTCTAAATGAAACTTCGAATGCAAGCCCCGCCCCTCCCTCTCCGACACTCCGTTATGTGCTAAACGCTAATACATCAGTAATAAAGTTGAATATTGCGTGCGCTCTTTGATCGTGTTCGCGCACGAAACTAAATAGCGTAAGTCTCAATTATTATTTCGTTTATATCTAAAGTAATAATTGATCTTAAGAAAAAATATCTTGTGTCGGGATAATAAACTATATTTTCTTGCTGTGAATATTTATTTCAAAAGCTAAACAATCTTATTTTTTTTTATAATTATCCTTATAGAAGAAATGATTTTCGAATAAAAACTGTATTGAGAGAAAATATTACAATTACGTAACTATCTTCAACATGGAAAGAAAAATATCCAATAAATCATATACAAAAGTTTAATTTTGCTTGTATGTCTATTGTTTCAGAATATTCATGCAAATTAACATAAAAATAGGGAAGCCTCCTCTTAAGATTGAATACATAACATTAGCATCTATCTTGAATTCTTAGATAGGCGAGAGGGAGTGGATCGTAATTTACCACGCGGGTCCTGTGCGGGTTGGTAGATGTTACATTTCTTCGAAGATATCCGGTTCCCTCACGATTTTTCCTTCACTGAGAATCAATTGAGAATCTTTGTTCTAAAGATTACACGTGGTTATGCGAGAGGGCGATAGTTTCAAGAAATTCTTCTGTTGATTAAATAAATTAAACCTAATATTTAAGACGTATAAAGTGTTTTTTTAGCGCATCTGACTCCACATATAAATTGCATCCATGCGAAGCTGGAGCGGATCGATAGTTTATTAATAAAACTTCTGAAAGATCGTGAATACAAGCATATCAACCCATTATGATAATTGGATATTACATGCAAAATATCAAAGTTTAAAAAATACATAAAATCTACGATGACTTTTCTGGAATTTTGTCTTGTGTTTTTTAAAGTTTGTATAATTATTTATGGCGCATATTTTGTTGTTTTTTTTTCTGTTGTCTTCTAATTTTGTATGATTTTCGTGTATTGTATTTTCATTTAGTTTAATGTTTTCGTCCTTGTCAAAGATAATAAATGAATGATGCGGCCTCCTACAATTGAAAGCGCACATTTGTGTTTGTCCCTGTTTATGTTAAAATGCATGTAATTCTGTAGCCTGGCGATCCAAGAAATAAATAAATAACAACCGGCCAAGTGAGTGTCGGACTACGCACCATGAAGGGTTCCGTAGTGGGGATTAATTATCTTACGAACAAACTTAACATTGCAGTTGAAACACACGCATACATTTCAACTGCAAATGTAAGTTTGTACGCACAATATTGAGAGATTTACTATGTTATTTTAAGATCATAGACTTCTTAGGTTATAGGTTTTCCTGTAATCTATATGTAAAGAACAATTTTCTGTATTATTTCAAAATTTTAGGCTGAGTAGTTTCGGAGACAAGGGGGTCAATTTTCATCTATTTTATAATTATAAAAAAAAAAACTGAAATACAATAAGTCTTTTCATTTGATGTGTCGCATGCTACAGTTTGAAAAACTTTTCTTTTTTTCTAATTTGCCGCCCAAAAGTGACCCTTATATTCAAAATTCATTTATTTACGTTACACGTCCGTGTTTGGTTATAGAAGTCCATGTGTGTAGCAAATTTCAACTTAATCGGTACAGTAGATTCGGAGCAAATCGGCTGTGACAGACGGACAGACAGACACACGAGTGATCCTATAAGTGTTCAGTTTTTTTTTATTTTAAGGTATGGAACCCTAAAAATGATACAAGTTTTATACACTTACATGTATGTGACAATTAACAAGACTTGTTGAAAACGTGTATCTCAACTTGTTTATGGATGTAATCGTGGGGTAAGAATTTCCTAAACGAGAAACCCAATAACTTTACGCTCTTCTTGAGGTCGAGTCCAGGATCCCAAGCTCAGTAGTCACAATTGCGACTACTGAGGACCAGAGAGTCGTTTAGAGATGACATCGAATGTGTCACGACGAGCTCGTGGCTAAGTTATGTCAGCCGCACGGGTTGATCCATCAGGTTAAGTTACGCTTGCTGGGATTGGTCGGTGGATAGGTGACCATCTTTACATACTGTGTACTGTTCATACTCCTCTGTGCCTCCGAAAGCACGCTACGCCCGGCTGTTATTCAAGGATCTTTGACAGTCGTTACAGGTCGTCATAAGCCCGAAAGTCTGACGACCAGTCTTACCAAGAGGTATCGTATTACGCAGTTACTGGGTTGTGGAGGTCAGATAGGCAGTTGCTCTATATAAAATACTGGTGTTCAGAATAGAATACTCTTTATTATGTACACCATAAAAGTTACAGATGTTGTAATTTTACATAGGGTAAAACAGCAGCTGTATCCGGTTAGACTGGAAGCTGACCTCAAAATTGTTAGGTAAAGCTAGGCAGATTGATTGAATGTATCATCATGTTATTGTTACCTGGAGTGGTTTTAACTCAGTTGGCAAAACTCCAACTATCGATCCAATACGAAACCTAGTAATTTTATAGTTGACTAGCTTCTTTCCGCGACTTCGCCCACGTGAAACTTCTTGTCCCCCGAACCTTAATTTTTTTTTTCGTTTTGCTCGTTTCCTAAGTGTCCAAGCGTGATGATAACTAGCCTATAGCGTTCCTCAAAAATTGGGCTATCAAATGCAAAAAGCTTTTTTCAAATCCGACTGCTAGTTCCAAAGACTACCCTCTACATACAAACTTACAAACACTGTATAATATTATTATTATAGTATGGATTATGTATTCTAATGTTTATGTACAGGTAGGAGTAGGTGCCTATTCTATATATTATGTAATTGCAATATACTATACTGGAATTTACTATGTATTTATTGATGTCCATATAAAGTCAGTATACATAATCAGTTCCGACTTCTGGGACATAGACCTCCTCCTGTGAGAGGTATAATATGTATGAAGAGTGAAAATGGTCGCCCAACTTATGTATTTACCAATTCCAGATCGTGAAAATCAGCATAAAAACTAATTTTCTATTAATGTAACTACAGTAAATATATCTGGGAAATGAGAACTGTGGGCCAGGCAAGAATGCGCAGCGTAACTTGTTTGTCTTTTTTTTATATAGTTAGCACAGGCGACTTCTGTGGGTGCCTAGTTAAATTAAGGCCTCCAGCCAGGGCATAAACTTCGTAACATAAATTCGAATGGTTTTTATTTTGTGCGCTTTTATAACTTCTATCGTGGACGTGCACGTCTAAGTTACGGCATCACGATACACACACCCTTTGGTCCTAAAGTAATTCTTCAATGGCCCCTATGTCTTGGTTTTTATTAGGTCTGAGCCACTGGGTCAGCTATAATAATAATACTGCGACACAGGCCCATAGAAAAATACCTTAACCTAAACATACATATTGTAATATAAACAAAACTTGTGTCAATAAAAAAGCTTAAGACTATGTTAGTAGCACTTCACTTTGCACTAGATTGACTTTGAGCTGTCCTGTGGAACTTGTTCGAGGAAGCGACGGAAAACCACGATACCTATGCAAGTGACTACCTTTTTTGTTATAGCGTGGGAAATTATCAAATAACTTCTCGTGCTCTGGGAGGTCGTGTCAGACTTTTACTGACTAAAACCCACCCGTGTTCTTTCAGTTGCCTGTGTGCCAGGGCCACGGCATCTCTTTTGGACAAACTCGCAACCCTGGCAGGACGCCGTAAATTTGTGCTAACATCTCTTTGAGGCGCGCGTGGAACACAACGCCTGTGTGGTGGGCACTACACTATCCATGCCTATTTCCAAAGTCATTTAAAGATTGCCAGGTGCCTACTGCCTACTTAAAATCACAAATATTGTTTTACACATCTCGGTCACGACGCATGTGGTTTCGTCTTCCATTCCAGCCTGCCTAGTATTGTGGTTAGTCTTAAACATATCTGGGGCCGTTTAAGACCTAGGCTAAACGTTTAGTGGTTTAAATGATTTGCAATATTGAACTAGGTGCGTCATTGACCTGAAACTTTGTCTAAACATTCGACTTAGGCAAACTGTGGTTCTAATGATAACTGTAAATATCAAAATCTTGGCATCTTGAGGTAATTGTGCTTAGGCATTTAGGAATTTTAGCCCGTTGAAGTCTACATTTGAGCTAAGGCTATCAAAACTAAATATATTATACATAGATACGTTAACTCACGCGTTCTTCCCATGGGGGTGGCAGAAACTATAGAACGCCACCTGCTACGTTCCTTACATATTCGTTTTGCTTCGCTTAAGTTCATACATCTAAAAAATAAAATCTAAATCAAAAAAAAATATTTCACATAAACCTACATGGGCACTTATGAAACGTCAGAAGCTAGGTGCACATCCCGATATTCCCACGGGATCGATACTTACGCGGGTGAAACCGCGGGGCGCAGCTAGTTATTAAATATTTGCCACTATATAAATCTCATTGAAGTAAGGTGAATCCCCGCTGGTACCAAACAGGTGCCGTAAACAATAGGTTAATTTGCAGTAGGTATTGTAGGTATTAAACCACACCGTTATCATATCACATCATTGTTCAGCCTATCATTCATAGTCATCTACGTATGGTATTCCGAAATACCGCTCACCGAAAGGACGGTTTTCCGATAACACTCTACTCCGACGGTTTGTTGAACGAAAAAATGATTGGCCGATGAAACGTTTCGCCGAAAATGAGAGATTCGGCGATACAACGTTTCACCTAAAAAAAAATGGGTAGGTTAGGTTAGGTTAAAACTCTGACGTCCTACGCACGAGCCGAGCGAGCGAAGCGAGCGGTGCCGCGGCAGCGGCCGGCGAGTGCCAGAATCTACCAACCGTCGATGAATAATATTTTCGGCGAAACGTTTCATCGGCCAATCATTTTTTCATTCAACAAACCGTCGGAGTAGAGTGTTATCGGAAAACCGTCCTTTCGGTGAGCGGTATTTCGGAATACCATACGTAGATCATTCATAGTCACGCCAGAAATGCTTCGCAAGAAACACATTTCCACAGCAACTATTCTACTTTCATGCTTCTTTTGCCACACCCAACATTAACGTCCATACATAGGTGTAGGCACCAGCACACCATTTTATCTATACTTAGAAAATAAAGCTCTATTTATCAAAATCACTGATATGTGCATAAAGAATTACTTACATCGACACCAATGTTGCAATGCTTAAAGATTTTGTAACAAAATAATCTAAATTCAATCAATTATTAATAATATGCAAGTTATGTGAGTGCCAGTCGATGTACACACAGTTGAAGGACACGTAATATCTACATTTAACGTTTTCTCTGCTAAAAACTTCTCAAAGTTTAAAAAATATTCAAATCACGGTAACTCCTACATCAAACACTTAGTAATGTAAAGTGCCTCGGGCGCGCAGCTTTCTCTCAATTATTCTATGTTTTCACTACATTATAAGTGTACAACTATGCCGAAATTTGCGATACCCTTGCTTATGTCATCTCATTACTTCCGTAAAGAAATAACTGCATGATGGCATTTTTTTGGCGCATTATATGACGTAGATTAGACGCGTATGTCTGTGTTACGTAAACTGACACGAGAATTTGGACTATGAAGTCGGTTAGGATGCTTTTCCACCAGAGATGTGCTATGCTACGTAGCTATGGATGCGTTTGATATCCATCAATCATATTCATTGGCGCACATAGCTTAGCACTGGTGGAAACGGATTCAACTAAGATATGTTTTTTTTTTATATGGAAGGATGCGTGCTGTGGATGCGTGCCTCCCCTCACCGCGCCGCCCTCGCCGCTTCCCTACTATCGATACATCGCATAACTCGAGCTGCGCATGTTCCTGGCGCAGCTACTTTGCGGCGGCGCATCTTCATAGCACATCTTACTCGCACCGCTACATAGCGTAGTATCAGTGGAAACGGTCACATAGTTTCACAGCTTAGCTATTACATCCTCGCAGCATAGCTGCGTAGCACATCTCTGGTGGAAAATCAGCCTTAGCCGAACAAGAATTTGCAGATACGTGGTTTTGGGTTTTTGAGTGAAGATTGCCAATGGATAAAATTATGCTTTTTAAAACTTTTGCTTTGTAAATTGCTGAATTAAGTAAAATCATTAAGTCGTCTTGTTTAGATTATCAGTTTGATAAACTACTACTACAGATAGAAATTAATTTTAATTAATTAGTTATTTTTCACAAAATGAAACTAAACTGCACGTGGAATAACAATTAAACTTCTATTGTGTCTCTTTCAGTGTCCTTCAAACGATTATCCTTAAAATAAACTTATCTCTAACCAGTTTAGTACCTGACAGACTTGTACACTTCTGTTATTATTATGCACATTTCGATGCACGGCTCGATTTGGTCGTTACCTATGGAGAAGAGCCGGCAAGAAACTCCACGGTTACTCTTATAAAAAAAATTGGCTTTTACAATGTTTTCAAATTACAGTGTTAATAGGTATGAGAGCACAGTGTAGGCCTGTCAACAATTACCAACCGGTCTATTCTGTAAATATCTCACCGTGAAATCTTAGGTGAAGTGAGATTTAAGTGAACAGCAGTGCTATTCTGTAACCATCTCACCGTGAAAATTTAGGTGAAGTGAGCGTGGAGTGAACTGTCAGTGCGGGATTAACACTATTAACAACTCACTGCAAGCTCACTTCACCTACGTTTACACGGTAAGGTTTTTTCAGAATAGATCGGCTGTAATTCCACCTGATGCTACGAATCGCTAGGGATTGACACTATTGACGGCTCACTTCAAGCTCACTTCACCTAGGATTCACGGTGAGATTTTTACAGAATAGCACTACAGGTACTAAACAAAATTATTAGTTATTTATTATAAGTACCATATTATCAACCTCTACGGCCGAGCATGAGGTCCTGGGTTCGATTCCCAGGTTGGGCATAGTGTTATTGAGATTTTCCATTAGGAATTTCTCAATAGCAGCCCGGAGTCTTGTGCCCAGTTAATGACAATAGGCTTGCCCCAATTACATGGGATTTAAACATAACTGGCGAAATGTGGTTGTACTACAGATACCCTTCAGGGATTACAGGCGTGATGTTTTGTCTGTTTATTATAAGTACCCTGTTCCTTAACACCCAATGTATTGTTGAAAACGAACCGCCTTGCCAAGGCAAACCTCGAGACTCGTAGGTATCAATATTTTAGGTCACGCGGTTTCCTAATACCAAAACCCAACCAAAAACAGGTTTCCGTAAAGCTCAATGATCCAATGGTCAATAAATCTTGATGGGAAGCGGTTACAGTGAAGTAGATATACGTCAGTAGGTCAATTGAAGGCTGTCCTCGAATTATTTTCTACGACCTATTACGGACGTTACATGATTTGAGATTGCGTGTAATCATTCATCTGGTTTTAACTGTGATATTGGATAGCACCTTTGGAGGAACAAATAACGAGATTTTTAATAACTTTATAGGAGTTGAAAACTATAACATAACAAATGTTTTGGTTTTGAAGTCCTATAAAGTTATAGTAATTGATATATTAATCTGTACTAGAATGGCACAAACCTGCTAGCTAGGTTAAAACATAGCATGCAAAACGGGGTTTGATATAATTTCTAAGTGCCAGAACACAAAGCAGCCGACATTTAAGTCGTTACAATTTATAGCGTATTACATTATTAAGTGTCTAGTAGTCCATTCAACTTATCCTATAATTTACGACAAATATAACTTCTCAATGCAGTATCAACTCGTTTCATGAATAACAGGTAGTGAGAAAATTACCGCTGATCGACGATAACATACAATTATATGATATGATAATTATACAATTACCTAATTTATGACATGTTTGTCTACTTGATTTGATTATTCAAGTAACAAGTACATTGGCCGTTGCGGAAGTTTAAAATTGTGTGTATTGATGTTCTTTTACTATTTATTCTGAAAACTGACCACCATAACCCAGTTACTTGGTAGAACTGGTTGTTAGCATTTCGGGCTTCTTTCTGACTTATAAAGATCCACGAATGACAGCCGGGACCGACGGCTAAGCTTGCTTTCCAAGGCACGGAGTGGTCTTGATATGTAATGAATGGTCACCTATCCACGGACCAACCGCGGCAAGCGTAGCTTAACCTGATAGATCGACCCGTGCGACTGTTATTACTTAGCCACAAGCCTCTCACATGCCATTATGTTATACATTCCTCGGAAAATGAATTCACTTTAAACTCACTTTTCATTACTACGACCGTATCAATTCCACACCATTGACCTACTGTATTCCGTGCACTACGTCACACTTAACTTACGCCAATACAGACCTTTAAGCTTTCGCAATAGGATCTAAATTAGCATACAATTTAACGCAATATGAGTGCCTACTTGTGACCACGGTTACGAAGTGAGCAAATACCATTTGGTGGCAGTAATCGCACCGGTAGGCATTTCTAGACAACCCAATGCCCTACTTAAATTGCAACGAAACCTCTACTACGTTTGTTTACTATGCGGTTCAAGAGGTGTTATGAAATTATTATTATATATTTATTTCAACTTCTCGTTCACAATAAGGTACAAAGGCGGACTTAATGCCTTAGGCATTCTCTACCAGTCAACCAAGGGTGGTGAAGAGTTAAGATGGCGGGTGATTGAGAGAAAATAATAATATTAAAATATAACATAATTAAGTATAAATAAAATAGGTACACAAGTGTATACATAAATGGGTTAGTTATACGTTATTATTGTATTGTTTTATACAAATTATACATCAAATCAGCCTGAAATATTTTTAAGACAGAAAACGGTGGCGGTGCGGCGGCACGCGGTGCGGTTACAAAGCTGTTGGGAAAATATGTTGCCGTTATCACAATGCTTGAAGGAAGCAAGAATGGTATTCGCATATACATACAAAGATCAATTAAGAAAAGCTAGTTCTTAAGGCGCTTTGTACACGCTACGGTTTCTTGACGGTACTGCGTATTAAACCGCGCTGTAGAAAAAACGTGTCGGTCAACAAGCTTCCATAGTGATCACTACAACACGACGACCGTGCCCACACACGGCGAATAAACCGTAGTATTTTACGGTAAAAAAAAAAGTGTTTGCAAAGGGCTTTTTTTTTTTTTTGGGGTGGGAAATTATCAAATAACTTCTCCCGCTCTGGGCGGAGCGGGAGGGCGTGTGAGACTTTTTCTGACTAAAACCCACCCGTATTCCTTCCGTTGCCTGTGTGCCAGAGCCACGATATCCCTTCCGGACAAACTCGCAACCCCGGCAGGCATTGGTCCTAATGGACCCCGTCAGTTTGTGCTGACATCTCTTTGAGGCGCGCGTGGAACACAACGCGCCGTCGACCCGGGCCTGGTCCTTATCGGACGGCGAGCTATCCATCGCTCACCGTCCGCAGGCCCGCGCTTACGGTGGCCGGAAATCGGCTTGCGACTCCCGACGCCCGGGGCGTCTCCTGCGGCGACTAAGGGCGCGAGGGCGCGAACCTTGTCTCACCCTCAACTAAAAAAAACTTTTTACAAAAAAATAAGAACCGACTACCAAAAATTACACTACAAAGTGAAAAATAACTTTAATTTCGGAAGTCGGTGTCTTTGGATCTGTATTTGAGTTTTTTGCCAGCGACTTCCGAAATTAAAGTTATTTTTCATTTTGTAGTGTTATTTTTGGTAGTCGGTTGTTATTTTTTTGTGAAGACAATATAACGCTTCTACTCGTAATGATACCTCGTTTGTCAAAATACGACGAGTAGTTATGAGCGAACAGATGAACATACATACCTACATAGCCTGTTATAATCATAACCCTGCTTTGACTTTGCCGTAGTCGGGTAAAATCTGCAGAATCGAATTTTAACAATACCTATTAAAATTCATCTATTGTTTGTCACTGGTTCTAATTATTACTTATAGGATCGCTGTCATGCATACAATATTCTAGCGTAGTTCAAAATGTATTTTACCCATTAATATTATTAATGCAAATAAGTCATAAAAATAATCTTCTTGATAATTTCCGGCATCTTGCAGAATCCAACATTTTATAGCATTATTGCTTCTTTTTCCTGTTTAAGTGACGAAGCGAAATAATTAATTATTATGTTGCATATATTGATGAAGGAACACCGGTATAAAAATGAGTGTTTGTGTGTGAAACAGGAAAAAAACTTTGTTGCTAACATAAATACTGATTAGAATATTTGAAGTAAGTACTTAGATAAACCACCCGTTTACAGCTGGACCACATACATATCATACAGTATGTCAATTAACGAAAGGCCTTCCCGTTAGTTAACACACAATAGTACTAGCGTCTATGCATGCCAAAAAAATATATCCATAGAAAAAAAGTTTTTCTTTTTTTGATTAGAAAGTGTTCAGTAAAATAAACATACTGTACACGGGCACTTGTCTTTCAAAGTGGAAAGACAAGTGCTACAAGTGCGCGTGCAGTGTTTTTTTTTGTAGTAATATTTTTTTTACGTTTGTGGACGCTATGCATTGCAGATTAAGGCTCCCGCAGACAAGAGCGACGTTACAGCGCTACGTGACACTAGTAGCACAATTTCTATATGGAAACATCATGGAAAGTGTCGCGCTGCCTGTCGCGCCCGTGGTATCGCACCAGTCTGCACGAGCCTTTAACGGGAACACCTTTCGCTTATTAACATAGGCGAATCCCGCAAGGGATTCGCGAACTCAACACAGGAATCAAAAGTCTGACAATAGTCCTAACTAACATTATAAATGCTAAAGTGAGTTTGTTTGTTTGTTACTCATTCACGCTAAAACGGCTGAACGGATTTTGATGAAATTTGACATGGGTAGACCATGACCTGGATTAGGGCATAGAATACTTTTTATCCCGATGTTCCCACGTGATCGAGGCTTATGCTCGTGAAACCGTAGGGTTCATCTCGTATTGTAATAAAACGACAAAAAATGTGGAAAACGTCATTATCCTCTATCAAACTGTCATTAGGGACCGTTTACACGATTTTTTTTTTTTTTTTGAAGAGGCAGACTGATCTCAAAGTTAGGTATTACATAACATAACTAACAAAATTGGCGAAAAAACATGTTAGAAACAGAGTAGTTTTAACGAAAACGATTTTAGATTAGGTATTATAGTTTTTATTGACGTTTAAATGACACTTTAAGGCTCGTGCAGGCTGGCGCGACACTTTCCGTGGATTTTTCATAGAAATTGTGCTACTAGTGCTGCGTCGCGCCAGTCTGCGGGAGCCTTTATACTTAGATTATTGTTGAACTCTTTGTTGGTTGTAAAGTAATGAGATAATTTAATCATCAATTAAGTACACACATCAGAAGTGTCTAGGGATCAAGTACGTTTTAGAATATCGCCGCCGTATAGGAGAGATTAGTTATATTAATAGATTAATAAGATGATCTTGGATTTCTATAATAATATTGATATTAATTTCTTTCGCCGCCGCAATCGAGGAATATTATTTTAACTGTTTTGGATCGTTGATGATTCTTTTTGGTTGATTTCGCTATTTTAATAAAGATTTTTTTTATAAATTTTGATTAAAAATAGAAAATCAACTGTCAATGACGATTCCTATAAAAGTGTGTACTAGTTACTTAGTAGTAGTTATTATCTTTTAGCATTCACATACGAGTATAAGCTGACCTTAATAAATAATTTCAAACAAAATATTATATTACATTCCTATTACTATTTTAGCACACAATGGTCAAACTACAACTATTTCAATCGCCTCTGTGGTTTAATAGAAAGTAAGAGGTCTCGGGTTCGATTCCTAGCGGGGTAAAATTATCTGCTCGGTTTGGTTGGTGGTGTACCATCCTATCTAAGTTTGTCGCCATAGCAACAATATTAACAGCATTGTTGTGTTTCGGCAGAGGTAAGATAGCCAGTTCCTCTGTGGTTGAGGATTCAGGATGAAACTCACTTCCAGCTTCGGCCTGATCATCACTTGCCATCAGGTGAGATGAAGGCAAAGAGCATCCACGTTGTGGTTAAAAAAAAATTGGCTACTACCATTTGTTACCAATTATCATAATTATTCTTCTACTAGGTATATTGAGTATTTGCAAATACAGCGATCTACAACATACTTCAACGTTTTGTTGACTAATATCGATATTGGTTTAATATGTCGGTCAATAGACATAACAGTCTGTTGATTGCCGGATAAAATGAGATGAGTGCAAAAATACTATATTTATAACCATTGTTTAATTGTTTACTACAAAATAATACATTTTGCAGGTAAATATAAAAAAGATCTGTGAGATTAACAATAAATATAAAAATACATGGAAATTAGGTAACAACACTTAATCAATGTGCGTTATACGAGGCTTTCAAGGCCTCGCTGATTCCTATTACCTCATCCATCAAGTGGAAACGCTCCCTTAAGCACACTTTCACCTTCTGCTACACTTTCGACCATGTTATGACACAAAAAAAAACGCCTTGCTTCTGTTACAGTGCAGTAACTCGAAAGTATTCCAGTAATTTGGTACAATCTAACATTGCTCTCGTAATTTGTGTTTTATTTTTTTCTTCAAAATAGTGATTTGCGAATTTTCTATGTGTATCTTCGGTGATTTCGTTTTTTTTTAATTTGTAGGTTTGCCTTCTGACTAATTGAAGAGGCAACGATTGCTCTTTGTTTATTGGTTTCTTTACTATTGGTGATTGAAGTAAATAACTGTAGATAACAATTTGATTGATAAAGAAGTTTTGTGTTAACAAAATAGTTAAGGACGTTGTCTGTGCTTATTAACAGATTAGGTACAGTAAAGGAATCTGCGGGCTAATTGCGTAACACACTATCAATAGGAATCGGTTTCAATTTGACAGTTCAACAAAATTCATTCCGTTATTTATGTTGTTGAGCAGACAAATTTTTCTATCATGGATTTTTCTATCAATGGATTAGCAATGTACTTCAAAATCATTCCGATTTCGATTCAAACTGTGTTACGCAATTAGGGTGCTGGTGTCTTACGCTGGTAGCACATCTCCGCCGCGAAACCATAGCAGCGAAACAGCGGTAGTTCAATTCAACTGGTTCGCGTCATGTTCCGCCAGTCGCATCCGATTCGAGTAGCGAAACATGACGCGAGCTAGTTGAATTGAACTACTGCGGTTTCGCTGTGACGATTTCGCGGCGGAGGTGTGCTACTGGCGTCAGTGTGAGGCATTTGCGATGTCGCACGGGTCAAGCCCGTGCGACAACTTCAAAAAGTTCACTACAACTTCAAAAAGAGTGAACTAAGTACTAGTATTTAGAACGGGTACATATTATCCTGCATAAATTCCTCCTGTCATCCTTATCGGTGCAGCCTTAAAAGCAGTGGACATATTTAAAGTATTTGGGTCACATTGTAACTGGTGACCTTAAGGGCGACGAGGATATAGAAATCGCAGGGCTTTGGTGGTGAGAGGCAGTACGCTCGCTCACAGCAGGTTGCAGCAACGAGGTGAATCTCTTTAAGGCATTCTGCCAGTCGTTCTACATGAGTGGCCCGTGGGTGAAACATACGCAGCGACCCAACATAGCCCTGCGCACAATATAATAACGCTTTTAGATGCTACAAGAGCTACCGTGGCGCTGTAGCGTATCTGTTATGTTTCTGAAGCGCGAACGGATGGCTTTCGAGCCATCATTCGCAAAAAAGCAAACTCCTTGCTGCACCGTCTACAAAGCAGCAGCAACAGCATCCTCAATGCTATTGCTGCCCGTTTTGACTGTCCTTTCCTAATCAGTGGATAAGGCATATATATACATAGGCATCAGTTAGGTACTAAAAATACTAACATAATGTTAGGTAAAATTTTGTTACTAACACACTAACGTTTTATAATTTGATTTTATGTTATTTTTGTGATATTATGATTATGTAACTTATTTGGAGATTCTCTAAAATAAATAAACACAACATAGCATCATGTCTGTAATCCCCGAAGGGTTAGGCAGAGAGGCACATTTCACTAGTTATGTTTCAGTCCTATGTAATCGGGGGCGAGCCTATTGCCATCAGCTGGGTACAAATCCATACTCCGGGCTGCTACTGAGAATTTATTGATGGAAAACCTAATAATACAGAAAAGATACTTCTACAACCTGGGAATCGAACCCAGGACCACATGCTTAGCAGTAGTGCTTGCGACTACTAGACCATAACGAGGCAATCTGAAATAACTTTTTACGGAAACACACAACTAGTACCTAATTAAAAAAAAACATGGAGACAATAATAATAGCACATTGTTTGAATACCATTCCACTTGTTATCTATTGTGTTTTATTTCATGTAACGCACATTCTTAGTTTTGTTATGATTGATATCTCGAACTTGAAATTAATTACAGATTGTTTGGAGTTTGTTACGGGTCGTCAGAAGCCCGAAAGTCTGCCAACTAGTCTTACCAAGGGGTGTCGTGTTACCCAGTAACGAGGTTGTGGAGGTCTCTAAGGCAGTCGCTCCATGTAAAATACTGGTATGCAGCTGCATCCGGTTAAACTAGAAGCTGATCCCAACATTGTTTGGAAAAAGGCTAAGCATTATGACGATAAAATAAGTATTTTTTCAAAGTTGCAATTTTTATTTCAGCGATTTGTATGAATTTTGACGTACAAACGCGATGTGATTGGTCGCGCGTCTGTGGCTTTCTCATGTTATGAAAGAGCACGGCGATCGCTTTGGTTATTTATGCTCATGAATGTACTCATTGACAGGTTACTCTTAAAACAAGAATCCATTAGTGGTGTTTAAAAAAGAGGAAAATTCGCGTCCCGCCCTTTGTTTATCCAACTAAACCCAGTTTCTGATATTTCCAACTAAGTCCAACTAGATAATTTTGTTTACCTACCAAAATGAAAATATCTATCGAAAAACAACCGACTTCCAAAAAGAAAACACTACAAAGTGAAAAATAGTTTTAATTTCCAAAGTCAGTTTATTTGGATCTGTATTTTAGTTTTTTGTCACTGTCTTCCGAAACTTCTAGTTTTTTTTTTTGTAAAAGTTTTTGTTTGTCACTTTTTAATGGGTCAGTTTATAATTTATCTAAGTAACAATGGCCTAATGCCAACTGCTAATCACCGTTTACAAAAAAATACATTTTTTGGTGCAGGGCCGTTAATTGTTGAGGAGTTCTCCTGGTACTAACCATTAGCTCCACTTCACTTGCATTGTGACGACCATAAATTGCTTAGCAACCATATTAAAGTATCTGATCGAATCGCATACCCGTGAAATACGTATTATTAAGTAGTTCCGGTGGCCATCTGTGGTCTTATCAACAGTTCCACTTCACTAAATAGTGCTTCCTGAGACAAAAAAATGCACGAGTTACTATAAAAAATCCATTTCATAATCGGTGTACAATCGACGGAAAAATCGATGAACATATACATTAAAAAAAAATAAAAAACAAAAAAGCTGGTAGTCGGCAAAAAAATGTGTTACAATAATTTTTAAAGCAAATTCGATTTTATACTCTTCTGGAATCTGAATACGGTCTATTTTCGTTTGTCTACCTATTTGATAAACCAGTTTGGCACTGTTGCATTGATTAGAGACTTTCGCTGTAATTTTGATGAATACTGTTACAAAATGTACAGTTATGTCGGTTAAGGTTACAACATTCGGTTCTTAAAGTCATCGATCGCTTAATTTGTGTGTTAATAGAACACACAAATTAAGCGCTGAACATAATATTTTATTAGCGAACGCTGTCTTTTCGTTTGTGTTACAAATACGATTAATTTCAAAATATATTACGTTACAGCTGGATTGCTTTCTTACAAAGCAAATGAATGGTTTACAAAAAAATACTTTGGTAGGTTACATTTTTATAAACTAACTAGCTGCGCCCCGCGGTTTCACCCGCGTAAGTCTCGATCCCGTGGGACTATCGGGATAAAAAGTAGCCTATGTCTTAATTGGTCCAGCCGTTTGAGCGTGATGAAGTAACAAACATACACACACACTCACAAACTTTCGCCTTTATAGTATTAAGTGATAGTATGATGTGATTGAAAATTGGCTTTTCAATGTTAAGAAACCCTTGTCTAGTAGATGCACTGAAAATGGGCCTCAACGTTTGCTAATCGACAGCGTCATCATCATTTCAGCCGAAAGATGTCCACTGCTGGACATACGCCTCCCACAAACGTCGGCACATCGACTGGTTCTGTGCTTCCCGCATCCAGTGGATTCCCGCGGCCATCGCAAGGTCATTGGTCCACATGATGGGAGGCCTTCCAACGCTGCCCCTCTGGGTACGCAGTTGCCGCTACAGAACATTTCATTGACCTTAAATTGACAGTAAAAGAGAACTTTAAATTTCTTATGGTAACAACTTGCTAGATTAGTATCTAATCTATGTTATCCTTTAAGAGCCTTCCGCCTTTTTGTACCAACTACTTTAATAAATACTCAAAGTTTTTACTTGATTTCCAAACTACCACATGGAATTAAACACAAAAACAAGATAGTTTTTGCGAAATATTTTTCTGCACATTATCATAATGTCTATTCAAAACACGTGCAAAACCACATTTTATGCAACAACAAAAGTTCCGTAGAATAAAAATATATTTTTTTACATAATATTATGATTTGGGTCGAATATTTTTCTGATAGAGTGTTATGTAAAGAAGGCCACTTTCGCAGCCTAGTTCCTATTTGTAGAGGCGTGAAGATTTATTATGTGAACTGGTACTTTAATTGTGTAACGTGAACTTGTCAGGTACTTTAAAGTGGGTCAGTATATTAGATAACTTATGTAATTAAAACTAACTGTGTTTTTAAATTCAGTATCTGTGCCTTCTGGCTTTGTCTTTGTAGTAATTAATTATTATTTTATTATTTACTTGCTTTTGACCGTGGCTTCGCCCGCCGGCGTGTTGCTCGCAAACTACCCCACGGAAACGTACTACCGTAACGCGCACGTCAAGAAAGCTCCCAGTCGGTATAATTTTTTCCGACATCTTCAACAACTATCGTCATATTTCCGTCAATTTACACAAAACCTTAACGAATTACACACATATATCTTTCTCATGAATCACTCCGTCCATATTGGTGAAAACGAATATGAAAATCCGTTTGGTAGTTTTTGAGTTTATTGCGTTCAGACAGACAAACAGACGCGGTGGCGGTGCCCCACTTTGTTTTATAATATGTAGTGATGTACATACGGTTAAATAGATAGAGATACGACAATCTCAAATCAATAAGATAATTATGACAATCTTGTCCATTGCTTGTCAGGGCCAAGGACCAAGTCCGAGTCCTTTTTTTGGTAATTGCTCTGTGAAAGCACACTGAGTTCTTTTCAAATAGATCTTACTGATAATTTTCGAGGGTCTCATAAGGTACCGAGAAGAAATATTTCTACGACTGGAAAGAGCTGGTGAAACCCAAAGACTGGAGGAATTAAGACGATGGATCCATAGAAAGAGATTTCGTAACAAAGAAAACGAAGATGTTCGAGCCTTTTCTTATCCTTTTGTAGGGCAAAGGTAGAGAGAAGGCCAAAGCATTGATCACTATGCCCCTAATGGAAGCAAACATGTGTCTGGTAGAAAATGCCCATGGCATTAAATCCGCCTCCGTGCATTTGTGTGCTTAAAGTAAACAATAAATAAAGGACAGCCTAGGCTAAAAAGCAAGTATTGAGTCGTAGACAACTGACAATGACCCACATAATAGTCCAGCAAGTAGATCATTAGATCATTACCAATATTATTTACATCCTAATCACTGCTTTGCAATTTGTTCAAAAATACCACCACATCAGTACAGTTCAGCAGAACCTTGTAGAAAAACTAATAGGGATGGAATTGCTTTAATTTAAAATGAAGTTGACGTGGTTTAGGGTTCGCGTGCTGTCGTGTCATTGAGCCTATGTTTGTTCGCAAGTGGTTGTCAGTAAACTAGTGATTATTTTACGTCGTTTATGACGTCCTAGTACATCGTTTGTGGGTCAGACCCTTTCAGGTACTGCTCAGCAAAAGATGCGCAAATATTTGGGTTGAATCACATGCAAAAATCGATCCTACTTAATTAATGAATATCAAGTCATAAGATACCTCTTCATTTGCCATAAGTTCGCCCCTAACTAAAACATTGACCAATTAGCAAAGAACACACACGTTTGATAATAAAAATATTGTAAATAAAAGCGGTCAAAGTCTTTGAATTATTATAATCGCATTATTACAAAAACGAATGTAATCGTAATCTCTGCAATGGAGACCATTGTAAAAAAACAGACAATGCAAACTACTGACTTTCACTGGCACTGAACTATTTATTTGACTTCGTAATATAACATAACTTGTTACCGATCCAAGAAATTCAAGAGCCATGACACTGCAATAATTCTCTTTGAGAAGAGTGACAAGTGCAGGGCGTGACACATATACAGATGTGATATGAGGTGTTGTTGCAATATTTATGTTATGCCTACCTACTGAAGAGAGTAAACAACTACCTAATCCTCCCACTACTGACTCAGGCCTCTGTAAAGTAAGGAAATACATGTGCCAAATTTTCTTGCTAATTTTGACTTACCCATTTCCCCAATATTTTTCGAAATTAAGAAGCAATGAATTAACAATATACTTCAAAATCATTCAGATTATGATAGATACTGTTTTACGCAATTAGAATACTGAAGTTGTTCGGGCACAATGGTATGCAAGCGACTAGCATAGGTACTTCTGTGCAAGTTACAAGTGTGAGCATTTGTTCAGGTTATTCTCAGATCTTTAAAATAAGTAAATACTATTGTTTACTCTATCTATAGACTGAGCACCGACAAGTTTCAAGTTCCAAGAGTTTGAAAATATGGAAAGGCTTTTGTCGAACATCTTCAACAATTTTTTAATCGACTGTAAACTTGTGGATAAAACAAACACTATATGGACAAAACTTTAACTTAAGCCTCCTGTTATATGCCTTTTCTTTTTGCTTTAAAATTAATGAGTATTTTTTCCATCCGCCCACTGTTTCTCACAAAGGCGACGATGACGCCTGTGTCCCAGCAGTGGGTACATACTAGATACTACTTCGAACAACCATTCACCTGCGGCTAGCTATGTCGATTTGGTAATACGCAGCCACTTATAATTTTTGCGTGTGATCATTTTTAGGGTTCCGTACCCATAGGGTAAAACGGGAACCCTATTGCTAAGGCTCCGCCATCTGTCTGTCTGTTTGTCTGGCTGTCTGTCCGTCTGTCACCAGGCTGTATCTCATGAACCGTGATAGTTAGACAGTTGAAATTTTCACAGATGATGTATTTCTGTTGCCGCTATAACAAAAAATACTAAAAAACAGAATAAAAAAAATATTTAAGGGGCTCCCATACAGCAAACGTGATTTTTTTGCTCTTTTTTGCTTGATATTGATAACGGCAACAGGTAGTGACTTGAAATATTCACAGAATATTTAGTTATCACTTGAAAAATAAATAATTAAAATAAAACAAACGTGATTTTTTTGCCGTTTTCATAGATAATGGTAGATACGGAACCCTTCGTGCGCGACTCCGACTCGCACGCGTTGTTTAAGTTAGACACGCATGGGTGAAAGTTGAACAAAACTTGATGGCAGCAAAATTACATACATAGGAACAAGTTATTATGTCAAATAAAGATTTGAAATTGTACCGTAACTTATTCGGTGATTATTTTGTAATATTTGGGTGCTACCATGTAATAGATCTTAAAATATCTTTGTTAGTTTTAAATCTGATAACAGTAGTTAATTGATGATAGAATATTGATGAAAACATTATGTTCTTCAAGATTCAAGACATGAATCTTACTTTTTCGTTAATTCTAGGCAAGTCTGCCATCGTGGCCAAAAGTGAGTTCTACCCATATCAAAATAGAGACAAGAATAAATGCATCATAAAATTTTTATACATATTTGAGATAATAATTATACAGGCTGGGTAACTGTGCCACACAGTATCATTAGCAATGGGTTTCGTTTTGACAGCTCAACAACATTCATTGCGGTATTTACGTTGCTGAGCAGACAAATGTTTTGAACATATGAAGCAATGGATTAGCAATATACAGTATGATTTATAATTTATGTTACGCAATTAGGGTGCTGTATAGGCATATTCAGATCTATATACTAACAATAAAAATGAAAGAGTTTTGTTTGTTTTAACGCGCTAATCTCTGGAATCACCAGTCAGATTTGAAAAATTCTCTTTGCATTTGAAATCCCAATTCTTGAGAAAGTTAAAGATTATTTAACATCACGCTAAGACTCTTAGGAGCCGAACAAAAATAAAAAAGTCAGAAAGAACGCTAAGTGAAAAGCTAAGTAAAAGCGCGGGCGGGCGATATGATGCGATGCGGTGGATCGAGGGAACACGAATTTCATGCGGACCTAGTCGCGGGCAGAAGATAATAAGTGATATAACTTCTTTTTTGTTTTGGTGGGAAATTATTTATTTGTTTATTGAAACATGGAAGACTTACAGCTTAAAAACGTAATAAAAAGGAAACCATAGTCAACAGCAAGCCAATTACAAGTCTTGGCGAGTAGAATTAGACTGGAAAATTTTAAGTGAGCATAGAACAGCAATACGTACCTAATACATATTTTAGTTGTTTAAGAGGTTACTTATTTGTCTAAAACTATTTGGTTAACATTAAAAGAAGAACAAATCAAATTAAAAAAATTAAGAAGGTAATAATTGAAACTTATGGATAAGTGGCTATTTGAAAAAAATAAGGCTTAAGCACCTTTTAGCTGACGTTATGACGTTACACTAGTCGCAAAGAGATCCAAGTCATGTTGCTTACATATTTCATTGAATTGTTTGCCTGCACGCACAATATAACTATTCTGCCTGTCTAATAAACTATCTATCTATCTCTCAAATATCTTCTCCCGCTCTAGGCAGAGCGGGAGGATGTTTCAGACTTTTACTAAATAAAACCCACCCGTGTTCCTTCAGTTACCTGTGTGCTAGGGCCACGATATCCCTTTCGGATAAACTCGCAACCCTGGCAGGCATTGGCCCCAACGGACACCGTCAGTTCGTGCAGACATCTCTTTGAGGCGCGCGTGGAACACAACGCGCCTGCGACCCGGGCCTGGTCCTTATCGGACGGCGAGCTACCCATCACTCACCGTCCGCAAGCCCGCGCCTTCGGTGGCCGGGAATCGACCTGCGACTCCCGACGCCCCGGGCGTCTCCCGCGGTGACTAGGGGCGTGAAGGCACGAATTTTACCTCTCCCTCACGTGTTCCGCCTCCTCCTTCGCAAGCATTACTTCTTCGCAGAAGGAGGTGACGGCCTCTCATGCACTCTCGCTCCGAACCATAGCCTGAACCAGGACCGGACGTGAGAGATCGTAAGGACACGGCGGTGCTCCGCTCAAGCCGAGCAGACCTTCACTGTATGCTCCACCGTTTCCTCCGGGCGATCCACACAGTGGTGACATCCGGGCATTTCCTCCCGCTTTATCCTGAACAGGAACCTCCCGAAACAACCGTGTCCGGTGAGGACCTGCGTCAGGCGGAAGGTGAGGACGCCGTGGCGCCTCTCTAGCCACTCCTCAAAGAGGGGACTTATCGCCACAGTTGTGGCTATACCTAAGGTATAATTCCAAAAAAAACATTAAAACAGTAAGTTAATAAACAATAGGTTGCGCCAAATAATAAATAGAAGCTAAGTATCCTAATCATGCTCAACCTTTCGCAGATCTCTCCATCATTATCAGAAATAGGACAAACATGAAAGCCGACAACACAAAAGGATCTGCTGAACGAAACAACTTTGAAATGAGGTTCAAAGGTTGTGCGGCAAAAGTGATTTGTAAAGCCACAAGTCTTTCGTCTGCATTTATAATGTGTTGCCCTCAATCATACCTCACGAATGGTATTCAAAGTTCGGATGACTCATTTTATGTAGAAGCACTTTGCATAAATGTCAGAAAATTGGCAGCCATTAGTCTTCTCCAATAATAAGTAAAAGTTATCTGTCATCACACATTATGTAAAAGAAAAAGTTAAAATAGAACATCAGTTTCATCATTTCAGCCGAAAGACGTCCACTGCTGGACATAGGTCCACTGCTGCTCCCCATAGGAGGGTGTTTGCTTGATAACCGCCACGCTTGGCAGGCGGGTTGGCGATCGCAGTATGGTGTTAAAATGCATAGAGAACGCTGCTGCCCATTCTCTAGTAAGTCCCTTAGTCGCCTTTTACGACACCCACGGGAAGAATAAAGGATGGTGCTATTCTTTACGTCCAGCACCACACGGTACGGCATCAGTTTAGCATTCCCTAATCTCATTTATTTGGAGTCAGTGCATTGTCTTGTGTATCTCTTACCCCCAACATCTCAGTAGTTTCTTTCTCCCTTCCTTTTTTTGTATCATCTTTCACACAACCCTTCAATCGTTTTTTTTTACTCTCCCTACGCTTTGAGCCATCCATATTCGTGTTTAAAACACGTCCTTCATCCCTTTGCATCCAATTCCGACATCACCAGCCAGTCCTATGTTTAACCATCAAGAGTAAATTTATTTTTCAAAAGGAAGATTTGATCATTTCTGTAAAATCTTAACTATGTTCTTTCATACCATTTTCAAATACTTTCTGCACACAGAATTTCCTCAGTTTGCTTATCTACACCTATATTAGACACTATGACTAGATCTAGGAGTGAAAGGTTACGATGGCTGGCGTATTATACCCTATTTGCCTCAATAGTAACTGTAATCGCCGTGCCTTATACCCGTAAAACTTTCTTTTGGATCGCCATACGTGCGGTCACTATAATTCCATAATTACAGAGGTGTAACTACTTTGCACGCGATGTATATATTTACGGGAACAGTCGTAGTAATGTCACTTCTTATGGCTTTTTGTTTGAGCAAAGAATAACTGCAAGGATTCACTAGAACAAATTGTAGGTACGAGTATGACAAATGATAATTTGTTAAATCGACTACTTATCAAGTTATGTGTGACTTTAGAATAAGAAGAAATGAGAAATTTTAACAATAAATAAAAAATTATAATGTATAATTTTCAATCACTATCAAATTTCAGTAGAAAAACGCAAAGCATACCGATTGTAAAGTTAGATGAGATAAACACCATAAACATTTATACTTACAATAATTCAGCTTGACGGATAAAAATTACCATGACAACAAAACAGCGGCGAAATAAAACATAAACAAATGTAGTTTGACCCCCTTTATATTTAGCAGAGTCTGCTAAAAGTGAAATAAATGTCGGTCACATTTATGTCAAGTTTGTTGTCTTTATTTTTAATCTTTTGATACAGTCAGCTAAAGAAATTGAGGGCATAATGAGTGACCTAGGTTACTATTATGTGTCAACTCAATGGTTATAGATGGATAAATATAACTCAGACACAATTTTGCCTGGATAAGCTATTGTAAAATAGATTATCAAATGCTCCATTGTTTGTTAGAATCGATTCCCAGAAAAACTGGAGGTATAAGTAGTAGTATTATTAAAAATTGCGTATATGACGATTTTCATGTTTACGATTGGCAACTTTTTGTAATACGCCTATAAATATTCGCTGCACCTTTTAGATCCAACTTTTTTTTTGCAGATTATAAATCATGAATCATATTTTCTCTAAAATCAACTTTCAAAATTCGCTAGATATGTCTGTCAAAACGACTAACACACCCATTGGGCATTACTCAAAACTCTTTTTTATACCTATTTCATCTTCCGCCATCGCATGCATTCGCTTCGAAACGCAAATACGTAACGCTATGCTATAATCAATCATAATAAAATGTATGTCATCTGTCTGTTGGATGTACTATACTAGTTTGTAATTAGTTCAGCGAGGTTAACATTCACCATGGTGTGTAAACCATAAACAATTAGTGAACATTCACCACGGTGTGTAAACTATAAACAATTGGTCAACATTCACCTAGGGAATTAGTTGGTAACTGTAATCATTTTGAAAGAAAATTGGTCATATTTGTATAATGTTTTTAGCCCATGACTATTGTTAAGGTCAATATGAGCCAAGGTTTTTATGTACCCGAATTGAAAAGAAATCTTTGAAAGCCGTTAGATACACATGTCAGAATTTCCACTTTTTTGCCTTCTACGAGTAGTGTGTTTGTACTTTTATGGATGAAAACTTTCGGAGGATATGGCATGATGAAATTTTACTCTACTCTTTGGATCTAATATTATTTATTGAAGAAACGCAAGACAAAAATGAAACAGTGAACATTGAAAAACTGCTAATTGCTAACTGAAGAAATTCCTAAGTACGCCAATTTAAAACCATTTCCATTTCCACCGTTTTCGTTACAAATACTCTTCATTAAATGAACCATTGCAATAACAACAAAACATTAACGTAACACGTAACTGAATAAACGAAACTAAGGGGTAACGTTTTCAACAGCCGGATAGCGGTGTGCAAGTGCAGGATGTTTTGAAACCGATGCATTGGACCGTTGTGAAACCACACTTGTGTTCGTTTTCACAAATTAGTACTGGATATGTGTGTTGTTTTTACAACAAACAATTAAACATATCGGCTGGGGTCGCGGCTAAATAATAACAGCTCCATGGGTCTATCTTCAAGGTTCGTGGATGGGTAACTATCGCATACCGTGAGCCTTCGTCTCGGAAAGCACAATAAGCCGGTGGTCTCTGCTGGGATCCGTCGATCTTTGACAGTCGTTACGTTAGTCAGAAGCCCTAAAGTCTGACAACCAGTTTTGCCATCGCGTTACCCAGTAAGTCGGGTGTGGATGTCAGATAGGCAGTCACTCCATGAAGAATACTAGTATTTAGCTGCATCCGGTTAGACTGTAAGCCGACCCTAACATAGTTGGAATTAGGCTAGGCTGATGATGCTGTATGTTGTTTACCACAACTTCTGTCATTATTAAGCCTGTATAATAGATGATGCCAAATATGGGCTGCTTCATTTCCAGTTGTATTAAGAAAACATGAGAAACAGCTAAATTTTGACTTAGCTTGGCAAGTGGTTGAGAAGTTACTCTAATTAAATGTCCAGATAAACACAATTGATAGTTCCACATAAGGCTGTTCTCATCGAGACGTGTTTGGGCTCATACGATCATCTTGAATTGAGAAATACCTTAGCTACTTTTGAAACGAAAAACAATCAGACATTCCTCAAAATCAAACAATTGATTGTACATGAAACATTAAACTCAAACATTGACACCCGTGTTTGTCACCGATGAAGGTTCTAAAAAGACATTAGATACAAGAAATTTATAACAATGTAAAAATGTGATGTGTACAAAATAAAAGTGTACGTATTTACCTATGTGTAGATTTATCAACGCCAGCTCACCTAATTATTATTCAATAATCTCTTCCACCGAGAGAACAGCAAAAGTTCAAATCAAGCTTGACTAAGACAACCATTGTACGAGTATCATTACCGGGTGTTTAACTTCGACCATGCATTATTAACTTCTCCTTGAAGTATGTGACAAGGTACTGAGAATTATAATTATATAATTCCCGGAAAACACACTGTATTTTAATTGTTATTACGATTCTATTATTTTACCCAGCACACTTGATACTCATACGTGTCATGACCCCTTAGCACTTATAAATTTATTACACTTTTCCAACTTCAGTCTTTGTAATTAAGTATAGTTAGGGTAGGAAATCATTCATATTTTCATATCTGTTTAACTGGTCATTTCGAATCGTTATTTCCCTCCATGCCTCAGAAAACACATTAAGCCCTTGGACCAGGGGGCCGATCGCGCTATTTCTCAACGTAATTACCGTTCGAACGGAACGTTTTTGGTTTTGGTTTAGTTTTGGTTTAGCTGATGTAAGAAACGGTATCGCGCTATTTTTTCTGAACGACAAAATCATTGACGTTACCCAATACTGAAAGTTCGATCGATCGTTCCTCGAACGTAACTTCCAAAGTAAAGCTAAATCGTATCCGTTGAAATAATTAGCGCGATACGAAATGTGTCTATCGTAACGTTTTTGGTTGTGGTTTAGTTTTGGTATTACTCGTAAGTCGTAACGTTCAAAATTAGCGCGATCGGCCCCCTGTTGTCATTCGTAGATCTATGACAGACGTTATACTAGAAGCCGGAAAGTTTGACAGCCAGGGCATCGTGTTACCCAGTAACTGGATTGTGGATGTCAGATAAGCAGCCGCTCCATGTAAATACTGTTATTCAGCTGCATCTGGTTAGACTAGAAGCTGACCCCAACATTTAGTTGGCTAGGCAGATGATGATGTTTCAGATTGATGTGTGTAGATGCGCAATCGATAAATCTCCGTCTTGGAAGTTAAATCTTTGAATCATAAATTACTAAATCTTGACATCATTTACATCATACATCCTCATGCATTTATACACACCTAACAAAATACTGCCGATTCACCATGTCTAACGAGACACTATAATTATTCTCAGCTGCAGCAAAAACATGCATACGGCGAACACTTGCATTTTCTCATTCCCACACAAACGTGCTAATGGTCATTTGTCGAATTATCAACGTAAGTTTAGAAATTTTACGATACTTAGTGATTCGGCAGAAAGAACATCGTGAGCTAGGAAGGAATTTCATTGTAAACATAAAGATACTGGAATTTTTAAATAAATGGGACAATCTAAAATAAAATTATCCACAGAAAAGTTAGCTTATTTGACATAAAAACATACATCATGTAAAGGTCATTCCAATTTCATTAGATGATGTCCTCAATTTTAAGATTACACACCGATGCATTCGGAATTATACCAGAAATAGAATCCTAGTATAAAAATACACTTCCGCGACAGATTGACTATCAAACAACACCCATCTGAAATCAAATAAAACAAAAACTTGGAAGTAAATGATGTTCCTTAGAAAGTAAAAAGGACGCTAAGAAAGAGTTTTGAGCGAGTCCAACGTAGGTTTTTATAAATCCTATAAAGTGAGGTTAATTTTCATTATTGAAACTACAAAGATTATTTACGAGCTAATAATCATAATTACAATATATCAACAAGTAATAAAAATATTATAACTCGGAACACTAACAATACTAACCCAGTTAATAGTCGGTTAGCAAAAACTATGAAATAAAATTTGATGAACTGCAAATTACAGTTAAGGCTCGTACAGACAAGTGCAATATCGCGGACGCGACGCGACACTAGTAGCACAATGTTTTTGTCGGTGCCTGTCACGCCCGCGATATCGCGCGAGTCTGTACGAGCCTTTACTCATGAAATTCCAATACTTTGAAGACAATTATTATTTTTGATTTATAATTCAATTCAGTTGCAACTAAATTCTATGTGAGCAATGAACAATGTGGTTTTGATAAGTTAATAATATGTTTTAACTGTTACTGATATTATGTATGAAACCGAAGATCATATTTTTTCATTAATTTACAGAGAACTCGTTTGTCGAACTTATTACGGTGATTAATGTTTAGAAGCAACGATCTTTATGAATTAAATTGACTGTGAATTACAAGTGTAAAGAGTCAATTAGTATTTTGTTTTTTTTTCATTCATAAATAAACCATTTAAAGTCACATATCACACTTAAGTAAACTTGATTTAAATAATTGTTACAAAAAATAAAACAATTAATTCTACGTCACCTTTGTAGTTATTATGTCCCAACTAAAATATAAATACTAAATAAACTTTTTTAGAACTTGAATTAGCTTTTAATTGTGGATTAAGTGAAACTAATAGCTTGGTAGCTTTAGCTTAAGTTAGAGGCACGTGGCTTTCAGTTATGGTTTGTAAGTAAATTTTACGCTTATTATGCATATTTTTGTTACAATATTGAAATAATTTGGTCAGATATTTCTTGCTGACATCTTTTAAATGCTGATAAGGTCAAATTGCATCTTTATGGGATCAAATCATTTTGAGAAAGGTAGGCAAGTTTAAAAATTCAACTCGATCTAAAATATAATTACAGGAAAACAACAACAAATAGCAGCCCGGTTGGTGGCAATACGCTCGCTCCCTATTACATGGGACTTGAACACATAACTGGCGAAAAATCGGTGTACTAAAATGTACCCCCTTGTCTAAACCTTAGGGGATTACAGGCATTATTATTTTATAATTATGTAAAAAGTAAAAAAAAAAATCTCATCAAAGTTTTCTACAATTTTTATTTCAACATGGTTTATACTTTTATTATTTTAATGATATTTTATATAGTTTTTTTTTAAATATTTTGTGAATGTGAGAACGTTGTAGGGTTAATAGACCAAGGATTGGATAGGAGAGATGGCTTGGTGATTTGTAGACCATTTTCTATTTTGTTAAGTACTTGGTACTTGTTGACGGGCCTACACTGTCCATTGTAAAAGCCAATAATTTATATAAGAGTAACGGTGGAGTTTCTTGCCGGCTCTTCTCCATAGGAAACGACCAATTGGAACCGTGCACCTAGCTTCTGACATTTCATAAGTGCCCATGTAGGTTTACGTGAAATAAAATATTTTCATTTTGAACAAAAACTTACAATATTACCGCTATCATTTGATTGACACGCATACTTTCGAGCATGGCACCGTTTGGAATGTAGTTATGCAACAGTTTTGAAGTTTAAAGTCTCGCCGACTCTCGCTCTACAGACCTAGAGACAGATACTTAAAGTTATGACATCATTTAACATTATTAATGTAAACAAGAGCTGCGAGTTACGTTTTTTACATACGGCTACATATCAAGCTATACATTTTTAGTATAAACTGATCTCGCATTGTATAGATTTCCGTACAATTAAGGCGCTTTACTTTGTGTAAATTATTTCATCACCACTGCTCTCAAAACGGTGAAGGAAAACATCGTGAGAAAACCGGCGTGTCCTAGAACTAAAAATTCAAAGTGATGTGACATTTACCAACCCGCGCTGGTGGATTACGGCGCACTACCTCTCACTGACAGGAGGTCTGTGTTCCAGCAGTGGGAATATTATAGGCTGGATTATATTTTATTATATGTAAACAAAATATTGTTAAATCATTTTAAAATAGTATTTTGAGTTTCTTGCCCGTTCTTCTATATACGAAACTACCTTTTGGAAGGGGAACTAGATTAAATTCCTTGTAAATTTTGACGAAATATTCCATTTGACTTGGACTTAGACATTTTCTAGTCAATAAACAGATTGTTTTGGTCCTAAACATCTTAGTTACCATCCTACAATAATAAAAGATCGATGAGACATTAGTACTTCAGAGAATACCCGGTCGTATCGAAAAATAAGCTCTATGGGGTCCAAACATTCTGGTCCCATAGTGAATCCCTGAGGAAGCCCGCTAAATGAACTAGTTTTTCTCTCCTTTGGAAATAACACAAGATGATGTGGTTACATAAAGGAGATATTAGAATTAGAAAGTTTATAATCCATAGCACTACGTAGCAATGTGATTGAATCCACCTTTTACAGAGAAAGTACTGATCAGTGACCTAAACAGGCGTTTGGCAAAACTAGAACGATTTTTACCGAATCATTGCCGATCTTTTTTTTAACAATGTTTAAGCGGAGGAAGACAGTGATGGTAAAGGTTAGAATGATGATAAAGAAAAGTTAAAGCTTGTAAAACTGAAGTTTTACAAGCTTTTCTTATACGAAGACAGTTTGCTTTATAGAAGACGTCAGCTCCCAGTGACGGAGACCAGGAGCCAAGTCTGCTATTTTTAATGATTGGTCATTATGACGACCATACCAAGGCAATGCCATGACCATTGTGCCGATAGTTTGTAACCTCCTAAATTCATAATGACGTGACAGTGGTCCATAGGGAAGTAAAAATAATAGGAGCTTGTCAGTACGAGATTACCAAATACAGACAATTTTTCCAATGGAGTAACAGTGGCACGTCATTGGAAAATCATAAAGACGCCTTTTAATTAGGAAAAAAAAAAAACAAAAACTGTCAAACTCTATAATTACGGTGCCAATGATCGGCCATTTGGACACAACTGCGTTAGCAGGCTTTGCCCCCTGATAGGAGGGATCTTGGTCACCAACATTACAAAGTTCCAAAAGAAAAATATATTAAAGACAACAGCAGGCTTAGCATGACGCTTTCTATCTACTCTACTGTAAAATAGAAATCGCTTGTCTACCGAAAATGTTCTACTGTCTACACGGAAACGTCATTTTTGTCTATTCTTCCGTCGACATAACGCTTCTTTATGGTTCTCGTGCTAAGCCTGCAGGTTTCGAACATTTTGTATCCAAACCTTACAGTCGGCCAGAAAAAAACGTGTTTTTTTATGGGAAATAATACCCTAAAAATGTTTACCACTATCAACGAGAGTATACAATTAGCCCTTCCGTTGCTATTCAAGTTTGTAAATACCTACTACATAATCTGCCTATAATGCTCCCACTGCTGGGACACAGGCCTCCTCTTTCTGTGAGACGGAGTGGGCCGTAATCCACCACGCGGGCCCAGGGCGGGTTGGTGGACGTCACATGTCTTCGATTTTTTTTAGTTTTTTAGTAGTAAATACCTACTAAAAATCATATTTTGTCTTAAAATATTTCGAGCTACCAGGCCCAATTGAATTGAACCAGCACACTAATTGCTGCACCCATCCCTGAGTTTCGAAGGATATTGCTAATCCATTGCTTCGTAGGATTGGAAAATTCGTCTGATCAACAACGTAAATAATGCAATGAACATGGGAGAACTGTCAAAATGAAACCCATTGTGATCAGTTGACATTTTATGTCTGTTACGCAATTAATTATCAATTAGGTATCAATTAATTATCAATTACGAAGGACGTCTATTCGACACAGCGGTTCTCTCCATTGAGTATTTTTGACAGATTTGTCATACTAAATGTATCATCAGCAGTCCACTGACCTCTGTAGGAGACTAATTGCCGAATGTCATCTCGGACTGGTTGTTGCATAGGAATTATTTAAGTAGGTATTACTTCGTATAAGGAAACATACTTAGTGTTGCGAATAAAATGAAAGAATTTGTGTATTTGTCAAAATAGTCACTAGACTTGCGAATATAGTGACGCTTTTATTTAAATTCTAGCTAGAATTATTCGGCACACGTAAATTAAAAAATATTTTGGCCGTAAGGTAACCAAAATCACGCACTACGCAATCGAATAGTTATCTATTTGGCAGTTAAGTTGCTAATTTGTTGTTTGTTTTATATACATATATTCCTGTAATTTGTTATCTATTCATTCTGCTATTGTGTGTTGTGCTATGACTTTTGTGTGCAAATATTGGTTTTATCTATCTAATTGTTACGATTTTGAAAAGGTGAGATATCAAAAATGTATTATAATGGATTTATTCATTATACTTTTGAGCTAGATGTCAAGAATTAGGTGCGTAGTTACACAATACAGGCTAATTACTAAAAGTACTCACGTAATATAAAAATTTTAACTAAGGTCAAACTCTAAGTAATCTTTTAAACAGAGAACTTAATTTATGTGAAGAGAAAAGTTTTGAGTGGGAATTTAGATGATTATAAGAATATATAAAGATTCAGGAAAACGATAGCAGGATTGTTAGACAAAGGTCTATACCTCTAACAATGCTGCTATCACTTTCCCCGCCGTTAGGAGTCTCATTTACCCTCTTCTAACCCATCTTAGAAGAGGGTAAATAAACGACGGCTATATGGAAGGAAAAACATGCTGCGCTTTTAATAAATTGAATAGCAGAAGAGATAAATATACTATATCTCCCATAGTAAAGCATCAAAATCTCACCCCTAAGACACTACTTTTAATAAGTTGTATTGATGCTATCGTTGTCAGGGTCGTACTCTCCAAACTGATCAGAAAACATTCCGTTATCTATTTCCGATCCATAATCAAGATTCAGACGTATAATCACTACGGCCACAATCGTAGTCTAGGGTCAGACAAAATAATAATAAAAACTTTATTATCAGACAAATGGACTATTTGTCTGATAATAAAGTTTTTATTATTATTTAAAAGTTTTTATAGGTTACAAAAAAATACAATAGAAAAACGCAATATCCTTCAAATAAAATAACATGCACGTTAAATAAAATAAATACAAATATATCTACAATGATTTAAGGCATTGGAATGACGCTCTTTGAGTTGTCATCCAATGCCACATTATGGGGCTGTCCATCCTGCTGGCCACAGCAGCCAAAAGACTGTTGGGACTATTGCGCATTCGCCGAATCAGGTACGCTATACGCATACGCATCAGCGCGTAACAATCCGGCACACCGGTTTCCGCGAACATCCCCGACGCACTGCAAAAGCGCGGTAGTCCCAACATCACCCTGAAGGCATTGTTATATTGGATTCGCAGAGCACCGTACGAGTTTTTTGTATAACTGACCCACAGGGGGCAGGTGTAAAGAGACTGGCAATATGCCCAAAGAGTGTAATTTTTACCTCTTCTGTACATCGTGCAAACCTACGGGCCAGCATGTTACATCTAATTGCCAATCCTCTGCGTTCCTTCTCCAAATCCGTATCAACGGCAAACTGTCGGTCACCCAGTAAACATACACAACAACAACAGCCACAAAACATTATATCCTGGAATTAAATTCTCGTGTAACAATGTCAAAGTCCATGCAGTGTTAGAAAATTGAATCATTGATTGTATCATTAGGTATTGTAAGCATTGAGATAATCTCTTTTATCAATAAGGTGTATTATTGAAGCGATCATGTCAGGTTTAGGCCTGTATAAAGAACCGATTTGCCCAAATAAATATCCTAAAACTACTAATGTAGATATAGAAAACTGTTCAGCGGTAATGACGTAAACGAAATGTTAGCTATAAGAAAGAAAAGTGAAGAATAGGGAGAGATCAGTCTCTCTCCCTATTCTTCATATTACTACGGAAGAAAAGGTATAGAAAAAAATAGTAATACAATATTCCATACACGTTTCAATCCCATCAGGAAGAGAGGCATCATGTTTCGTTTTATTCGTATGCTACTTTATTGGGGGATGCACCAACTCTTCGTTACCCTTACAGATCTTTCAGCCGTCAGGAAAGACGATTAAACACTACTTATGGTGACAAAATTATGGTGATGACACCACAAAGGATGATTTTCCGCCTCAATACATCATTGATGCCTTAAGCAAATAATAAAACTCAACCACATAAGTTTAAAATGTTATTGCTAGCACCATTGAGCATATAATACTCCGTTGCTCAACCTGCCATACGATACCAGTTTGTCGGTAGTTGCAATAAAGTGATCAGTTTAAAGATGGCAATAGCATACGGTGACAAGTTACGCATCATGCGTACTACATCAAACATAGGGAAGCATTTTGTTTTCCTCAATCATTTTTTGACGACCATAACGTTACTTATATAGAGATTTTTCCGTCTATAACCAGCCTGAAATTAAGCTTTTTTAATCTATTGATTAAGTAGAGTATTTTTATTACTGCCCATTGTAAAAAGACAGTCTCAATTTAACATTTATTTGTGTTTCATTGCCTGCCTTTGAAATAAAAACAAACATTGGAAAATAATTCTTAGTTCCAAAAATATACACGAATACTTAGTATTATTTTAGAAATGATTTCCTTGCCGTGTTAGTTCTGGGCGTCTTAAGTTAATTTTCATGAGTTTTCCGAGGCATTCGGCGGCTACGTGAGTTTTCCGAAGCATTACGCTACTACTATGAATTATTATTCTGATACTTACTTCATGCAAGCTTCTTTGTAAAATAGAATTTCTCTATATATGTCGCAGAGGCTGATAACTGTCATAGGCAGTTGAGTTGGTAAATTGACGCTGCTTTAAACGCTGGTAGTTAGTTTTTGCCTCGGGTAAAAGAGGAACCCATTATAATCTATGATTTGAATAGCATAGTTAACATAGTTTTTACGGTTAACCGGAGAACAGATAACAGTGAACTTTAACGTTAATAAGACAACAAACGTTGAATATGTTATGGCTTATGATTAGGAATCTGAATGCAATTCTGGTATAAAATTAGGTTCTTCATATCCTTTCTAACATTCAAACAAGAGAAGGTTTTTATCAATTTGCAAATGCTAATTATAAACATAGGTGCAGCACGATTTCCTAACATTAAAACCGACAGTTCGACATCAAAATTCGTTGTCACAGCAGTTATAACCATGGCCTCGCTATAAATTTTACTTTCCTCATATAATAACTAATCTAGGTTATTGATGGCACACAGTCAGTCAAATTATACTTTGTTTACACATAATTTTACTTAGAAAAACAAAACACTAACCTTCGCTTTTTGATACGATCGACGAAAACAAACTTTTTTTTTTTTTTTTATTAAAAATGTTCTTTTTTATAAAATTTCAAAATCACTCTCGATTTTCGAGTCGCTCCGGATAGTGGCACGAGCGACTAGCGCGGTGATTGGAAGGCAACTGAGGCTGTTGTTGCAAGCCTGCGCGCACGCAACGGACGGTCAAAACCTCCGGATGAATGAAGCCTAGTTTACAATAAGTAGGTGTAGAGCTCACTAGTTTTTGAAGAACTAGTTCGTTACATATAACACGTGTATTATTATATTATATAACCGGTAGTTATTACAAATGAGTCCTATTAACTATGCATCACCATACTAGTGGTTAAATAAATTATTACGTATGAATTGACATTGAATGAAATGAATAAAAACCGGCAAGTGCGTGTTGGACCAAGCACAATGAAGGGTTCCGTAATTGGGATGAATCCCCATATCCCAAGAACAAACTTAACATTGTAGTTGAAAAAAATGTTATCCCGTACATTCCAACTGGAAATGTACGCACAATATTCGGAGATTTTCATTTCATTTATTCATAAAACAATTTACATTGTGTTGAATAGACCTATACGCATGCAATTTACATACAAATACAACTGACTATGAAATTGTTAATTAATTAACATTCCAATTTTGCCATGTTATTTTAAGACCATAATTCTTCTTATAAGTTTTCCTGCAATCTATAACCATTTTCTGTACCTAAATTTTAAAAAAATAGTGTCAGTAGTTTTGGAGATAAGGGGGGGGGGGGAATGGTAAATGTTCATCAATTTTTTTCTTATGTAACGTAAAATTTTTATTTTAAAATTATATAAATAAAATACCTATACTTGAGACCCTCAGAGTAAGCCCGGTCATTTGATATGTCACACGGTACAAAAGGTGCAAACGGTTTTTTAACATTTTCTTATTAGTCTCCCAAACGTGACCCCCATATTAGAAATTCATTTATTTACGTAACACGTCCATGTTTGGATCACAGAAATTTATATGTTTACCAAATTTCAACTTAATCGGTCCATGCGATTCGAAACAAACTGGCTGTGACAGACAAACAAACAGACAGACACACGAGTGATCCTTTAAGGGTTCCGTTTTTTCATTCGGACATTTGGAACCCTAAAAAGCAAGTTGAAGGTATTGCGGCCAAGTGCAAATTTGTACTTAGTGTTTCACTACATAAATAAAAAATCGAATCTACTTAATTAAATATCTAATATATTTAGAAGTCTGTTTCAAGACCGATAAAACCAGGATAATGTTATCATTAAAAAGTTGTAAGAAATGACCCTCTTCAGTATAAGTGATTCCGTCATTTTGGGGGGAGACCTCAATACCAAACATCCCGCTTGGAACAGCAACACGACTTCTACCACAGGTAGGATCATGTGCAACCTAGGTGCCACCCTCAACTTCAATTTAATCGCTCTAATGAACCCGACTCATTTCCCTAGCGATCCCAACCAGTTTTCCGATGTACTCGATGTAGTGCTGTTAAAAAATGTAAAAGTCCGTATGCAATCCATAAAAATGAGACAGGACGATACACGAGCACTATCAATCTGCAACCTCCGCAGCTCCGTAACCTCACTCAGCAGGCACTACGTATCGTAGAAAGATGGTGCAGGGAACTTGACCTATCGGTGAACCGCACTAGAACGGAACTAGTCATGTTTACCCAAAAACGAGCATTAGGCTCTTTTCGCTTACCAAAACTGTTCAATACAGAGGCAGTTGGCCAACTAAGTCAAGGACTTTGGGGTCATTCTAAACAGTAAGTTAGTGATAAAGTCTCTTAGACTCCAAGCTAAACAGGGCCTGCATCAGCTTTTGGCAGTGCAGGAGAATGATAGGTAAGAAGTGGGGCCTATCCCCAAAACTATACTATGGCTGTATACTGCAGTGATCCGCCCTATGATCACGTACGGGGCCGTGGTCTGGTGGCCCTGCACCAAGCTAGTTACAGCCTCCAACAAACTACAACGCATGCAAAGACTAGCCTGCATGGCGAACACGGGCTGCATGAGGACTACTCTGACTGCAGCAATCGAAGCCATGCTGGGTCTACCACCGCTTCACTTGTTCATACAGCAGGAAGCGACGATGGCGGCAGTGCGTCTAAATATAATAAATCTCTGGGGTAAGCGGGTCAGACAACACACCGGTCTGCTTGAGCGACTAAATAATGAGTTCCCCATTACGAAAGCCATTAATGACCGGGTACCCAAACAATTTATGCTGGGTAAGTAATACAGAATCTAACTTTACGACGATCACTGATGCGAGGGTTTGTGCCCCGCAGAGTTGCGCATCTTCACGGATGGATCCGAAACAGGTAGTAGCACAGGGGGTGGAATCTTTTCGGAAGACTTCAATATACGCCACACCATTGGGAGTACATAATATAGTATTCCAGGCCGAATGCATGGTTATAGAGCCAACTGAGCCTTTTCGCTTTAGGAAATGTCGTCGACAAATAGTCGCCGACGACACTACCATTTACTGTACCGGTCGTTGCCAGAACTCTGTCGCTCGCACTCTCCAGATCTCCGCAAACGTCTTAGGCGCTTGGTTCCGGAAGTGGAGAATCGAGGTCAAACCCGATAAGAGTCAAGCGGTTCTCTTCTCCAGACCTTCCCTAGCTCGATCTCTATGTTTGGCAAGCCGATCCCTAGAGAGAAGCGAGCCAAATACCTAGGTGTGATCCTGGACCATCACCTTACTTTTAGTGACCACATAAAAACGGCTCGTTTGCGCGCCTCTTTCACTCTCAGTAGGCTCCATTTTATATTGACCGCACGCCGCAAATTGTCACTCAAGCGCAAATTATGCATCTTCTTCTTCTTGCATCGTCTTCGCACACGCTAAGCCACACCATCTTCATACGATGCAGGCCCTCCAGAACTGTTTCCTTAGAAAGGTCACGGGAGCGGGTTCTATGTTCGCAATTTGAATCTAAACTTAGATCTAGCAGCTTATAAAACGCCTCTCAAACCGTTTCTTTGACTCTGCTATCAAGCACCCCAAAACCCTGATTGCGGCGGCCATCCGAGACTTGTCTAATAAGTAGGATTCGCCGACCGCGGCATACTCTCTATTCCTGATGACGCCACAGATCTCCTCCAGGAGAGTAGTTGGGGTACCAGCACTGTAGCACACAAACACAGAATACGACTGCTATCCTTCCTTCCATCCTCACCGCCAACGCCCGCCGCGACGTTCCCGTCCATCCCCGCCACGACCCTTCCTCGAGCCAGCCCGCGCCGCTGAGCCTGTAGCTTTAAATTCGTCTCCTAATTATATCCAGCCTGTCCCTTCCTGTCCTTCCCCAGCGATTTCCTAAGCCGAGGTCCGTACTCCAAAACCCGCCCTTGAGTGGGACTCACCCTTTGCGTGAGTCGCTTAGTTTATATGTTTACGCCCTGGTTAGAGGCCTTAATTTATCGAGGCACCCACAGGAAAGTCCGGTTAAGCAGACGACAAACTCCTAGGTTGACCTGCGAGATGACAAACACCAAAAAAAATAAAAAAATTGAAGAAATGAGAATTATAAACAGAATTTCATTACAACATACCATGAGACAGATAGGCGCATAGGCGCACGGAGAAATTAAAATTGAGATTATAAAAGGATAGTTTCTCTTAATAGGTAATAAAACCTCGAAATCACATGGCTTCTAACTTATGTCATTAGTGATCATTAACACTTTCTTACTAAATATTTCTCAATTCCATGTATCTTCGTACTTATCTTAGTTTACCTAGACTACACTAGACTAGGTTAGACTGCCTCGTTGGTCCAGTGGTCGCAACCGCTACTGCTGAGCATGAGGTCCTGGGTTCGATTCCCAGGTCCAGTAAAGTGCTATTTTCCATTAGGCATTTCTCAATGGCAGCCCGGAGTCTAGATTTGTGCCCGGTTGAGGCAATAGGCTCGCCCTCTATTACAAGGGACTTAAACATAACTGGCGAAAAGTGTACACCTGTACACCTCTGCCTAACCCTTCGGGGATTACAGGCGGGATGTTATATTATGTTAATCTTAGTTTATTATTGTAAATTAATTTGTTTCCTGTTATAAAACATCTTGATTGACAAGACAAAAATATTTTGGTATTAAAAAAATAATCAACCGTAAATTCATTTGCGAATGTCCCAAATTCGTAATAATTTAAATAAAAAGTTATGGTCTGAACGACAACCTAAAGCATAAACAACTAAAGATCGAATTGAAATGCAGCATGACATTCAAGAGTCACTTACAAAGGAATGGATTTTTCAAATACCATCCCTAAAAAATTGGGAACATTGGGGTGTTTGGGAAAATTACAGCATGATGAATGATGTAATTAGATCTAAAGGAGCTTGAATTAGCTACGACCGAAGTTTGGATATAAGCTAGTAATAATATATTCGAATAGGCACTTGTAAACTATCCTTTATTCACTTGTTAGTCCATTATAATTTCCACACTGTCTATTGGTAATCGTTGTAGTAAATATACAAGAGTTATCGTGCATACGGTTATATTAACCAATAGATAGAATATTTGGTTGATATTCAACTTTATAGATTTTTTTTACCGTCGGGGATTTATGATTGACGGGGTACTTCCTCCAAAAAGGGGCAAAAAGGAGGCTACAGGATATTTTTTTTATGGAGAAATTGTAACTTTAAGTTGAAATTTGGTGAAGATCTTATGAGGATCTTCGGCGTGATGAGCAGAATAGCTCCTCAAAATGCAGTAAACTGCTCACTTTTAGATTTCTACCAGTGGAATCAGCTGGTATATTAATTGCTGAAAAAAAGTTGTGCTCGCTAGGTCTACTGTTCGCAGAACTAATACTTTTAATGCTTTATAGTAGGTCAAAATTAGAATTTTAATCCTTCTTGTTTTACGATGTTGATTATTTGAGCAAAGTGACAGAACTGAAAGATGGTGCGGACTGAAAACTTTATACCGGTAGGTATCCTAAGTGTGAGTTACTAAGCTGGCGTGGCGAACATTGAAATAGAAGCAACAAATGACTTGCATCGTCGACAAGACGGTGCAACTTTTATTGTTTCTTTACCATATAGGCATACCATCATGCAATATAATTGTACCGTATAAATCAGGCTCTATGCCCGTCGCCTAAATTTTTTCAAAGACCTGTATTTCCTTAAAGTAAGACCTGCAGAAGCCCATTGATCAATGTGTAAGAATTAAAATTTCTTAGTTAAACATCCGGAAGTCTTGTATCTTAATGGATTTTATTTTATTTATAATATTTACTTATTTTATACGCTGACTTAAAATAATAATATGTACATGAATCAAAATAGTCACATACTTTAAATAATAATAATACATTAAATATTATTATTATAGTTTGTGTAGATCATATATTATAAATAAAAAGACAAGTCCTGACTGACTGACTCATCAACGCCCAGCCCAAACCCTTGGACCTAGAAAAATTAAATTTTGTACAGAGGTTCTCTTTATAATAGACAAGGGATAAGAAAGTATTTTTGGGAATTCCATCCCTAAAGGGGTAAAATAGGGGATGGACGTTTATATGAAACTCCGTCAGTTTTGAAGTTAGGTTCTTCAAATTTTGCGTTTAGGCTGACGATTGAAAATGAATTTATACGTTTTTCAATTCCACCCCCGAAGGGATAAAAAGAGGGATTAAGTTGTGTATGGAAAGTCCTTCATTTTAGAATGTAAAAATCACTCAATTTATTATCTAGGCTTATGGTCGGAAGCTAACGCAATGGTGTTGTCACAATTTCAACCCTTAAGGGACGAAAACGGGTATGAAATTTGGTTTTTAATTACAGTTCTTTATCACTAATAGTTCGCTTATACAACGTAAATCGTTGTTTTTTTTATTTCAACCCACAAGGGGGTGAAAAGGGGGATAAAGTTTTGTATTGAAGTTGTTCATGCGCAAAATTTTTTATTCAAGTAAAAATAATAAAGTTGATAAACTTGAAACTTGGCACGAATACTTACCTAAGTAAATCATAAAGTTTTCCATTTTTAGTTTTTTCAAAGTTCTCCCCGAAGGGGGATTGGGGAATGTCAAAGTTTGTATAGAAGAATTTTAACTCGCAGTCCGATTAACTCGAAACTCGGTATTTATACTTAAAACCAAAAATATAGTATAACGTGTATCAGGCTTTTTCAAAAATCTACCCCTTACGGAGTGAAAAGGGGTAGTCAAAAAGGAAACCGTGACGCAAAATCAAAATCAAAATATTTTATTTCACATAAACCTACATGGCACTTATGAAACGTCAGAAGCTAGGTGCACGGTTCCAATTGGTCGTTTCCTATGGAGAAGAGCCGGCAAGAAACTCCACGGTTACTCTTTTAAAAAGAATGGGCTTTTACAATGTTTTCAAGCTACAGTGTTAACAGGTATGGGAGAACAGTGTAGGTGACCGTCAACAAGTACCAAGTAGGTACTTAACAAAATAGAAGATGGTTTACAAAACTACATTTTAATAAGGCTACAACGTTCTCATATTCACAAATTAAAAAAAGAATCTATATAAAATATTACTAAAATAATAAAAAAACCTACCTATTTAAACCAAATGACAAGATTGCCATTACAACTGTAACAAATCTGAATTAATATTCTGTACACACAGCTCAAACCGCTGAACGGATTGGGCTGAAATTTGGCAAACAGATAGTCATAATGACGTAAGCATCCGTTTAGGAGGGGTTTTTGGAAATTATACCTTTAAAGGGGTAAAAAGGGGGGATTTTGTCTGTATGAAAAATCTTATTCCTTGAGTTAATAAACTTGAAACTTGGCACGAATACTAACCTAAATAGATCATAAAGTTTTCCATTTTTAGTTTTATCAAAGTTCCCCGTTCTGAAGGGGGATTGGGGGATGTCAAAGTTTGTATAGAAGATATTTAACGCGCAGTCCGATTAACTCGAAACTCAGTATTTATACTTAAAACCAACAATATCGTAAAACGTGTATCCGGGTTTTTCAAAAGTCTACCCCTAACGGGATAAAAAGGTGTTGTCAATTTTACAAGGGAGGATTTTACTGCGTGGCTTGATTAACTTGAAAATTGGTATTAATTCTTAATAACATGTATCAGTTTTTCGAAAATTTACCCCTGACGAGGTGAAAATGGGTAGTCAATTTGACAAGGGAGGATTTTACTGCGTGGCTTGATGAACTCTAAATTATGACGTAGGCATCTGTGAAGAAGGGGTTTTTGGGAATTTGACCTATAAAGGGATGAAAAGGGGGGATTACGTTTGTATGAAAAATCTTATTCCTTGAGTTAATAAATCTGAACTTTGGCACGAATACTAACCTAATTTTTTGTTTTTTTTTTGAAACGGGATTGTAGTTTGTATGGAAGAATTTTAACGCGCGGTCCGATTTACTCGAAACTCGGTGTTTTATATATACCTAATGCTCACAGAATATAGAGCCTTACGTGTTTTTGGGTTTATTGAAATGTAACCCTTACGGGGCAAAAGGGGGTTTTTAAGTTTTAGGGAAGGATTTTACTGTGCATCTTCATCCAAAGTAATTGAATAACACATGATTGAATATTTTTCAAAAATAAACTCATTTTGGGGTGAAAAGGGGGACACAGTTTATATCAAAATTATGTTTCGTTTGATCAATAAACTTGAAAATTGACCCGTATATTTTCTTAATAAATAAAACGACCATAAACATACATTTTCGAAAACCACCTTTTATAGGGGGTGTTGAATTTTGTGGGGAAAAATAATTGTATAGAAAGATATATCGCGCGGTTCGATTAACTTGAAATTCGGTATTTATAATTAAGATCGGAAATAAAGGAAAAGGTGTATCAGGGTGGTCAAAACATCTACCCCAGGGTGGAAAGAGGTAGTCAATTTTAAAGGGGATGATTTTATGTTTCGGATTGGCGCAAAAATGGCTGAACGGATTTAGATAAAATTTGGTTATCTAGTTTATAGTTTATAATCTGCATTAACACATAGCGTACTTTTAATTCCGGTAGTACGTTCTCGTGACATTTTTCCGACATCCACGCGGGCGAAGCCGCGGGCAAAAGCTAGTATTAAAATAAATTGTTATAATACCAAAGGTCGAACAATGAATTTCACAAAGTCATCTACCCATGACAGGTTTTTAGCTCAAAATAATAGTATAGTCTGGGCATGACATGCTTTCTCAAAACATTGAATAATCTTTACATAACAAATATTAATATTGTATAATACTTCTAGATCTTTTTTTCTAAACTTATGTTAGTCTTTTAGAGAGCCTAATTTAACATATTTCGTTGAGTCGCTATATTCTGCAAAATTTATATAAAAAAACTATTTCCGGTACAGTGGGCCAAAGAGATACGTAAACATGCCGCTCAAAATAATGTGCTTTCCAACAGATTTGTGCTTGTGTCGTATGAGAAGATTAGGAGATTATGTGAATAGAGTGCACTAACAACAAATAGTTTGATGATTTTAAATATTGTTATCTGTCATGCTCACTCAAATGTCTCGCAGATGCTGGTGCGTGTGTTGGATCATTGAGCTGGATGGTGCTGATCCACGCGTCATGTTCGTGAACGGGGGCCGTCAGTTGAGACTGATCGTCTCTTAACTTTATCTTTAATCTAGTATTTTGAATTGTTTGATATTGTTTTTTTTACATTGTTCTCTCATAAAGAAGCAAAAATAATAATGTACCCAGGATTTTGTAATATCTTGATGTAAAAGAGTGTCCTTGGAGTTTCTTGCCTGTTCTTCTCCATAGAGATCTACGTTTTGGAATGGGCAACTAGCATCAACTCTTTGCCTAACTGATTGACTCTTTGACAATTCAAAAGAGCCTGTAAATGGTTTAATTGGAATAAATGCTTTGAGTATGAGTTTATCAAAAACAAGTTGACGCTGATAAGCTCAAACTCGAACTCAAAGCATGCAGTATGGTGTTAAAATGCATAGAGAACGCGGACACCCACGGGAAGTAAAAGGTTTTTTTTTTTTTAATATGCAATATATTTTATGTAATAATATTATGAAATACATTAAATTAGTAAAAAAAACATTACACACACTACGTGTGCGTGCATAGTGAATGCGCGGTGACTAGGGCCTGTGACGGGCGGCCGCGGGCGCACCAGCAGGGCGTGCGGTGGCCACAGTGACATGCGAGCTGTTGTAGCGCAGAGACGTATTTCAGATGTTGCAAACCATGGACGAGTATTTGGTGTTTTTACTTGATAGTCCAATCCTGAGATGGGAGGTGATGAACAAGAGATGGCGTGCACGAAATAAATAAAAACAAGAAAACAAATAAAAAAATGGCGCTGCCGTCACGTAAACATTGGCTCCGTGAATAAAATTATTAAAAAATATTATTACCGAATATCTGACGCTGAAAGTGGTGTTACAGTCACAATATCGCTTACAATTAACTGTCCTATCGTTTTCTGGACGACAACTTTAGGCAAAAAAGTGAAAATTTAACTAAAAGTGAAGTGTATTAAAAGATTTGAATGTTCTCTTCTTTCCATCATACAGAATTCTTTCTCTCTGAAAGAATTCTGTATTATCTATCAAAATTGAAACGAAACAAACAAACAATAGGATTTTTTTTTCTCAATATTCATACTCCAAAAAAGAACGACGAAGACACGACGCCAGCAGCCAAGGCAACGGTTACGAAGCCTGCGCCCTTCATGCGCGGCGCCCCAGGCTCCGAGCGCGACTGCGCCGCAGTCGTCATCTAATGACAGTTTTATAAGTGACATTTTGTAAATAGTGAAAATTTTTATTTTTAATATAATTTTTGTGTCTTTGTTTCTAGTGCGTGTGCGTGTGTATAATGTGTATATAGTTTATTTATATTGTTTTTTAGATAAGTTTAACTATAAGTGTTTTATATATGATCATTGCCGGCAGTAGCGACGCCGGAAACTGTGCTAGTCAACCTGCTATATCACTTGATGTCCAGCTGGTGAGATGTCCTCATTGCTCACAGGCACGCTTTTTTAAAGGCGAACGGGGGCTGAGGATACATTATGGCAAGATCCACAAATCTCATAGTGCACCTTTGTGCCCCCCAGCCACATCCCCAATATCAACACCGCCTGTTCAAAGCTTGTGGAAAACCTTAGCAAAATTCAAAAATTCTACTCCAGTTTTAAAGAGAGTTCCCCGGGGCGCAAGACGTTCTGTGGCACTGAGTTTGGCAGGATGTCTCCGTCTTGCGACCCAGGAGAACTCACAAAGTGCCTGGGAGCAACTACTCACTTTCCCATATAGGATTCTGCATGTCCAAAAAAATTCGGCGACTAAAAAACCTTAACAAACCAAATTAAAGATAATTGCAACAATTCGACCCTAATTTTAGATTCAAAATTACCTGCATTTAACAACCTGTCACAAAAAGGCTTATGTTCACATGTGGAATCCAAACTAAGTGAAGGTGACATCAGGGGAGCAGCCAGGATACTGTTCAGCAGCGATGTGGTGGCGCTTTACTCTCCAGAAACGCTAACAGCTCTGGAGAGTAAACACCCAGCGCCTGCGGATGGTCTCACCTTTCCCGACCCTCCAGACCTAAATTCACCCATCCTAAACGTTTCGGCCCCCAGTTGATTGCAGCTGTAGGCTCCTTTCGGAGTGGTTCCGCCGGCGGCCTCGACGGCCTGACTCCACAACATCTAAAGGATCTACTGAGTTCAGGCACCAGGGAAGCTGGTGAGTCGCTTTTGAAGGAGCTTGCAGCCCTGATGAACCTCATGCTCAACGGTGGTGTGAACGAGGCCATCGTCGATGTCTTGTACGGGGCCAACTTATGTGCCCTGCGCAAGAGAGACGGTGGCATTCGTCCCATCGCCGTTGGGTGCACCTACAGGCGGACGGCAGCCAAAATATGCTGTAAGCTGTATAGCGAATCCCTTACAGCTAAGTTTCAGCCCCTGCAGCTTGGTTTTGGCTCGAAAGGGGGCTGTGAGGCTGCCGTACATGCCCTTTTTAAACTCAAACAAAGGTGAGGTTATCCTCAAGGTTGACGTGAAAACCGCTTTTAACTCTGTAAACAGGGACACTTTGTTGGCTGAAGTCAAAAAGGAACTACCCGAAATGTATGGTTTTATGTGGCAATGTTACAGGTACCCTTCTAAATTATTATATAAGGACAATGTTTTGGAATCTTCAGTAGGATGCCAACAAGGTGACCCTCTCGGGCCAGTCATATTCAGTTTGGATATTCATCCGATTATCCAGAAACTAAATTCAAAATTTAACGTGTGGTATTTAGATGATGGAACGCTAGGAGGTGATGTAGATACCGTTTTGAAAGACTTACAATTCCTCAAACAGCAATTTAAAAAAAATAATTTACATTCGGCATTCACCCTAATTAGATACTGTTGTTTTGGCCCAAATTGTATATATTTTCTACGCTCTTCCCCTTTATGGAAGCAGGCACACCTCTTGGACAAAATTGACCAAATTATTCGCAGCACACTAACTACCATTTTAAATGTGGCCTTGGACGACCGAGCGTGGTTGCAAGCCACACTACCCATCCGTTTTGGTGGACCTCCTTTAATACCCCCTGATTTTCGGTTTTAATGGTAAAACCAAAAATCAGGGGTATTAATAATAAAGGAGGGGTAGTAGTTTAAAAATGTAAATGGCGAGAGTCATATCCCTTCTTAATTATAACTTGTTGTACCCAACTATGCCTAGAACAAACAAGGTTGGGTACATCAATGGATAATACTCCATATAGTCTCATGCACCTTTTGAATTTATTTTGTATGCGTTCCGTTCGTACATGAGACTGTATTTAGTTTGGTGTGGTGCCCAAATAATTGCATTACAATCCAACTAACTCCTTTTCAGCGCTCTGTACAAGGTTGTAGGTAATAGCTTTAATGTGTTTGAACTCTTGAGTACGACGAAGTACAAAACCTAGACTCCTGTACGCTCTTTTTCAAACTTTGTACTCCTAGATCACGTACCGTTTCCAACCTTTTCATTGTCGCGTTGTCTAGATCAGGAACTCTCATGCGGCTGAACGCCCTGATCGAGGATTTCGACGTATTGAAATGTAGCTTATATTTTCTACTCCACTCGACTACTCTGTTCACGTCACTCTGAAAACGAACACAGTTCTTTTCGTCTTTAATGGCCAAAAACAGTTTAAGATCGTCCGCGAATAACAGACGCGCGGCCTCCCCGACCACATCGGGCAGGTCGTTAATCATAATTATTTATTTATTTATTTATGGTTAATTAAAACGGCACAGGTCCAATTACATTAATTATATTATAAAATAAGCATTTAAATAACATACAATACAAAGATTAAATTCAAATTCAAAGATATACAATTCGTGGATAAAACTATTTATAATTATTTGAGTAAATAATGAAATAATATATAAATAATGGTTAAATAAATTAAATACATCATAACTAACATGTAACAGTGGACACCCTCGCATATTGTCTCTCACAAAACACCAGACAAGCACGCATTATTTTCTTCCATTCATCAGCAAACACATCACATTCAGGGTCGGCAGTCAGGAGGGCGTTTAGCATCCTTAGGGGGAGGAGTTCCTTAATGATAAACTGAAGAGGTCCCATGTTACTGCCTTGACTCGATTAGTATGTACTATAAAGATTTTACACTTCTTTTTCTTTGGCATGGCGAAATTAAAATACAAAACAAAATGACGGAAATGAAAATGAGTGAGCCATTTTTGGTAGGGGCAAAACCTGTGGGTTCGCTTCACCGACATGCCAGCAGCGTCACTGACATACTTATAGCATTCCAAAATGCTAACTGCGTCACCCACGTGCTCACTTAGTCCCGACATGCTATCAGCGTCTCCAACGTACTACATCCGTCACCGACATGCTAACCGAGTCATAGCCATTCTAACCACGGCCCGACATGCTAACTGCATCTCCAACATGCGAACCGAATCACTGACATGCTAACAGCGACTCTGACATGCTCACTGCGTCACCGACATGCTGATCGATTCGCCGAAATGCTAGCCGCGTCACGACATGCTAATGTGACGAATTGCACCAAACTGGCGTCCCGCAGTGGCCTGTGTACATGTATACGTATATATAATTATAATGCAAGATAGTTTTAACCTACCTATACCTGTGTGAAAAAGTGTCATTATAAAAACTAAATTATATACTTTACTTCCAAAAACAAAAAGGAGCTACGTCTGCCAACAAACTGCTGTGCAGTTTGGCAGAAGTAAATATTATATGTCCTTAAAATATTTATCTGAATAAAAACTTTTACATTATTTTTTTTTTCATATTTATAGCACTGTGTGACCTAAAACCGCACTTAAGTCACGCTAACCGTGACTTATGTTAGCCCTGCAGGACAGAATGCCCCGTTTTTTCAATAAAAAATAAAAACCGGCCAAGTGCGAGTCGGACTTGCGCACGAAGAGTTCCGTACCATTATTTATAAAAATGGCAAAAAAATCTATTTTTTTGTGTGGGAAAAAAATATTAAATATTTGTTTTATTTGAATAAAATAATTTATTTTTAAAGTGAAATAACTAAATATTCTGTGAATATTTCAAGCGTCTACCTGTTGCCGTTATCAATATCGAGCAAAAACGAGCAAATAAATCACGTTTGTTGTATGGGGGCCCCCTTAAATATTTATTTTATTCTGTTTTTTTGTATTTGTTGTTACAGCGGCAACAGAAATACATCATCTGTGAAAATTTCAACTGTCTAACTATCACGGTTCATGGGATACATCCTGGTGACAGACGGAAAGACACACAGACGGCGGAGCCTTAGTAATAGGGTTCCTGTTTTACCCTTTGGGTACGGAACCCTAAAAATCAATTGCCGCATGTATGAAAGATGACTTGAGAACGGCTCGATCGATTTGGCAGATTTTTTGTTGTGTTCGTAATTGTCAGGTCAAGGTTTGTATGATAGTCTTTTTTTGGAAAATCTAAACATATCACGGGATCAGGAACGAAGCCGCGGGCGTCAGCTAATTGCATTATAAAATTAAAAAATATTTTTTATAGCGATGCGGACGAATTTTTTGATGCCCAATGAGCCCTTTTTTATTATTTTATTATATTCATGCACATACTATAAATATTTTAGAGTTAGCATGTATATTTAAATTAAGGACCAATTGTTATAAATAAATAAAAATTCATATTGGGGTGGGCGAAAAAAAATAATGTTTATTAATAAAAATATTACTATTTTACTGAAAATATCCATATTTATGGAACATTATAAATCCTTTCTCTTCAGAAACAACCACTAACAATCTATTCGAAAAGAATACGGAAGTTTGTCACAGGTTCGATAGGTCGTAATTATTATAAAACTAAGCTTATTGAACATTCGAATGATATAAATAATGCATTAATAATGTATGTACTGAAACAGAATAAACGACGTTTAACAATCGATTTTATTATTTGTTTAGATTCATTCAAGTCAAGGTTTCAATAAGTATCGTTGATGATTGATGCATATACTTGTCAGCTATTTGAATATTACGAAGAATAATTTAATTTAATCATTTAACTTTATTTCAGACGTCCATATTTTTTTACAAAGATAGCGGTATTAGGGTTGTTGGTGTTAGTAATTAGTTAGTAAACAAAACAAGTTACCAAATAATTACTATTCTATTTCCTATTTCTGTTTCAATCAATTTTGCACGCTAACGTTCTGAGGACAGTGTTGGTGCTACCACGGACCCGCTTATCATTGATGCAGCTCTTTTCCTAATAACGGCGAAGAAATCATCGTTGGAAGCATCCGCAAATATTGTGGAAGCACTGCAGTACCGGGATTTTCTCAACTCTGCCCTCAAAGCGCGTTGTACTGAACACGCAGGGCGTTGTAAGCCTACCGCGTAAAGTTGATCCACAGACTGCACGTGTCAAAAGATTGACAGAACAACATCTGTGGTGCATCGTGCGAATCTGCAGGTCAACATATTGCAGCGGACTGCCTTTCCCTCTCTAGGTCTTCATCATCCTGTTGCCGATCTGTCAGCATGTGACCCAATAAATTTTACTTTAGACACCCTCACGAGTGCTGACCCACCGATCTTAACTCGCGGCACGTTCGAGGTAGCCTTGTTCCCTGCTTTGTATAGCATGAGAACACTCTTAGCAGTATTATATTTCACACTAAGTTGATAAGGATAAGACATAATAATATGATTCACAAGTACCCAGAAGTCTCCTGAGCGCACTCGCTCACGGGCTCAACAACACCATCTCATTGGCATAACTAATATTGTTGATAATTCTTCCATCTATTGAGCATCCGACCATGGCTCCGCTGAGCCTGCCGATAAGCTGGTTAAGAAACTAGTTAAACAAACTCGGGAAGGTCAACCCGCCCTGCCTAACACCGCATTTCAGATTATATTCCTGACTATGCGTGTTGACCCATCTGACAGCATTAATGAGGAAGGCCCTCGCTTTTTAAATTTTCCTGCTTCTAACTGATTTTCAAAAAGGGTATTTTCGTCGGTATATATTTATTTTTTGTTCGGTCGGATATATCTGATCAATACCACTAACCAGTTAAGTATAGAAATATTTTAGCTTGCCACCAATTAACGATGCCCTTTGTTTAGTAGCAAAATACATTATAGAGGAGTTTGCTAAAATTAAAAGGCCATATTATAAAAACGTTACTGGTAAATTCTAAGTGGCCATACACCTCTGCCGAACTCTTCTGGGAATACAAGCGTGATGTTATATGTGTTATGTTGCTATTAATTCGATCTACAACAGTTACAAGATGATAAGTAGCGCTTGTCTTCAGAGGAGTTGAAGCATTTGTTGAAAACCTTATCACAACGGTTATTCGACACAGCCGGGCGGCAAAATCGAATATAGGTAGTACATAATCCCTTTGGGTCGGATTTGTTGTTCAACAAATAATTGCCGAATCGAATCGGCACTCGAACAAGTTTGTAGAACTCCTCCTAATAGAGCTACAAGGCAACATGTAGTTAGTCTTTTCACTTCATCTAAAGGGAGAGGTATCTCTTTCACACATTGACGCTTTTTATGCGACGCAAACACTTTACTCATAAAAGCGGTGTGTGCAACTAAACGTACGTAGTGCACTAATGTAGGTAGGTATTTTAAGTACGGTTTAGTGGAAATGAGGTCACTGTGGCTGGCTTTGTTTGATTTTGTAATTGCTTAGGTATAAGCAGTTTCGCTTGCAGGATTTCTCCCTAGTACTAGGTACTAGTTTTAGAAACCATTGAAATTCTTCGTGTTCTTTATGATTGATAAAGACGATAAACAATAGTGTTGTTAGTTTAGTAGTCTGGATATAAAACTGAACTTAACATAGTCATTCTACGGGTGCTGGACCATCAAAAGTTTAGTCATCTTCGTGCTTCAGAAACCACGTTCAGCTCAGTTCGTTCAGTGGGCATAGTAATACCTATACCATTCTGACCTAAAATTTCGAGAATCCTCTTAAATTAGTGTTTATTTTTCAAATTATATGGAAGCTTTTATCAGTAAAAATAAATCAGCAGCATCAACGTTGGTGGTAACCAGCTTGTCTACTATGATTTTGGCTTATTATTCCATTTTCCCATCCGTACATACCTGTGCTTAACAGACAAATAAAAAGCCAATTACTTAATATTATTTAATTCTTAATTACATTGCACATATTTACAGCACTTATACTCGTAACTAAATTACCGAGTTTTAATTAATCTCTCGTCAGCAACAAACTCATCATTTCCATTATTCTGTACCAATCCTCTTTCTTCTTTAACCTTCTTAGATTTGCTCTTGTAGCTGTTGATGTAGAAGTTCATGAAGAGAGCGAAGAAGGAACAGATGAGGAACATACAGAAGTTGTGGAAGAAGTTAGGGATCGGGCACGGAGACAGCTTGTGTTGGAAGTGGAGGTGGGAGACCACTAAGATGAACTGGATCTGAAAGATAGAAAAGGAAAACAATATAATCTTCTTTTCGATCGTAAGACAATTTAAACAGTGTTCAAGAAATTCACCACAACAATGTGAGCTCTGATACGTTTCTACGACGTCTTCGTGAAGCTGATATAAAGCCTTATAGACCAGCAAACGGCCCCAAACTGCTCAGAGAACATCGAGTTGTCAGGTTTCGGTTTGCTCGAGAACACATCCGATGGACAGATGAAGATTGGTCCAAGGTTATGTTTTCCGATGAGTTCAGATTTTGTTTATTTACGCACGACGAGAGACGAAGAGTATTTAGACGACCAGGAGAACGGTATCATCAAGCGTGTTTTGAAGAAAAGGTGCCATTCGGTGGAGGATCAATAATGGTTTGGGCTGGAATATTTTTTTTGTTTGTCGTTTGTTTTTTTTGTTGTTTGTTTATTATTTTGGTTGTCATAAGTTAGAAGCGAAATTTTCTTTTTTTTTTGTATTTCATAGTTACATAGTGTACAAAACGTGTTACACATTTTTTTTATATATATTAATCAGTCGTCTACAATATACTATAGTTTCGCAAATTAGTCTTATGTATTTAAGGAACTAACACGCCATTTATTAGTGACCCGGATTTTTTGCGATCCAGTGTATATTATTCGCTTTATGAATGACAATTATTATTATAAATTCATTATAAATGATTAATTTTAATGTAGGTGAAACTCTGATCACCAGATTTATTATTTGCCTCATTCCGTGGTTTAATATCATTAGAAAGAAAATCGGTGGCAGAAAGTTAAACTAGGTCTTTAAAAACTCATCATCTGCGTAGCCTTTTCCCATCTATGTTGGGGTCGGTTTCCAGTCTAACCGGATGCAGCTGAATACCAGTATACTACTTGGAGCGACTGCCTATCTGACCTCAACCACCCAGTTACTGAGCAACACAATACCTTTTATAATAAAAACACAAATAAATGAAAAACGACTACAGACAATTACGTACCAACTGAACCTTAGTCAAGTGCTTCTTCCACCAAATATACTTGGCATACTCAGGACCAAGAGACGAAACTCCATAGTATGCGTACATCAGAACATGGACCAGACTGTTCAACATGCCGACGACCACAAAGTTGTCGGTCGGATAGTACATGAAGTGAAGCCAGGTCCAAGTGACCATGGATGTGTGGTGGTAGAGATGGAGGAAAGTGATCTGGTTGTCTTTCTTGCGAAGGACGAAGAATATTGTGTCTAATAGGTCAAGGTGCTTCGCTATGAAGTATGGGTAGATTTCGTAGACCACCTGGAAATAATAAATGAAGTATTTTAGTATGAATTTTGGACTGTGATTAAATAAAGTTATAAGTTATGTTTGTTGCAATCAAGCCTTTGATAGGTGAAGTAACGTGCATGTCAAGTCCTAGGGCGGTATTATGAAGTATAAACGCATTATGATTCCAGACCGAAAAAGGGATGGTGCTAGCGGTCATGTATAGCTCCATCTCTTTTGCACTGCAATCATGATGGCTAATGCGTTTTAATAAACGCCATAAAACGGCACTTGGTATCCTAGATAAGTGGTCGCTTTCAAAGCATTTCGTATTTCTGCGACGACTTTCAACAGGATTGACATAATTATATAAGCTCTTCGGTAGTTTATGTCAATCCCATCGTTATCGCTGATAGAATGTTTGTTTAATAAAATATACATAAATATGTATTATTATGGTTTACTTCAGTAGTTACGAAAATCAAACAACCAGGCAAAATATACGAGACACCAGACAAAATGATACTATTTTCATGATAAAATGATACTATTTTCATGATACTATTTTAATTTAATGATATTTTTTTTTTTCTTAACAAAAAGCGCCTTCAACCTCTCTCCTATTAAAAATTAACTTTGCTGTGCCCGACAGGGTCCATAATTGATTCTATGTTTAACATACCAACTGTTATATTATGTACACATTATGGAATGCAATAAAGTATTGAGTATTGAGTATTGAGTATTGAAAATATAATGGTAATTACCCCTTGCAAATCATCTCCTTGTGGACATCTCGTTGTTATAATATTAAATGTGTAGATGTATCTCATGTACTAGAACAGAAAAAAAACAAGTATTAACAATCGTAATAAACTTTGAAAAGGAGCACCTCTAATTCTTGATCACGTCCTGAAAACGTTCACTGACATGAGCCATCGTGTTATTGTCGTAACTGAGCCGTTTTCAAACGGATTGACAATCAGTCAGAATCGAACTTGGCAATCAACCAATAGTGCAATTGAATTGGTTCGATAGATTATTATATAGAGATGGGTCACCGATTCATTTAGCAATCACGATCCTTTGTAATAAGAGAAGATGTGTTTTATATTTTATTTAAATTAGTATTAACTTCCTTAGTGACATGGCTGTTGTATACAAATGGGCTAATTAGAATATAGTTAGTTTATTAATTATTCCTACTGTATCAAGAGTACAGTTCAATCACAATAGTGATTCACTTCTTTAATCTATAATAGAATAAATAGTACGTATAATGATTTTTAGATTTGTTCACGCACTTAACACTTAGTAACAATGGTTTAAATGGTCGTTGAATTTTAAAACACTAGTAATAATACAAGCGTTCTGACTTAAATATAATTGAAATAATAAATATCATGCAATTCTGGACCAAGGTCATTCATTCTCAACCATAAATAAAAAGTATTATCATTGACCGATCAAAATACACCTACGAAAAATATTACAGCAACAAGTACCACTTACGATGAACACTACGTATACAGAGAAGGCGACTTGGAACGCATTGTATGCCAACATTATATTCTTCAGTTGGTACGGCTGTCTGTTTTTCATGTACGTTGGTAATACCTTCATGACCAGCGTTAGGTATACCCCTAGAACTATGGCCAACCCTGACAAAGTCTCTTGTAAAGTCCATGTTGGTATTGACACTAGAAATAAAAATAGTAACACAAAATTAACAATAGTTTTTTTTTTTTTTTTTAACCGGCTAAGTGCGTGTCGGACCGCGCGTTATGCAGGGTTCCGCAGTCGGGATGAATTTTTCCCATCGAAATATGTCGCATATATGGCCATATTTCTTTATTGCGTTGACTAAGAAGCTTGATTTTTATAGCTCAAAGAGACGTAGACTTATCTGATATTAATTTAAATATGATACCTTCATGCATTCCTGGGAAAAATTGTTTTGACAGACAGAGAAACCGACGGACGGACAACGAAGTGATCCTACAAGGGTTTTGTTTTTTGAGGTACGGAACCCTAAAAAGTAAGTTGGAGTCTTTGGAGATTTGCCACGAAATATATGGGAAAAGTTTTTTGCGATATCTGACTTCTAGTACTCAAACCTCAGTCTGTTGGGTTTATAGAATTTTTCATACGAAACAGGATCTAAAGTCTTTTTACAATTTTCTGTAAAATATGGAGGAATACAACATAATGCAATATTGCTCATCCCCCATAGCAAATAGCCTGATAATTAGTCTGCAGACTGACTAGACTTACAGGAAATATCTATGCAAAATTTGAACAGAATTTATCCGTTAGAATTGGCGTGATGGTGGAACATATAGAGAGACAAAAATTCTAAAAACTATATTTTCGACATTAGAATCGATCCCAGACCTCGTAGCAATTACTTTTTCAAAAATATTCAATGTACAGTTTTGACTTCTCTACGATTTTATTATATGTATAGACTAGTTTCTACCCGCGACTTCATCCGTGTGATTTTTTTGTTCTCTCGACCGATCGCGTCTTTTGTGCGGCTCCTAAGGGTCGTGGCGTGTTGGAAAATAACTTATAATCTTTCCCGAGAATTGGGCTATCAAATGCTATAACAGTTTTACAAATCGGACCGGTAGTTCTAGAGATTAGCGCGTTCAAACAAACAAACTCTTCAGCTTTCTTATTAGTATTATAATTATAGGATATAATATACACCGTGGCATTTTAATCGTCTTACAACGACAGTCCACTTCATGTATGACTACTAATCGTTCATAAAAGTAAAAAAAATTATTAACATGTGAATAATTAAAAAAAAAAAAACAATATGATACATGAAGGGGGGTGCCATTGTAAGACAAATAAAATGCCACGGTGTATAATATATAATATATGTAGATATACATATAGATTTCAAGAATGACAATTATTTAATGTTATAAATTCAATCAAATTGACTGGTTTTCCCATAAAGATAAACAGTTTCCAGATATAATATCATTTAGGTAACATTAAAGGAAAACAACTAAAATTATTTAAAATTACTTACGATTTGCGTTGTTTATGCCAAGATCCTCCACAATATGTTTCAATCCTGCATCCATTTTGATATCAAAACGATTTTCACGTGTTTTATTTACAACTTCAACTTACTCCTTATCACGTTTAGCTTTATCACGATTAGCACTGCAAGTGAAGATATCAAAGGAAGTGGAAATAAAGAAATCTATGACAACTAGATGTATTCAACTGTTAACAGGTGCAATATACATTATCTATTGTATTCTAATAAAGTGCGTTCTATTTTCTGTTCAGTATATACAATTAATTGGACTGTACTTCAGGCTGTCACTATAATAAATTTAAGAGGAGATCATTCTAGGAAAATTAACTTTGAGAATGAATGTCGACAAACTTTACCAGTCACTTCACAAAAGTTTCTTAAAGTAAACAACTGAACACAGCTTCAAATTCACAATCACAATGTTGTCACATGATCTAACTAATAATATACCAAACTACGAACTGAACTGAACTTTACAGCAATCGAAATAGAGCCGAAAATTTAAACGCAGTCCTCTTGGTAGCTACAGTCACAAAAACCAACTCAAGCGAAATCGTTTTGTTAGCTGGAGTTACCAAAGGCACGTCATTGGTTCATAATTAACTAAAATATACGTAAAACCTATCACCTTATTTGTCCTATTAGTGATACACATTTAAATTCCTTGGATGTAAAGAACCATCTCTCGTATAACAGTCTTACTTGGCGATTAGCTCATTTAAGTATGACACGTAGATGGCAATGGCTACCACAGCGGTCGGTATTCTATTTGTTAGATTTTCTTTACTTCACAAATAAACCTTTGTTGATCACAATCACAATGGTATGATTACTATTAATGGTATATAATATAATACTCGGGAGAACCTATTGTTTTGAAAGAGACCAATGCATTTCTTATAATTTCTCGCCACAGAAATATATTATATTTACTAAATATTCTTATCTTCCTTCTACATCCAGTCCTATGCCATTTCCTTTATTAATATATATTAAAACTTGACTTGACTGGACTACAAGTTGTAAATCATTACACCGATTCGAAGTTATATCAAGATGTGTAGATGTACAAACACCAAAGTGGTCTCGTGATGACTTCTTGACATATTGTAGGTAGAAAATACACATTTTTGTGCATTAATGTAGTGGAAATATTTCGTAGTACACGAGGTTCACAACTTACGTAGTTTGAGACGAAAATAGACATGATCACTTGGATTCTGTGTTTGATCGAGTCTGATTTAAAGCGACTAGTAGAAGTCGCTTTAAAGCAGAATCGATCATCTTCAAAATTGATGAAGATGGTATCCACCTTTACTTTAAAATAAATTCATGCAGCAAACAGTCTATTGCACAGTATTTATACTGTGTAAAATACTAATATTCTGCTGGTTTGGTCCTTGGTGACGAACTCTAGAAAGACGCTTAACTAAGTAAAAAAATCTAGTTATAAACATGATAAGCAAGAACTTCCAGAGGAAAACATAAGTAACAAACACAATAGTAATTCCAAAGAAAGTATGTATCAAGTACAAGCAAATGAGTGCGTATTTAAATTATATGACACAACAGTATAAGGAACCCAATTATAATAGGCTGTTATACATGCATGAAGTCACTGTTCGTATTTGGTAATGCAGATTTTATTTCTGGGTACGGTTCCGATTAATTATAATAAATCATTAATCAGTCTACTTGACTTTGATCACTATAGATACATATTTGCAGGCGGTATAAGAGTTAAACTGTAGATTATGAAAATGATTATTATAGCCTTGGTGTAGGCAAAATGGACTGTATAGACTGTAGTTTTATAGTTCAATAAAATTACGAATCACTCACAGATAATTCTTGGAATCGCTGACACAACTTACTTTTATTCTAGGATTTTTTTTTTATTTGCTGGTTTCAATTTGCAGATCCTTTTCATTTACGATATATCCTAAATACTTTAGCTCACTTTTACTACAGAACTCACACTTTTTTAGGTTGATAGATGGTCTATCTACCAACCTAAAAAAGTGTGAGTTCTGCTTCCTTGAGCCAATTTCGTATCTTTTCAGTGAGTGCGAGATGACTGTACTTAGAAATCAAAATTAAATCATCGACATAGCCGAGGGCGTAGTCATCACTGGTTGAAATAAATTCAAAACTTTTTCAGAATTTGATGCAGTCGATTTAATATATTTTGGACTTTTATTTTTAAATTGAATCAAGTCAATTTTATTGTTTATACTTTGCCTTGATTCCTGATAAGGTATTATGTTATACAGCCTATTATGTTCTGCTATCTGCAATCAACTAAGTTATATGTATAAATTGTTGTGTTTCGCACAAATGGTGTAAGTATTCTTCGAGTTTTGTGTAAAACCAGTTGAAAAGGGCCGCTTCCGGCCTTTTCCGGGTACCTGACTATTCACCAGTCGTGCTTTGCTCTGCTCTTACCAGCCGCATATAATCCTTGGAGTTCGAGACCGGCAAATCTGTTTTGATGTGCGACACATGATCGTCGTATCGCATGCATTTCCGTCGAGGCGGGCTACGCCCAGAGATTGCAGTTCATCAGGATCTACTTGTTAATTAAACCATCAAACTTGATTATTGTAGTTATTAGTATTTCCAGGGTTAACATTTTTATACCAATTGATTTTTAACCAGGACTATTTCGATTGAGATAACCTTGGTTCATCTTCATAAGATAATATTATTCATTTGAAAGTTTACGTAATTTAGTGGTCACGAACCGATTGCAATCGATTCCTTGGTTCGGAAACCAAACGCGTAATAAAGATTTACCATCCAATGTAAGTTTCTTCACTTAAGTTTTCTCGTTATTAAATTATCTGTTCCGCGACTAGCGAATAGCATAATAGATTTTTTGATGCTATTATTTCATGGGTAAGTGTTAAATTTTCATTGAATAATAAATAAATTGTTATACGTGTTAACTTGGTGAAATTTAATTTTTATTTCGCTACAAGGCGTAATCAAATGTTCAGTGTCGTAATAAGTGCGTTTAAACATTAACCACGAAGTAGCCTTTCCGCTAAATGGTATGAATTCTATATATTTATGAGAAGACCTGTGTGAATTAATGTTTGTAGGATTAATTACAACCTCAGGTCTTGTAATTTTTTGGTGTGATGTGTCAACGGGCCTACTTGTTGCATGAAGATCGTGATTCGGTTTCATGAAATGGTAAAATAAGGTGTTCGTGGGATGTTAATGTCTTTTCGCTGTGGGTCGTTCTGTGGGAATCGACGACTGTCGTGAACCCAAGGTCGCGTACGGGATTGACTCATCGAATTAATTGACTTTTCATCAGCCTCCTACAACGCCAGCTTCACTGACAACTCGAGCTCTTCCACTCGTGTTATTTGCTGGAGGAGGGTACGTTAACGAGCTGCTATTCACGTAGCAGCAGTTTTTGTTCCCTTTCCAGAGATCTTCTAGCCAAAAGTGCCTTTGCAGTCAACTTACGTGCCATGATAGTGGCTGATGACCTTGAGAAACCTGACACACCAGATCTAGAACTTGATTTAGCAGGTTCAGTGCTAATAGTGCGATTCTGGCGAGATGCTATGGAGACCGGATCGACGGTTGTGGGTATATTCGAGGCTTCGGTCGAAAAACGGGTCCAATGGACCGACCGAGCCCACCCAGTCCGACTGCGAATGCACTTCGCCAGTATCCGGAGCTGTACCAGCTGCGTTGTTTTAGATCTCATGTTCATCTTACGTCGAGGTAGGACTAAAAAATGTAGGCAAAATGAGGACTGTATTTTTATTTAAAAAAAACTGACTGACTGTATTTTATTTTTAATTAAATTACGAATCGTGAATCGCTGCCACAATTGACTTTTTATGAAAGACAAACACATAGTCACATAGTCTTTGACCTGCTATTTCATCGCTCACGTTGGTGCGGTAAATGTGTACCAGAATACCTGAATTGGCTTAGACGCTTTCGGGTCAATATGCTGCATCTTCGTCATTGTGAAGGTGATGAATTAAGCGTAGATAGTTACGTCTGAGGACTGTTCTGCGACGAGCAGCTGGTCCTTATTAATCAAATAGGGTAAAAAAAATCTCTACCAGCTTAAGTCATGCTTGAGGAACAAACAAAATGGAGGTCAGTTATCTTTTTCAGCCGGACTGTCATGTTCCTGGTGGACACTATTCATAATGTAGAATATAAAGCGCTAGATAAAACAGCCTGATATGAAATTTTGAGCTTTTGGTAAGTATACTACTTGTTGCTATTATTCATTTTAAGTTTTTTTAACAAACAGCATCGACGACTCGACGATGACAAAGTAACAACTTTGTCTAAGTAATGCAACTTTCAACTAAATACATCTCATCAAAAGTTAAGTTTTGATTAAGGCTCAATCTTTTGACAAACAGACTTGAAATTTTGGACGATATCCTTTGTAGTTATAAATGAGCGTTTCTGCGCTTCTCATGCCTTTTCATGCGTCTTGCTATAAGTTATTGGCAGGCGTGCGGAGGTTAGGTATTAAGTTAATTAGCTTGTACATTTCTAAACATTTCAATTAGGTACTGATATTGAGTAAATTATATTACATTCTTTCCAAAACGACATCGAACCCACATCAAGTTTTTTGGTGCATATTAATCGATTATCCTAACCCTAAACCTGATTATAAAACAGGACCAGTATAAACCTTAATATTCGGACCAAAAGTACACATAACACACATTCTGCACCGACACAATACACACCATCACCATTATACACATATGCACCTTCGCACACAGGATACACACACACCATCACACACGCACACACACACAAACACGAATAATCCAAATGTTAAATAAATAAATAAAATTGTAATTTCTGATTTCTGCAATTATGGTCTTATCATAAGTTTGATTTGTTTTTTTTTCTTTGTAGCACTTGTTCTGCCTGCAATTCCTTGTGGAAATAAAGTATGAATGGGATTGTACCACTGCCCTTAATACAAGTTATTTCATAACTTAGTAAGGGTGCTAGTTGCAACACCTACCTGTTTTTGTTAACTAGCATAAGTCAAGAGTACTGATGATAGTTTTTAATGTTAACATTGTTATTTGATTGATTGAATAAATTAAATACAATATTAGGAATAACAACGTAAAACGTTTGGGTACCTTATAAAATATATGTACAACAATACAGCTAACGAAATAACTAAACCATTACAAAACTTGAGATTCGATACTGGTAACATAATGTCACAAAACAATGCTTCCTAACTATTGATCGAAACACAATAATTATACTAATTATTAGGTTGCAATATTACAACAGTATAGATGAATGGCGAAGCGGAGAAGAGCGAAGAGGTGAATACTAACGTAACTACAAAACAAGTAAGTGTGGAGCCCCTTCACAGGAGATGCGAACGGTTCACAGGATATGCCTCACTTCCTTTTCGGCCCCTCATGAAAAAAAAAAAAATCAGGAATTAAATGAAGACAATGATAGAGCTCTCCATGTCGCTACATTCTGGTTGGATATTTGACTCGAATCGACTCGTAAAGACGACAGAAAAAAAACAAGCCCGCAGGTTTTATGATCGAAGTTGTGAAGGAGTATGTCTACCTAGGGCAAGTCATCCAGCTCGGTAGACACAACTTTAAAAAATAAACCGACAAAACGATCCAGTTGGGTTGGGCAGCGTTTGGAAAACATCGTCAAGTCTTCTCGTCACCCATCTCGTAATATTTGAAGACTAAGGTCTTCAAGCAGTGCGTCCTGCCCATTATGACATACTTTGCCGAAACATGGACACTGACAGTCGGGCTGATCCATAAATTCAAGGTCGCTCAGCGCCCTGTTGAACCAGCTATGCTTCGAGTTTCTTTGGAGGATAAAATCAAGAATGAAGTTATCCCGAAAAGAACCGGGGTGACTGGCTTGCATAGTAAGTAAACTGAAGTGGCGGCGGGCTGGCCATGTTTGTCGAAGGTGCGATGGCCGGTGGAGCAGATGAGTCCTGGAGTGGAGACCACGTATCGGTAAGCGTATTGTGAGACGCCCCCCAGCTAGATGGACCGACGACCTTAAGAAGGTGGCATATTATAAGATTAAGGACTACGTTGAAGACAAGGAAGTTTGGCAATAATTCCTTCTGCACATGTGGCTTCCCTGGTACCTCATTAAATATATCAATATATAATAATACGGCTTATCTATGTAAATGTCTATTAACTGCTGCTAAATTACGATGTTTATTTCTTTTTTTTCATACCTTGACATAGCTACTTGACATAACCTACAATTTTAATTTAAAATATTTATTAGTGACTTGTGGAGAGAATATTAATTCAGATTTGTTACAGTTGTAATGGCAATCTTGTCATTTGGTTTAAATAGGTAGGTTTTCATTTTTATTATTTTAATAATATTTTATATAGATTCTTTTTTTAATTTGTGAATGTGAGAACGTTGTAGGCTTAATAGACTGTAGCTTTGTAAACCGTCTTCTATTCTGTTAAGTACTTGGTATTTGTTGACGGGCCTACACTGTCCTCCCATACCTATTAACACTGTAACTTGAAAACATTGTAAAAGCCCACTTTCTTTTTTAAAGAGTAACCGTTGAGTTTCTTGCCTACTCTTCTCCATAGGAAACGACCAATTGAAACCGTGCACCTAGCTTCTGACGTTTCATAAGTGCCCATGTAGGTTTATGTGAAATAAAATATTTTGATTTTAATTTTGGCTGGGACAGACCTGATGCGTAAGGCGGAGGACAGGGTGTTGTGGCGTAGCCTGGTAGAGGCATTTATTTCAGTAGACTGCAATAGGCTGAGTTGATAGGTTTAATGATACATGGGGTATGAATTTAAGAACGGGTGGTAGAAACCTAAACAGTTTAACAGCCATAGATAATATTGCGTCACAAATCCTAAAACAAATACGTAATAAGTACTGTGCTTCCGGTATTATTTGAGTTACCTTGCTATACAACTACAACTACTATACAACAATAGGGTTCCCGTTTTACCCTTTGGATACGGAACCCTAAAAACAACACACAATTTTGAAATAACTGAACAAAGACAATAGCTTGAAGAAATAAATCATAAGAACTTATTTTGTTACTCCGCACATCTCAGCTGGTCACCTGCGCATCTCCTTTGAAAGCGCAGCCTTAGTTAGAAGTCAAAAGGTTCATTATGGTCAACTTGACATGACCAAGCCAATTGGTAAACTTACGCACCGAGATAAAAAATACGCAAAAGCCAGTTTACAATACCACTAGGCGACACCTAAATGATTGTCTAAATAAAACGACGCTGTTGGATTTGCAACGCTCAGCTTAGCACCGAAAGTTGAAATCTAAAAGCGTGATTTTATTTAGGCAGTCATATAAGTGTCGCTTTGTGTCAGTGAATACGGACATGAGTTCTGAAGACCAATTAGAGGTGGACCGCTTAGGTAAACGACATCTTTATGTTTTAAGATTGCTATCAAAAATAAGTTTGAGGAAGTCAAAGTTAAACAATTCGGTGGTTTCGTCTGTGGGAACTTACCGAACAAAGGAGTTTTTGCCTGTAAAGATATGTACAGACGTAGTTGAAATGTATGAAAAATATATTAAAACACATTTTTTTTTTTTTTTTAAGATATGACCTACTATCATTTTACTTTTATATGTTTACCTGAAGAAAAATTATACTTACCCATCAATCTGCAATGTCAACAATCACGGATTGCCGATGCGTAGCCAACTTTAGAAAGGAAGTTGAAAGATTTTTATACTGAATATGATTAATGACGTGATAGTTACTGATAATATTGATTGGAGTTAATAATATGAAATAACGATTATTTTCGTTGAAAACCTAACATAAAAAACATAACATAACATCACGCCTGTAATCCCCGAAGAGCTATACAGCTATTGTTACTACCCACGTTTTTGCTTTCTTTCTTTACTTCTTTTACGTTTAATACTAGTGATGTGTCCCTCACTCATGAGGTCCCTCGTTTGAGGTACTGATCGTGATCGCAAATTGTTAAAAAATAATATAAAGAAAAAAAAATAAAAAAATACAAATTTCAACATTGAACCACCTCACTCGTTCACATGTCCTCAAAAATGGACATTGACAATATGAAGTCGTGGCGAGGAGCGAGGCGAGGCGTGCGAGATCGAGAATCGCGAGTGAGTACTGAGTGAGTGCGCTCAGTGAGTGAATGAACAGACTTAAAAATTGAATAGAGAATTAGAGAATGAGTGAGGTGAGCACAGTCTGTCTGGTCTCGAAGTTTTGACAAAACAGTAAACATTATCATTATGAGATTTGACTCAGAGACTCAGCACTGGTAACGCGGGAGCAAGTGACGACGTACAGTTATCCATGTGAGAAGCAGTTAGTCCTCAGGTCGACTCCGCAGTCTTCAGTTGCAATTTCCCATTGCTTGCGAAGTTTTTTGTTTTTAGTGAATTAATGAACGCCTACGGTCCTGCTAGTACTACCTAATGTCACAAAACTGATACACTGACTGATGAATTCTTACAGACGAACGACTACCACTTAAATAATATAACAGTACCTAAATTATGCAGAACACATGGCCAAAGGGGCTGAAAGTTTCTGGAGTGGCGACCGCGTACCGGAAGATATAGCGTTGGAAGGCCAAGGTGGACAGATAACTTTGTGAAGGGTGCAGGAATCCGCTGGATTTCGGAAGCACGAATCGAATATTAACACATTAGTCATCATTTCATCTTCTTGCCCTAGTCCCATATTACTTGGGCTTTCATTCTCTCCTTTAAGTCGTCCCTTTATCATTCACTTTTTTTTTCTTTCATATCTCTGTTTTACCTTCACGCAATCCAAAAAAAAAACCCAAGTCAATAATCAAAAATCCTCATTACATAACATAACATCACGCTTGTTTTCCCCGCCGGGTTAGGCAGTACACCCACATCCTTCGTTAGCATATCAGCCTATAATGTTGCCACTGCTGGGTCACAGGCCTCCTCTCTTTGAGAGAGAATGGGCCGTAATCCACCACGCGGGCCCAGTGTGGGTTGGTGGATGTCACAACATGTCTTCGAAAGCTTCTAGGACTTGCCGGTTTCCTCACGATGTTTTCCTTCACCGTTTTGAGAGCAGTGGTGACGAAATTATTTACACAAAGGAAAGCGCCTGTCTGGGTTCGAGCCTACGACATACAAACTCGTAATTCGGGACCGTTACCACAGTGCCCACCACTGCTTTTCATCCTTAGTTATTAAGTATTTATTCCGAAATCTTCCTAAACAAATAAACATCGGAATCATAAAAACATGCAAATTTAGATACAAAAAAAAAATAAGAAATCATTCATGTCACGTTCTGTAGAAGAAATAATAATTAATTAAACTTCTAGACTACGGCTACGTAGAAAGTTAGAGAGATATACAGGGTCCAAGGGACATCGCGAAACCTTTTACCATGGATTCTGTACATTATTCTAAAACGGCGTTAAAAATTTTCGTCAGTTATTAAAAAAAAAATTCGCTGTTACATACATTTTGACCGAGTAGGTATTGCACTTCTGCAAGAAATAGTTGTTTTTTTTAATTACCGACGACAAATTTCAACGTACGGGGTTCAAGTATCATGTATTGAATCCATGGTAACAGGTTTCGCGTCGATGTCCCTTCCACATTGTATGTCTGGAAGTTGCGCAAATGTCTGATTAGTTGCGCGAGACTGAAGGTGATCATCGGGTTAGCATAATCAGCCTATAAATCAGCCTAGAGGCCTCCTCTTTTCGAGTGGAAGTGGGCTGTAATCAACCACGCGGGCCCAGTGCGGGTTGGTACATGTCACATGTCTTTGAATTTTTGGTTCACGAATACGGTTTCATGACGATGTGTTCCTTCACCGTTTTGAGGCAGTGGTGATGTAAAGTAAAGTGCCTACGTAGATTTGAACCCACGACCTATAACTCGTAAGTCAGGACCGTCACCACTGGGCCCCCACGGCTCATCATCAGGTTAATGCAACCTAATTTTTAGTATTTGAATCCTTTTTTTTGGGTGGGAAATTATAACATAACTTCTCCCGCTCTGGGCGAATCGGGAGGACCTCCACCGTGTGCTCCACCATGTCTTCCGGGCGATCCACACAGTGGTAACACCCGGGCGTTTCCTCCTGCCTTATCCGGAAAAGCAACCTCCCAAAACAACCGTGTCTGGTGAGGACCTGCGTCAGGCGGAAGGAGAGGACGCCGTGGCGCCTCTCTAGCCACTCCTCAAAGAGGAGACTTATCCTTGCTCAGCGCTGGGTTGCATCAATCACACTCTTCATGTCACCATAGAATCCCACCAGAGCTCTGCCGTGATTTCTCGCGGCAGCGGAATTACGCCCCTGCGGTTCGCCTCCTCGCGCCACTCCCATATCTGCACGAGGACTTTTGCCTACAGGTCCCATGGCGGCTATCCAGCAAGGATGCTCGCCGCCTCACCGGAGACCGTGCGGTATCCCCAGATAGCTCAGCCTTATGATGGCCATGACCCTTTGGGACGCGTTCAACCGATGGACCGTTGCCGCCTCAAGGAACGCGACCCACACCGGTGCCCCGTAAAGGGCCATAAACCGCACGACCTCCGCGAGAATTTTACCCCTGGTTGTGCAACGATCACCGAGTTGCACCTTCAGACATTTTTGGATAATACACGGTGGCCATCGTACCATAGATTCAGTTTAGGTTGTAGACACACAAGCGCTGAATTTTACTTCGGTTATTAAAAAAAAAAACTGTTGTTCCTTATAAAAGCAAAGTACCTACGTGGTCAAAATAATATGGAAACAGTTGTTTTTATTTTTAATAATCGACGGAAACGTTCTTAGATAATTATATTAATCTTTATTGTATAATATACAGGGTGGAAACTTTCAGCGGGGCAGTAAGGGGAAGTACCTTATGCGTTGCAGCTACGCGAAAATGGTCTTAAGAGACTATCCATAATTTTTTATGGAATTTTGATGAATATTATATTATTATTGAGTATTATATATTATGAGTATACACAGATTTTGAAAAAAATGTACAGTCAGCAGGAAAATGGGCAATTTTCACAAAAACTTTTTTTTATGCCAATCGATCCTCTTTCTTATAAGGATCAAAAACCTCTATTGGACCAATTGAGGTTTGAGTACTGGAAAAGTCATAAATCGCAAAAAACTTTTCCCATACATTTCGTAGGAAATGAGAAGTTCCAACTTACATTTTTTACCATCGATAAACTGGCCGCTACAAAAAAGAGTGATCGAAAAACAAATACAAAAACTATAACTTCTACTTTGGGTATTATTTCACCTTAAAATTAAAAACTTGAAACTTTACATTTGGACTCACCTAGAAATTTTACTTTTGTGCTCTAAGTTATGAGGTGTTCAGAATGGTAGCCGTTTTGACGTAGGCATAGGTTTATTCCCTTTACTACAGAGTGGGTAGCAGCTGATAATGTGCTAGGATTAATTCCATAGAGAATCGTGGTAAGTAAATCTTTGAGTTCCAGAACACTGTTGTATTCCTTTTTATAAAGATCAATTTTTAAATAGCGCTACTTAAAAAGTGTAGACGCGTGAGATCAGGACTGCGAGGTGGTCACGTTAAAGGACCATCGTTATCTTTGTATCCACTGCCTTGCGAATTGCCGGAATTCGATTGATGCGATTTCGAAATACGCAGTTTTATTTTTTTGTTTTTTTTGGCCAGTCTTCGTTGTAGCGGTCCATCTATCGATCATAAAAAACTAAGTTGGAGTATCATTTCTTACGAAATGTATGGGAAAAGTTTTTTGCGTTTTATGACTTTTCTAGTACTCAAACCTCAATTGGTCTTGGTCTTAACGGCGGCCAACCTTTAGGCCATTAACACACGGCACCGCGCATCGCCGTGGTAGGCGGTGAAGCGGATCTCATGTCGCATTTGCCTCTGATAAATCCATTGATGCCTAACACACGTATACCGCCCAACCGCGCGGTCGAGCGATGCTCTCACCCTCTCCGACCGCGGCGGTGCGCGGTGTCGTGTGTTAATCGCCTTAGACCAACCGCCGCTAGTGACACCCCGACTAAATGGGTTAGGTTAGAACTATGACCAACCATTACATCCAATTTGGTCGCAGAAATGGTATTTGGAACTACAAAGGGACGCGTGACGTGCCAAATTGTATTATAGCGGAGCGTTGATCAGCCGCATTGTAGGACGCAATGCGCTATCACAATACGGCGTACGTTTATTTAGCCATAATACATTTTGGCTCAACCCCAATCAGCCGTAATAAAAAAAAAAAACCGGCCAAGTGCGAGTCGGACTCGCGCATGAAGGGTTCCGTACCATTATCTAGAGAAATGGCAAAAAAATCACGTTTGTTGTATGGGAGCCCCTTAAATATTTGTTTTATTTTAATTAAATTATTTATTTTTAAAGTAAATATATAACTAAATATTCTGTGAACATTTCAAGCGTCTACCTGTTACCGTTATCAATATTGAGCAAAAACGAGCAAAAAAATCACGTTTTTTGTATGCCCCCTTAAATATTTATTTTATTCTGTTTTTTAGTATTTGCTGTTATAGCGGCAACACATATACATCATCTGTGATAACTTCAACTGTCTAACTATCACGGTTCATGAGATACAGCCTGTCTGTCCGTCTGTCACCACAGACGGACAGACAGACAGACGGCGGAGCCTTAGTAATAGAGTTCTCGTTTTAGCCTTAGGGTACGGAACCCTAAAAAGTGCCTTTATGTATTTCGGCTTGACGTTTTGTAATACGCCGTATGATACAGTTCAGCTGCGACATATTATATACTACTCGCATGGTAAATTCTGCTTGCGCAATGCAGGATTATGCGTGGCGTCAGTGTGATGCGTAGTTCGCATGTGGCGATGTAAATTTAATTTAAAAATTTAGTTTTTTAAATATTTTATCTAAGCAGACATGTTCAACTCAAAAGGTAGCAAAAATAACTATCAAAATGTTACAAATAGTCTCAGAAAATAATGTTGAAAAAACCTATAATTTTTTTAAAAACACTGTTGGTAATGTTTTTTTTTTCCTATTATTTAACAACCCATATCAAGAAATTTAAAAATCACACACTGGGCTTCAGCTAACCGTGTGGTAAAATCAAAATTTTATTTTATGATTATACAACATCTTCATTAAGTAAATCAACGGCGAAATACTATGCTATACTTTTGAGAGCGCAAAAGTGATGAAATTATTAACAGGTGCTGAGACTGACGCGAATGGTTTATCACCACGAAAACTGTACTTTTATAGTAATACAGACTTAATGTTTCAATATTTCAAGCTTTCTCACAATTAGATAAGAAATTGACGAAAAACTTTTTTTGTGATAGCACCCTTAAAGGTTAACTTTAAAAAAAACCGGCCAAGTGAATGTCGGACCACGCAAAATGAAGGGTTACGTATTTAAATAAGCGGCCTAAGGGTTTCTTGTGGACTACGGGACCCTAAGAAGCGGAATTTCTGCGGACAAAAACACGTCAATTTCTTTGATTCTGACCTCATTTATAATGAGAATATATCGCAATTTCTAAAAGGTCAAGATACCAAACTTCAATATATAGTTAGCAAAATCTATCAGCTATTATTATTCATTAAAACCAACTTCATTCATTTGATTAAGCGGTTTCGTCATAACCAGCAGATTCCATTTAAAAACGGCCTTGAAATTAAAGAATTTCTTCCTTTCGTATTTGACAGCCGTTGATTGAAATGATCCACAAAACGTGGATGTTTAGTGGATCAGGCTATTTATCGATGTTTACCGATACCTTACAGGCACTTGCATTAAAAACCGGTCAAAAGCGAGTCGGAGTCGCACACGAAGGGTACCAACCGTACCACTGTACAATAATTTACACTACATTTTATTTAAATACTTTAGTACAAAAAACACGTTTATTTTATGGGGCGACCCCCTTTAATTTTTAAATTTATTTTATTTTTATTATTTGATGCTATAGCGGCAATAGTAATACACAATCTGTGAGAATTTCAAGTGTCTACCTATTACTGTTCATGATACAGCCCGCTGACAGACAGACAGATAGACGGACGGAAGGACAGCGGAGGCTTAGTAATAGGGTTCCGTTTGGCAACCTTTGGATACGGAACCCTAAAAAATAGGTAGTAAATTCTCCACTGCTACGAGGCTTATCAATGTTCTTACTTCCATATTTTAGGTTCGTCTGCCTAGTTATAGACTAAGCTCGAACATCATAAAAATTATTACGTTCATGTGACAAAATCATAATTATAAGCATCATCAATATTACACAAAAGACAGGTGTCTCGTAGAACTTCTGCATACCTACCTAATGCTTTTCCAAAAATCATCGTCCGTTCTTCACCCTTCACCGATCTTTGGCGTACATTTCAACATCATCATCCACTGTTCCCTATTTATATATCCGTACACATCGATGAATTTGTCGTTTATCCGCTCACATACCTTAGCGTTTCACCAACCCCGTACCAAGAAATGAGCGTGTCCATATCTGAATTCCATGCTCAATATGCTCGCTTGAGCAACCACGCTCAGTATTCCGTGAGAGTCGCCGATTTAGATGCCTGAGATAATTTGGACGTAAGGATATAGTGGTGCCTTACTTGTTAGCTGTTTCCTCATCCGTGTCTCAATATGTGTAGTACGCTTAGTTCATGTACTTTTATGCGCTGCTTATAAGGTGTTAGGCTGTGCAACAATTTGATTATATTCATCATTTCATCCGAAATACGACCACTGCTGAACATAGGCCTCCCCTAAGCACTGATTATACTGCTTGCTATTAGTTGTCAACTGCCTCTGTCTTCTTCTTTCGTGTCAGTAAGTACCAGCAATACAAAAACCGGCCAAGTGTGTGTCAGTCCACGCACCATGAATGGCTCCGTAGTTGGGATGAATTTATCGCAATAACAAACTTAACATTGTAGTTGAAAAACATGTTCCCCCATACATTCCTGCAAATGTAATTTTGTACGCAAAATATTGAGAGATTTTTAATGTTTTTTTTAAGACCATAGACTTCTTATAGGTTTTCCTATAATAAGTCTAGCTAAGCTTAGCTAGGTAGATGATGACCTCTCTTATCTCCCGAAACTACGGAGATGGTCTACTAAATGGTCAATTTTCATCTATTTTCTGAAATAACTTTCAAATAACTTATATTAAAATCATAAAAAAAATCTTACAACAAGCCCTTTCATTTGATATGTCAGACGGTGAGACGGTACAGTAGGCGTTTTTTTTTTCTTCTAATTTTCCCCCCAATTATGACCCCCAAATAAAAAAATCATTTATTTACATTACACGTCCGTATTTGGGTCACATAAATTCATACGTGTACCAAATTTCAATTTCATCGGTCCAGTAGATTCGGAGCAAACTGGGTGTGACAGACTGACAGGTTACCTTTTGAGGTAGGTACGGAATCCTAAAAATAGTCCATATTCTAATTAAATATTAACCAGTCAGCCAAGTAAAAGCCAGGAAGAGCATAATTTAGTCACTGTTAGGAATATATTTAGGCCCGTATTACATACTGAACGTCACTCAATACTCAAGTCATCTGCGGTCGGCTTCCAGTCTAACCGAATGCAGCTGAACACCAGTATTTTACATGAAGCGTCTGCGTACACTCAATACTTAAGTATTACTTAAAACTAGATTCAAGCCATTTGATTGGTTGAAACTAGTTTTAAGTAATGCTTGAGTATTGACTAGTAAAGGAACGTTACTTGTCGTTGTGATCTTGTTCTTGTAACTGTATATCCCTTCTTCTTCTTTTTTTCATTGCTTAGTATGTATGTATTATTTAGGATATAATATGTGTATCTATTTTAGTATATTATATACTTATTATTTGCACCACCGACAGCCCGACTTTATTTGGGTCCGCACCCACTCGACCCGCTTAGACTCGACCCGAAGAAAAATACCAGAATATTTCTGTTTTGATAGGCGTAAAAACGTAAATGTGTAGTCAGACAGAAAAGTGTTAATTTAACGCTAGCACCACAGAGTGTAAAATTTAAATAATGTTTGGATAAATAAATCAATAATTAAACAAGTAAGTACTTATCTTTTTAGGGTTCCGTACTTCAAAAAGAAAAAAACGGAACCCTTATTAGGATCACTTCGTTGTCCGTCTATCTGTCAGTCTGTCAAAACCATTTTTCTCAGGAATGCGTGGAGGTATCAAGTTGAAATTAATATCGAATACGTAAGTCTATAGTCCCATGAAGCTTTAAAAAAAATCAAGCTTCCAAGTCAACGCAATAAAAAAATACGCCGATATAAGCGACATTATTGCGACATATTTCGATACTCGCAAATAAATCAAAACCTATAGGGTACTTTCCGTTGACCTAGAATCATGAAGTTTGGCAACAAGCAAGGTCTTACAGCACAAGTCTAAGAAAAAGTCCTAAAATTCTAAATTGGTAGTTTTATCACAAAAAAAAAATTGCGAATATCTCGCACATAAATTAAAACCTATAGGGTACTTCTTCCCGTTGACATAGAATCATGAAATTTGGCAACAAGTAAGGTCTTACAGCACAAGTCAAGGAAAAAGTCCGAAAATTGTTTTGTAGTTTTATCACAGAAAAAAAAATTGCGAATATCTCGCACATAAATCAAAACCTATAGGGTACTTTCCGTTGACCTAGATTCATGAAATTTGGGCAGAAGCAAGGTCTCACAGAACAAGTAAAGGAAATAGTCCGAAAATTGTAAATTTGTAGTTTTATCACACAAAAAAAAGTTGCGAATATCTCGCACATAAATAAAAACCTATAGGGTACTTCCCGTTGACCTAGAATCATGAAATTTGGGCAGAAGTAAGGTCTCACAGCACAAGTAAAGGAAAAAGTCCGAAAATTGTTAATTTGTAGTTTTAACTTAAATTTTCAGTTGGAAAATTGACCGTGGCGCATATCGATGTATGGGAGAATATGTTTTTCAACTACAATGTTAAGTTTGTTTTAGGGATAAATTCATCCTAACTACGGAACCCTTCATTGTGCGTGGTCCGACAGGCACTTGGCCGGTTTTTTTTAATATAGTATGTAACGCTTTGTACTTTGTAGTAAAAATCACAGATTATTGTTAATTATCATTACCATCTTATAGCTAGTGGCACGCTAGAGGTAGAGGCTATCATTATAAAGCTACATTTTTTAAACGAAATCACTGACTACCAGGCGAAATTATGAAAATATTAAATATTCTATGTATAATAAGTAAATATCACTTTGCCTGACTGTACAAATGGCACTGAATTGGTAGTACAGCGTCTGGTATTATTCTTCGGGTTGAGACTAAGCGGGTCAAGTGGGCGCGGACCCCTTTATTTCCAGGCAAATAATTGTCTATTCCAAGGTTGCCTGGAAGAGATCGCAGAAAGCGATAAGGCCGCCCATTGTATATTTTGTAGTGTTTCATTTATTTTTTGTTATGTAATTTTGTGGTGTTCAATAAAGTTATAATACTGTAAAGGGTCTCTTTTTATTTCTATCTAAACTACATGTTTGTTGAAATCAAACGCCATACCACCGCCGAGAGAGGGCGCTACGAGGCTACGAATAACTCTGACCTCGTTTTAAAGTCAATATTTTACCAATGAATAACATTTCTGCTGACAAAGTAAAAGATGTACCTGGTCTAGTGTTTGGAAAGCCGTAACTGATCATATTGGACTAAAATAAAATTAAGTTTTCTGCAGTCGAACGCCTTAACTATCGTATAAGCACAGTTATCATAAAGTAGAGTTTAATACCCTGTCCCATCTAATAGTACTAAACATAACATAACTTCACTCCTATCCCCGGCGGGTTAGGCAGAGGTGTACCCAATAATACACCCGCATTATCGCCCTTTATGTTTAAGTCCCTTGCAATAGGGGGCTAGCTTATTGCCATCAACTGGCCACAAATCCAGACTCCGGGCTGCTACTGAGAAATTCCTGACGGAAAAACCAATAACCTTTTGCCCGACCTGGGAATCGAACCAAGGACATCATGCTCAACAGTAGGGCCTGTGACCACTAGTAGAACAGGCAGTCATTAGTACTTTTTAGGGTTCCGTACCCAAAGGGTAAAACGGGAACCTTATTACTAAGGCTCCGCCGTCTGTCTGTCTGTCCGTCTGTCACCAGGCTGAATCTCATGAACCGTGATAGTTAGACAGTTGAAATTTTCACAGATGATGTATTTCTGTTGCCGCTATAACAAAAAAAAAAACAGAATATAATTAATATTTAAGGGGGCTCCCATACAACAAACGTGATTTTTTTGCTCGTTTTTGCTCGATATTGATAACGGCAACAGGTAGACGTTTGAGATATTCACAAAATATTTAGTTATATATTCAATTTAAAAATAAATAATTAAATTTAAATAAAACAAATATTTAAGGGGGGGTCACATACAACAAACGTGATTGTTTTTCCATTTTTATAGATAATGTACGGAACCCTTCGCGCGCGAGTCAGACTCGCACTTAGACGGTTTTTTTTTATTGGAATTACCCAATATCAATTCCTCCGAATTTTTTGCTTGTTATTCATAAATGAATAATCTTTTGGTTAAGAAACCATAAGTTGACATAAACGTACCTTGACCGACCATTGTCAAATTGGTCAGAAACGTTACGACAATTTCATTACGGTTTTTGTTTGTACGTGTGATTAACGGGATTTTTAAGTTTCATAAGATGACTACCTATTGTTTTCGTTCATTATTCAATATCTTCGAAATGATTGGGTATTGAAAGTATCTACTCATCACGGTAGGTATTGTTCTTGGTTGATGGATCAATCAGTTTTGATACTGGCGAAAGATTACTTAATTATTTCCTTGATAGGCAGGTAGGAGCCTAGTGTTCTAAACTTAAAAAAATATATTATATAAATATTTACTTTTTAATATTATACTTTAAGTTTTATATTTGGCTATTTATTCCGGTCAGCTTGTGTTTGGAAGAAATTAATTAAGCGGAAGAAACATAAATTATATCTTTTTTTTATTTGAACTATAGGCAGTCTTTCCGTCTATTTTGATTATAGACGGAAAGACTGCCTATAGGGAAAAGCAGCTTGACTGCATATTTTACACATGTGTCTTAAAAATAAACATTAATATAATGTCTAATAGTTCCCAAATATAAACCATCATCAGCCGACCCCAACATAGTTGGGAAAAATCTAGGCCATCTGCCTAGATTTTTCCCAACTATGTTGGGGTCGGCTTCTAGTCTAACCAGATGTAGCTGAATACCAATATTTTACATTGAGCGACTGCCTATCCGACCTCGACAACCCAGTAACTGGGTAACACGATATCCATTGGTAAGACTGGTTGTCAGACTTTCGGGCTTCTGACGACCCGTAACAACTGTCAATGATCTAGAAATGACAGCTGGGACCAACTGCTTAACGTGCTTTCCGGGGCATGGAGGGGTCTTGGTATGTAAAGATAGTAACCCATCCACGGAACAACCGAGGCAAGCATTGCTTAACCTGATCGATTGACCCGTGCAGCTGTTATTACTTAGCTACAAAGCCCCTCCAAAAACCAAAAACTTCTCTGTGACGCATGGTCATCATAAACACGATAACATTGATTGAAACAATCTCCACCTTTTACATGGCCAAAATTTTTGTCAACAAACACGTTTACAACCGTCGACACCATATTATGACATGCTTTGAAGGCTGAAGGCCACACAACCATAAAACTCAAGGTCGCATAACCGCTGATTCGAGCTTCTTAGTAATGACCTACAATGCGAGACATAACGGTTTGTAAATAACTTATGTAGTTGCGGTGGGTACTCAACATTCAACAGTTCGGTGGCAATGGTCAGGTACGTCAGTAGTCGTGGGTTCGAGTCCCGCTCGAGTTTTCAAATTACTTGATCATTGTCATAATATTAGCTCTAAGACATCTCCTCAAGGAACCGCTACAATAGATGTCCAACCCCCAACTGTCACCGTAACCCTGAACAGATGTAAAGAAGAGAGAGAGAGAATGTAAACGTGACATAATAAAATTAAAGGACTTGTTGTCAGGATTTAAGATATTTTTTTTTATAATTAAAAAATAAACACTTTTATTATTTATTATTTAAGAAAATAGATGAAAATTTACCATTTAAACTTTAGAAAAATTCTGAAAATAGGTCGTTACTTAAAGATTACAGAAAAACCTATAAGAACTCTATGGTCTTAAAATAACATGGTAAGTCTCCCAATATTGTGCTAACAAACTTACATTTGCAGTTGGGATGTATGAGGGAACATGTTTTCACAACTACAACTACAGTTTGTTCTTTGGATAAATTCATCCCACGGAACCATTTACTGTGCGTAGTCCGATACGCACTTGCCAGGTTGTTTTTTACTTGAGACTCGGTAGCTTACCTTTAGAAATTGGTCAATACTATATGACTGGCTAGATGTCGTCGTTCATACACGACAGACCAAGGTAACTATCACAGTCGGAACAGAAGGCCATGCTACCGCTAATTCAACTCATCTCAGTAATGACCTACTTACTTCTAAGTATAATATTTCGGAGATACTGACGTACTTCAAAGATGTTAGAGTAAATATTTAATGGAAGTGGGGTTTTAAATGCAGTACAAATGAGACGAACAACTTGGTTCTTGCTGTTGTCAATTGTACGCTTGCGTCATTTTTGTCAAACGAATGATTGATTGCTAAAACAATAATTATTTCAGTAATAGCAGAAATCTGTTTCTCTCATCTAATCAAGTCATTTCTTGTTCGTCATAAGATCAGGTCCCTTTCAGATGAACAGAGCAGTATTTATATGTGGTGTAAATTATGAAACTGCTATTTAATAGACAAAACACCAGGGGGCCTAAAATGGACTCTCTTCGGCAGAATCATAATATAATATGATCTGCGTACAATTCATACATCCCGCAATTTTATCTGTTTGACAGCTGCTATTTGACATTAGACCTCATTAAAGCAACTCATAATTTGTGGACCATTTTACGAAACTCCATACTGTCAAACAGATGAATTGCGGGATATAAATTGTACGCAGATCATATTATGATTCTGCCAAAGCGTTCATTTCGGCCGCATGCTACTGTTAATGCAGTAAGGGCAGAGTCTTACAAAGCCAACCTATGTAGATAAAACGAAGTAAAATTAATTCCCCTACATGTCTTATGGCCAAAAGTGTCTCGTATGCTAAATAATCATATTATTTGACGATGCCTAAAATTGTTCTCAAGGAGAGAATGTCTTATCTTACCAGAGGATGAAATGTTCTTATACTTACCAACACATGTCTGCACTTTGATATTGGGAAACATTAAGATGGAAGAGTTTATTTGCTTGTCACACCGCAAATAAAATCGTTAGCCTCAACAAAATTATATTACTGGAAAGACAAAGAACAAAAACCACAAAGGGACAGTAAGTGCAAGTGTAACGGATTGCAAACAAGGATTTAGCAAGAGTGGAGAGGTATCACAATAAATTGCATTGGACAGTTTCATCATGGGTGCCCTGACTTGCAATATGGTGCGCACATCTTACAAAATCATTTCTTTGTACAATATTTTATTATGTGTCAGTCTCTAAAGGCTGACTGAACGGACATACAGATTACAGATTATACAATGTATATTCGTAGTGTGACAAATTTTGACGAGTATGCTATTGTTATGGTGCTGGAGGGTATTCCGATTGCATTGTAATTTTAATTACTTTATGGGATTGTCGAACTGCTAAAAACTATCCTTAGAGAGGTGGAACACCAAGAACACTTCACAAATCTAAGATCTGCGTTAGTCCTGTCTGGGGAGATAAAAACACAGGTAAGTGTGAATGTTTGAAAATTGGTCTAAGGATTAGGACATCAGTAACTTTGCTCTCTCCATGTGTTGGTGTGATCTATTTGAAAGAATCTAGCTAGATTGATTCCCCATTATAAAGTAATATGTTTTTCCCTGGTTTATGTGCTAGTTTCTAAGACAGCAGCAGGACAGTCCAGGTGATCCCGATATCTTTGCCAACGATTTTAACTACATCTTCTGGCATCAGATTTAAGACATGTCGTTTACCATTACACAAAACTTATAGAAAAAAAAAAGACAATATACGAACAGCAGGTTCTCAGTTTTTATTTTTGTTAAAAGTTCATAACACCATAACACATCAATATCGAGTATCTATGAATATTTTTATAAACAGACGTTATAACACAGTAGTGGCACCATTAACAGTAACGAATTACTTTTAAATGCTGCATTAGTTCTATAAAAATCTCCGATTTATGTAAAGCCTGTTGATATTACATCAGCAAGAAAATATTTCTGCCAGCTTACATAACTTTATCAACATGCCAAACCAGCACAGGAAATTAAAGGAATTCGGTTCTCTCAGAAAGATGTAAAGATAATCTGAACAGGTTCCGCAATACCTGGTTCAAAGTGGCGCTGGAAAAGAATACTTGGAAGAATTTTTGGGAGGCCTTTCCCCAGGTATGGTAGTATTAATAAAACCTAATGTTTAAAGAAAGTTCTTCTCTGTACAAGTAAGGTACTTTCATCTAGTGTTCATCAGGATCGGCTCGGTAAAAATCAAGTGCTGAAAAAAAAGATATATCAGCATTTGTAAAATTTTGTGTAGATTAATATTTTGGATCCTTAAATTACGACACTATTATTTACAATGCTATAAACCCCAGTCCTTTATTATCGGCAAATCACCAACCACTGTCAGTTCCTACCTAGGTGCTTGAGGCCTAAAGGCGACTAGGTAAAAAGTGAGATAGGCTTAATAATAAATGTTAATTAATTATGAAACAAAAGTTATAAAACATTGTGCAGATGACTGTGACGTCTATCAAACCGCACTGGTGTGGACCTATGTGGTGGACTACTGTCTACTCCCCCTCACAGAGAACAGGCCTGAGTCTAATGAGTGGGAACATTATAGGCTTATAATATATGGAAATGTATCCGCAGAACACTACTTACTTGTACTTACTTTATTGTAGGTATAATAAGTTTTAACGTCGTCGAGTGCCAAACAATAGTTATTTGTTAAACAAGAGTGCAAAGTTGCTTTTTAACCACGTGCTCAATTTCGACGACCGAGCAAGCGAAGGATTCTAATAAAAATTAGAATCCTGAGCGTCAGCGAGGGAATCAAAAGAGCACGAGGTGAAAAATCTTTGCACTCGAGTGCAACACGTAACTTTTCATCCCACCTCAGCGATGAAATGACTAAATGCAAAAAAAATACATTATAATCACAAGATACTTTTATTTCAATTTAGGTATTAACTACTACATTATGATAAGTAAGTATTACAGAATAATCTTTAAATTATAACAAATAATACTTAGGTATAATTAAGAAAAATTGAAAGTAACGTTGCTACAGTTACTAAGTTCTGTGTAATATTTTTACCCGACTGCCTCAGAAGGAGGGTTATGGTTTTCGAGTGTATGTATGTATGTATGTATGTCTATTTCTTTGGCACGCTCTGTAGCCTAAACGGCTTGATGGATTTTAACATATGAGGTATCGTTAGATTCGTTTTAATTGCAGAAGTGTCATAGGTATAAAATTTTCACATGGCATCTGCGAATCAAAAAATACAGAAGGAATAGAAAAAAATATATTGTGATTTTAATAATATGGGTATCAAATAAAAGCTAGTAAAAAGCCAATTCCAAATATATATATATTATAACACTTTATAGCTACTATTTTGACTCAAACTACAAAAAAGTACATTTTCTATACAATAACAAAATGGTAGCGAAATCAAAATTGTACATTAAATATTTTTGAAAAAAGCAATTGCTATGAGGTTTGGAATCGATTTTAATGCCGAAAATATAGTTTTTATAATTTTTGTCTGTTTGTCTGAATGTATGTTCCAGCATCACGAAAATTTTAATGTATAGATTCTGTTCAAATTTTGCATAATATTACCTATAAGTCTGGTCACCCGGTAGGCTATATTTACTTTATCACCCTATTTATTATGGGGGATAAGCAATATTGTATTATGTTTGTATTCCTCTATGGTTTACAGTAAATTGTAAAAAGAGCCAAACGGTTAGAACATTGCAGATAGGTACAGATTTAATCTTTTAAATGATTATCATTACGCTATATCTTTATGGGACTAAGCAGTCAATCATCATGACATATACACGGTGAATTTTTAAGATGGGGAAGTAAATCTTAACTGTAGCTACATAATAACGCGAAATCGGTCTTAGTAGACTGTCCTTAAAATTTTGAGATATTTTATTTAATCTGCATAATGAGATATTTTCACAAAAAAAAAATCCAATAGATCCTGATTCTTATGAGAGAGTTAGACCAACTGTGGTTGAATACATCGGATCTAGTACACTTGCGTGAATGACATTTCCACTAAAGACACTTGCGCGAACTTACTTGCACAAAAAGATGGTTGTCGTGATTTTGTGATGATTTTTGTGTAGTTTTCATGTTTTCGAGGTCTCTGATAACAAATTTGAAGGCGTTCGTAACATCCTAGTTGCCTCCGACTGCATTTATTTATTTTTGGTACTTAAAGGATACTGGTTTACTGTTCATCTTGTTTCCATCCTTTCAGTTCATGTTTTACAGTCGGGTTTTTTGTTTTTTTTTAATAATTTGTTTTATTGTTAGGTACTGTAATGTTGGTGTTGGACTTGTGTACTGTTTTTCGGTAAACTATCTGTCATATTTAATAGTTGTACCGATTCATCGAATTCCCTTGGCGTAAATGTTGGCGAGAGAGGGCGATGGTTAGGTGTTTCGTAACGGCTCATTTTTAATGTAGAAGGGCCAGTCCAAGGATCTGACTTAGGTTCTTTCAGTGTAATGGCGCCTACGATACCTTTACATATTTTAGACTTATTTTGGATGGAATCCTCTATGTATCCCTCTACAACCGCATTGGTCTTCCAGCCTCCAAGGTGCTTAAGGAACAGGAGATCAGCTCCTGAGTCGGCCAAAAGTGTGGCTGAAGTTCGTCGGAATCAATGACCCGTGTACAACAGGGGTTCTGGAAGTTCAAGAAATGTTGCTATTTCTCGTGGGATACTGCCAATTTTATTAGCACCCATAGGCTGTCTAACACACTTTCCGCTGTGATATTGTAGAAAAAATCGATTGATTGGAGTGTTAGGCGGGCGTAAGGCTTGATATTTCTCAACAATTGTTACGTATTCCTTGCGAATGACGAAGCTGCGGTCTTTTTTTGTCTTTGTATTAGGTAAATTAATTATTAGTAAGTCATCTGAATGTTTCTCAATGTTTTTGACATTAAGTTAGTTCATTAGTTCGACATGCTCCGTTTGTACTAATAATAAGAACAACCTGTAACGTAAAGAGTATTGTAGTAGATACATTAATAAAATTGATATGCCTGCATAATTATGCCTATCAACATCTACTAAGTATACGTATTAGATTATGTTAAGTAGTTGATTAATATCCTTAAGTAGATACTGAATGTGCAACTGACTTACTTTTGTCGCCAAATATACGAAATCAGGTGCTTCGTTAAGAAACTTTTCAATTTCAGATGCTGTGAAAACCTTAGATTTTTTTGGTTGATGACCAGATGAGACTCTTTTTAAAATTGCTACTAATTTATGATAAATGTTGATATGTAGGAATGTCTTTTCATTTTTATTGTTGCTTTTAGCATTGAATACGTACTCCATAGAGTGCTTGATTTCTTGGTCTCGGATAATTCAATAAAATATGCCAGCAAAGCGTTTTCTGAGAAAGTTTTGGCTCCTTTAGCTAGTCGTCACGTGTTAAACATATCGTACTGTTTCAAATACTTCTCGCGTGATTGTTGAGGGAGAAAGCTCATTTGCGCATTATTAACAGTTTCAGTCATTTCTGTTGGCGTCAAATAAACTTGCTCGTTGCTAGAACCACTCATTTTAGGTTTTTCACTTGTTTTCAAGTTTCTTGTTTTTAACCTAAGGTTTTAACAATAATATGACGTGAAAAGAAAATGGCGCGCGCAAAGTAAATTAAAAAAAGTACACCAAGAAGGTTCCGAGTCTGAGTTTTTAGCAAATTAAAAAAGATGTATGATGACAATGTATGATAAATTCGGCACCATAGAGGGAGAAGTAAATAGGTTTAATGATGTTTTGAATTCACAAACTTAGTGCACACGATGATGTTTTAAATTCAATTTACTTTAACCTCTACCGGATAAAAACGGCTTTTGCACTCAGATATCGAAGAGCAAAAATACTTTTTCCGAGATGGGGGGATGAAAATTGTTTTTTAACTAACCCTAAGCTAGATCAACGGGTTTCATTATCTCGTACATATTCAAAGTACTTTGAGGGAAGGTACATAATGCAGACATTTTAAGGGATATAGGTTTACAGGTACGTGCGGCGACGACGACAGCCACAGCTGCTGGCGGAGCCGCGTTCTCAGACCAATCTTTTAAGTGAGGCGCCACTGAAGCGTGCACTCCGCTCTGTCAAGTCTCAACCTCATAGCTAGTGACACGGACCTATTCTGTTGTTCTCTGAGTGAGTTCACAAATAATACATTATTTGTAATAAGTCACAAAATTTAATTATAATATTAAGTTAATCTAATCGCATTAGGTTACCCCTGTAATGATAGATGTAAGTTGGAAAATAAATAAAATATAATTCCGGAAGTTTTCCATCATGTGCTGTGAAATCATTTCTCCTGGACTCGTCAAGCTCCACTACCTCGGCGCTTCTGGTTGTCCCCACTGTTCATTCTGGCTTTCAAGAGTTGTGATACATGGGAATAGGGTAGCGGCCTTGGAATGAAAATGTGCTAAAATTGGCCATAAAGAAAAAAATTGCGAGAACTTACATTTACAGCAAGACCTCCCCTTGGAATAGGTAACAGGACTCTGGAAAAATACCCTAAAAAATATAACCCCCTCCAGAATCATGCAGAAAAGCATAATAATTATATTTTGGTAAATGGCCTTGAGGAAAAAACGAAAAAAAAACGACCTTGACAACCCTTGCCACCCCCTGTACCCTCCCCAAAAGTTTCACCCAAATCCAACCCCAATTTTCTAACACAAAATAGAATAGAAAAAATACAAACATGTTCTAATACAATCCCTTTGCCACAATCACTGGTTAAGACATAGCCGGGGTTGTGAAACACGCCGGTCGAACCGTTCAGTCTCTCAGTAGTGAACCAGCCGCGGTAACATTTGTGCAACTCCTGCGCACACGACCTTCGCAACGGCCTTGGGTGAGTGGCGCAATTGAACTTGACCTTGGTTAATTTCATATTTTATTTTTGATGGTTAGACAAGAGATGAGAGATGGTTAGATGGTGGTTTTTTCGGAGGGCCATCCATGACTTTGTTTTTTTTTTAATTTCGATTGTTTTGAGGTTTTGTATATGAACTGTGGGTATCAAGGGATTACTTTGTCCGCCTTACCTACATTAAATTATCGTTCTATTCGACGAATGTATGTTTAAATGTAAATCTAAAAATGTATATTTAAATCGGATTTAGTAAAGTTTAATTTGATGTATAAAATTCAATTAGTCAAGCATCGGTAATTCTACAATCAAGCCATTCTTGGGGTATGTCAGCGTTTGATGATTATCAATACGAGTAGTACCAATAAGAATTTTAACTTTCGTTTTTCATAAGTTTATTCGTTTCGTTGGTGGAAAGGGGGTGAGTTCATAAATTTTGTACCACATACAATGCCTACCTTGTTTTATTTTGTGTTTGGGATGTTTTTTTTATACCACGCAGTTTTTGGGGGTAGTAGGTCAATCCAAAACATGGTGGTATGTGGTGTCGGTTGGTCAATCAAACGGAAAGAATATATATCTGACCTCATTCAATTCTATCTTTTTTTTATAATAATTCTAGACATCATAAAAAACAACTGCTAAGATTAATGTTACAATAATCGGTCAATTAATAAACACTTACAATGTTATTTTATAGTATCAACATCATAAAACACAATATTTTATTTATGTTAACATTAGTTATGTGAATAATATTTTGTTACATACTGAAGTTTCACAACCCATTTTATTTATTGTTTCATTTTTCACTTCAATTAATTGTTATAAATTTATAATCCTTTTTACAGCAGGATTATGTTAAGTTTTATACCTAGGTACATATATTTCACTTTTTAGGGTTCCGTACCCAAAGAGTAAAACGGGAACCCTATTACTAAGGCTCCACCGTCTGTCTGTCTGTCTGTCCGTCTGTCACCAGGCTGTATCTCATGAACCGTGATAGTTAGACAGTTGAAATTTTCACAGATGACGTATTTCTATTGCCGCTATAACAACAAATACCTACTTAAAAACAGAATAACATAAACGTGATTTTTTTGCTCGTTTTTGCTCGATATTGATAACGGCAACAGGTAGACGCTTGAAATGTTCACAGAATATTTCGTTATAATTATATTCACTTTAAAAATAAATAATTCAATTGAAATAAAACAATTATTTAAGGGGGGCTCTCATACAACAAACGTGATTTTTTTTTACATTTTTATAGATAATGGTACGGAACCCTTCGTGCGCGAATCCGACTCGCACTTGGTCGGTTTTTTAAATACGTAAAACACTACGAGCTATCTTTTTAAACGTAATGGCGTCGACGACCTACCAAACAACAGATGTTAAAAGAATCTATGATTTTCTTTACACGATTATTCTCATGCACGCGAAGACATGTCATAACATCTGATGTGAAGGGTCAAGGTTTAATATACCTACTAACGTGGTAGATACACAGTTACATGGTGAACAGTAAAGCAAGAAGACATTGATAACTTTAGATAGATTGATCATTTATTTGGCCGAAATATGAGTATGCACACACAAAGCATGCAAGATGTTAAGTACATTGCAGTAAGGATCACAGTCATGTTTTACCTTAACGGCGTACAAATATGTACCTATTATAATAACATTTCAGTTAATTAATTTATTTTAACTATTAATTATATATAAAAAAATACAATTGACTGATATTAATTTGTTAACGATTACAATAAATTAAATGTACATATAATATAGGTACCTACAGCGTATGCAATTCAAACGTCAATTCAATTAAATAAGCAGAAAAACAAAATATTATCGTTTTATTAAAATGTAAAAATGAATTAAAATACTTACAACAGTTAAACAGAACCAAAACTTAGCTTTCTGATAAATGATGAGAGGCTTTCAGCTGACCTAGGTTACAATAAATATTAATATTTTCAGTGATAAACAACAATATAACCACGCCCACATTTCACCAGTTATGTTTAAATCCCATGTAAAAAACATGATTGTGTAAAGAAAGAAAGATAATTTTATTTGTCACAGGAACACGTGCAAAAAATATTATGAAAACATAAACTCGAGTAGGTAAAAACAAATAGTCGGCAGGCGGCATGCGGCAGGTCGGTCGGTGTAGGTACTATAGGTACATCTCTGCCTAACCCTTCGGGGAATACAGGCGTTATGTTATGTTAGTTAAACAATAATATTACTGAATTTACGAATGAATTACTTAGTAACGACCCCGTGAGAGACCCAGAACTAGAGACAGATTATAATATAATGCATAATTATAAAGATGTAGAAAAAGCTGGAGAGCTGGTACAACACACGGTACGCTCATTTGGCGGAATATGAAAGATTCACTCATTACATAGTATGTATTTCCTTCGTTCAATGATTTTTTCTTTAATCACCTTACTATTTTATTTCGGGTATGCTTCAAACACTTTTACAAAAATGTCGTTCGTTCCGTGTGGTGTTTATAAGCTCAAGATTAACTTTTTTTTAATCAACCTAAATAATGTTCCCACTGCTTGGATAAAGGCCTCCTCTCGTGAGAGGGAGTGGGCCATAATCCACCACGCGGGCCTAGTGCGGATGGGTGGATTAACTTATTTAGTAAAAAATGGAAGTCTCGAATCATAAAGACTCAAACGTCAACCTTTTGAAGTGTCACATCTAGCCGTTTATTTTGATACCTCGTTATTACTTTGACGAATAAAATCAAGGCAGTTCAAAAAGATGTCGGTGTGCAAAATTACGTGATCATATCTGTTGCTGAGCGGATTTTGTAAAATTTTGAAGGCCATTTAGCATAAGATTGTTATTTTCTTATGTACTTTAAATTATTTATTCAAATACTCATGGCGATATTTTTAGCAGCATTATAATTTTATCTTGATATGACAACAAAGTCAACAGATTTTTTCGTGGATATTCTTTTTTTTTATTTTTTTTTATTCTTAACAAAGGTTTAATTTTTTTATTAATTAAATTAAAATCTTTTGATATGCCAATATTAACCTAGCACAACAATTGATATTTTTTTTCAAACTCACAACCCACGGATTATTAAAACTTGTTTTACTGATTGCTCCATACTATAGGGGTCACAGCATAGTATAATGGTTTTACATACTATTACGGCAAAGTTAATGAGTTCTCGTCACAAACATAAACAATGTGACAATGACACGTGTCTGTTTGTAATATCATGTCACACTGAGTTCTTTTACAAGGTTCCTCTTTGTAGACCACGAGTGAAAGAAAATCTTTTGTATGAATTTGACTTGAATAGATTACATTTTTGAACGGCAACAAGAAGACACCCATTTTGTCTGTAAATATAAAATGCTTTGCAATTTTTAGAAGAATGATTGCTGATTCATATTCAGAACAAAATGTAAAAAATAACCTTTTTTATTTTAAACTTCCATATTTATTTGGTAGCTGACAGACCTGTGAAAATTTCGATATGGTCTTGAGTTCATACAAAAATCCAATGGAACAAAGCACTTTCAGTTACTCCCAAATTTTCGGGCATCTTTTACAAATTTCTTTTCTATAAAACCTAATTCGGGATACGAATATTACGTACATTTTGAAAAAAAAATAGCCAAAATGGTCCAGCCGTTCTCAAGTGATGCGCTTACTAACGAACATCATTTAATTTAATTTACGTATATAAAACAGTGTTAATGGCCGCGACTTACGAGTTGTAGAACGTAGGCTCGACAAGCTGCCAAGACAGGCGCTTTATTTTGTGTAAATTATTTCATCACCACTGCTCTCAAAACGGTGAAGGAAAACATCGTGAGGAAACCGGCATGTCCTAGATACAAAAATTCGAAGACATGCGTCATCTACCAACCCGCACTGAGCCCGCGTAGTGGATTACGGCCTACTCCCTCTCACCGAGAGCAGGCCTGTGTCCCAGCAGTGGGAACATTATAGGCTGATTATGCTTATGATTTATAGAGAAAGATTACCTAAATTGTTTAAGAAAAGTTAAGTAGGTACCATCGCGGACACTGGCGGCTAACCAGTTTCCGACCTTATTACTAGGAACATGAGGTTGAAAACTGGTTAGACGCCAGTGTCCGCGATCTATGGAATGGGTCCTCGTGAGTCCCTTAGAAACAAATTCAAAGAAATTGATGTACTAACTCTGCCTTCCCTTTATATCTTAGAAAGTATTTTATATGTTCGCAAAAACTAGGACTTTTCAAAATAAGAAGCGATTTCTATAATATAAATACACGTAGTAAACATGAAATTGTAATACCCAAATTTAGATTAACTAAAACAAGCAAGTCATTTCTTATAAACAGTATCCGCTTCTATAACAAGTTGACAAAGTCGGTTATAGAACTTAGCGATGGAAAGTTCAAAACCCATATCAAACGTGTCCTAATCAAAAAAGCATACTATAAGATTAAGGACTACGTTGAAGACAAGCAAGTTTGGCAATAATTCCTTCTGCTATGTAAATGTCTATTAACTGCTCCTAAATTACGATTTTTATTCCTTTTTTTTACACACTTTGACATAACCTATAATTTTTAAATTAAAATATTTATTAGTGACTTGTGGACAGAATATTTATTCAGTTTTGTTACAGTTGTAATGACAATGTTGTCATTTAGATTAAATATGTAGGTTTTATTTTTATTATTTTAGTAATATTTTATATAGATTCTTTTTTAATATGTGAATGTGAGAACGTTGTAGGCCTAATAGACTGTAGCTTTGTAAAATATCTTCTATTTTGTTAAGTAGTTGGTACTTGTTGACGGGCCTACACTGTCCTCCCATACCTATTAACACTGTAACTTGGAAACATTGTTAAATCCCACTTTTTTTTTAAAAAGAGTAACCGTGGAGTTTCTTGCCGGCTCTTCTCCATAGGAAAGGACCAATTGGAACCGTGCACCTAGCTTCTGACGTTTCATAAGTGCCCATGTAAGTTTATGTGAAATAAAAAAATTTGATTTTGATTTTCGTACCTCTCCATGTGGCAAGACTTGAATCAAACTTAATTTTTTTTATTTTATTTATTTACGTTTATATTGTTTTTTTTTTATGTTTAACTTAATTTAATAACACAATTTCATGCCTGTATTCCTCGAAGGCTTAGGCAGAGGTGTACCTATAGTACACCCACATTTCGCCAGTTATGTTTGAGACCCATGTAATAAGAGGCGCCGTGTGGTGCCGGACGTAAAGAAAAGCCACCATTCTATTTCTTCCCGTGGGTATCGTAAAAGACGACTACTCGAGAATGGGCAGCAGCGTTCTCTATGCATTTTAACGCCAGACTGCGATCACAAACCCGCCTGCCAAGTGTGGCGATTAAGGCAAACCCCCCAAATGTTGTGGGAGGCCTATGTCCAGCAGTGGACGTCTTTCGGCTGAAATGATGATGATGAATAGGAAGCGAGCCTTCAACCGGGTACAACTCCAGACTCCGGGCTGCTACTGAGAAATCCCTGATGGAAAAACCCAATAACAGTTATCCCTTAATTAATATTAAGTACTATCTTACTTTAACTGTCATTCTTGGATCGTTGACAGCCGTTACGGGTCGTCAGAAGCCCGAAAGTCTGACAACCAGTCTTAGCAATGGGTATCGTATTATGGAGGTCGGATAGGCAGTAGCTCCATGTAAAATACTGGTATTCAGCTGCATTCAGTTAGACTGGAAGCCGACCCGAACATATTTGGGAAAAGTCCAGGCAGATTACTATCTTACTTTAACCTAATTTGATAATGATTCCTACTACCAAACTACCTTAAGCTCCTCCTTTAAAATGCACGTTCAGTATATTTAACATTTGCCGGCGATAGTCAACGACCCGCGTAATGTATGCACTATTGCAGTTTATAACCTCTTGGCTGTATCTGGAAGTGATTGCTACATTCACTTCTGGTGGATGAACCGTGTACTTACAGATTATTGCAACAAATATCTTGAAGTGTTTTAAGTAGAAAAAATAAAATATTAATTAATACTTGTCTGCTTGAGAACACATTTATTGTAGGGCACCTGGTTTCGGCAAAGTGCGTGTCGTTTTTGACTGCCTCGTTGAGTTAGTGGTTACACAACGCTACTGCTGAACATGAGATCCTGGGTTCGATTCCCAGGTCGGGCAGTATTAGGTTTTTTCGTCAAGAATTTCTCAGTACCAGCCCGGAGTTTGGATTTGTGCACGGTTGATAGCAATAGGCTCGCCCCCTATTACATGGGACTTAAACATAGCAGAGGTGTACAATAGGTACACCTCTGTCTAACCCTTCTGGGATTACGGGCATGATGTTTATTTATTTATTTAACCATGTTGTGTTTATGCAGATGTACATTTTTGTTCGGTCTATTAGTTGGCTCAAAAATGCAAATGCCAGTGAGAATCCAAGCCAACGCGTGCTTTTAAAGAAGTTCTCTGAGCATGTTGAATGACCTATGTACTACCTACAAACTTTGAAGCAGATGTTTTTCTCCACATTCGGATATAGTGACTTAAAAGCATTCCCTTCTAAGTTTCTTACGACATTTAATCAACATGCGCACTTTAGACTGCAGTTTATGCAATCAATCTGTCTAGCCTTTTCCCAACTATGTTAGGGTCGGCTTCCAGTCTAACCGGATGCAGCAACCGAATACCAGTATTTTACATATTGGGTAATACGAAACTCTTTGGTAAGGCTGGTTGTCAGACTTTCGGGACTACAACCTAAGCAACTCGGGATAAAATTAAATTTACCAAATAATGAGTTATAGTTTTTGAACGATAACTCATTATTTGGTTATTTTTTTATTTTATTTAGGAATTCTTTGGAATTCTTCCAGTCTCTTGGGAACCATTACTAGTAGACAGTGATGCGGAGGATTTTTTCAACGCCTTAAAGTTTGTTGTCAGGTTTAGTGTTAGGATTAATAATAATAAGAATAACTGATATAAAAATACCCTCAATAAAAATGATAGTCACTTAGATTCCCATTCTGATATTTTTTATTGGGAACCTTCTGGATACGGAGATATTGAAGGTCGAAGTTACGGTTTTTTTTTGTCACGATAACAAGATTTAAATGTTATACTTTGGACACAATTTTTTTTTTTTTGGGTGGGAAATTATTCAATAACAGCGATTGTTCACACCATAAATAAAAGTCGTTTTTCAACCATTATTTTTGAACAAATTAGCTTAGTTTCATGCACTTTATTGACCGTGTATTATTGTTTATTTTTTATTTAATGTATACAAAGTTTGTATGTAGATTAGTTTGAACAATAAATTCGATACCCAAGAATCGTTAAATAAAACATAAGTTGTTTATATTCCTTGAGCATGCAAAGTCTATAGAGGTATATAGAGTCTATAGAGGTATATATATATATAGAGTCGTTTATAGAGGTCAAATATAATGAGACAATTTATTGGTAACGGTTTCAACACAGTGTAACATGGTATTAGCAATGTCATTGATTATAGCAGCATTGTTATTGGATGATTTGTAGTTAATAAAAACATGAATGCATGTCGATCAAAAACTTCCGCATGGAAAACTGGAAACTTGTATCTTCAAACTAACTATTCTCATGTAAATTCTAGCTAGTTTTGAACAATAAATAAAAATAATAAATCGTGTTTTATTGCAGGCAAAATAGTGTACCTACTTATATACAAAAAAAAAACAATAAATTCAATTAATAAATTCAAAATTAAATTACAAATACTTACATTTTATATTTTACAAATGATAAAATTAAAATCAAAATATTTTATTTCACAACCTACATGCGCACTTATGAAACTTCAGAAGCTAGGTGCACGATTCCAATTCGGTATGTAAAGTATTTTTCAGGTCTGTTTTTTATATTTTTATTTTAAAGGTATTTGTTTTGGTTATTGTAGTATTTGAAACACATAATTTAATCTTTTTGTTTTTACAAGCTGTAGTTATTTTTATATACTTTTTTAAAGTATTGTTCGTGCTGATTCCTAAAGTAGCCTGAATAGCTTAGGATGTTTGCCACGTTTAACACTTATTTAAAAACAAAATTCAGTAAAGTCAAACAGTCAAATTTGACAGTTAATTTGTTTACATTTCGTACGAGATGCGATTTCCGTACCTTGGTTTAAAGTTATAGCTTATGAATCAAATGAATGGATCAAAGACTACTTCTGCTACGTGCTTCATACCGTCAAGTATAAACACCACAACAAATAGCCGACACAAATTGATTGTTAGTAAAAGAAACCTTAAAAAAGAAATGGTGCGAGGAAGTAAATGTTGAGTACATGTCTGGGCGGCGTTTGTTTTATTGTGAAGATCATTTGAACGTAAGTTACGTTTTCCTGAGGCGATACATCGATGTGATTCGACTTGTACTGTCGGCCGCTGGTGAAAAACTACACTATTTACCTATTTGAACAGAATAATAATAAGTGCTTCATGTGAATTTGTCGTTGACATTGACACTTGACACATACAGAACAACTTAATTATTTAATTACAAGAGGCACTGAAAATTCCCAATTCAGGCTACTTTGGATGACATTTAGAGGTCAAATAAAAGTCAAGTGATTTTAAGTATTTTTGTGAAAATAAATACGATCTTATAATTTTAAGACCTATTAATAGAAAAATAACTCATAAAAGCTTAAAATCTCGAAATGGTTTTCGAATCGGCATAGGTTAATTTTTACTTTACATACCGAATTGGTCGTTTCCTATGGAGAAGAGCCGGCAAGAAACACCACGGTTACTCTTTTAAAAATAATTGGCTTTTACAATGTTTTCAAATTACAGTGTTGATAGGTATGGGAGGACAATGCAGGCCTGTAAACAAGTACCAGGTACTTAACAAAATAGAAAATGGTCTACAAATCTATAGTCTGTTAAGCCTACAATGTTCTAACATCACGAAAAATAAAAATAAAAAGACTATATAAAATATTATTAAAATAATAATTAGATAGATATAGAGAACAGTGAGAAGCTCGTGGCCAAGTAATAACAGCCGCACGGGTCGATCCATCGATATAAGCTACGCTTGCCGGTGTTGGTCCGTGGATGGGAGACCGAGACTCCTCCGTGCCTCGGAAAGTACGTTAAGCCGTTGGTCCCGGCTGTCATTCGTGGATCTTTTACAATCATTATGGGTGGTCAGAAGCTCGAAAGTCTGACAACCAGTCTTACCAATGGGTATTGTATTCACCAGTTACTGGTTGCGCGGATAACATAACTAAGTTTTGACACTAGGTACTAAGTTACATGACCGACGAAGTAACTGTACAAATAGATGATAGTAGACTGTAGAAATAGACGGCACGGTTGGCGCAGTGGTTAAGTGATTGACTGCTGCGCTGCGTGTCGCGGGTTCGATTCCCGCACGGAACAAATATTTGTATGACCTATAAGTAGTTGTTCCGGGTCTGGGTGTTTGAGTATGTGAGTTTAAATGTTTGTAAACGAGAAATTCCTAGTGTGGGGCAACGTTTTAAAAAAAAAAAAAAAAAGATACAAAAAAAAGACACTTTCAGACGTCCAAGTACTCATCCGCATCGCTGTCATCCGGAAACAAGCCCAGAAGACTGGCGGCAGTGCCATGTTGAATGGCAATGCCAATTCTTTGGCCAAAGAATGAGCCAGCCCTCTGGTCACGTGAAGTGTAGTGTCAGCAGTAGCGTAGCTAGGTAACCAAAATGGGCAAAAACAAAAAATAAACTAGGGCCCCAACAAAACTATTTAAAATCGTTTGTTCCGTATTCGTCGTTTTCCAAATTCGGCGTACTCCAGATTTGTCGTAATCCAGATTCGTCGTTCTCCAGATTCGTCGTAATACAGTCGCCTCCATAATAAAATTTAAAACCAAATACAAATTGTAGGTAACTTATTCCTAAAAACCTAAGAATACACGGGAGTTCAAGAGGTTTCAAACAAAGATGTTCGAGACTTGTTGGGAATTCCCCTGTATTTTTTCAAATAAGTTGCCATTATTAAAGTCGCGTTATAGTTTGTAAGTCAGACTCCGAGGAGCCCCCTGAGCTTGGGGGCACCGGGGCACTGCTCCCTCTAGCCCTCCGCTAGCTACGGCACTGAGTGTCAGCCCTCTGGGCCCCAAGTCTGCTATTTTTATAAATTCAGTCATTCCAACACGATCCCATTGTCATGCCATTGTCATTTTGCTAAAAGTTCGTAATCTGGTAAATTCATAATGGTCGATCATTGGTCGGTCAATGTTCTCGTAATATAATTGTGTTATTATAATGGCATTTTCGTATTGCCATTATTATAAAACCCATTAGTAGAAATGTCATTAATTTGTCATTATGTACGAGATTGCCAATATATGCAATTTCTTTCAATGTAGTGTCAGTGGCCGACCATTGGAAAGTCATAATGACGCCATTATAATAGTAGATTACCAAACTTGTCAAAATCAACAATTATGAAATCAATGATCGACCATTCTAGCACTATTGTAATAGCAGACTTGAGGCCCTGGGGCCAAAACTGCTATTTTTATAAATTCAGTCATTTCAACACGATCCCATTGTCATGCCATTGTCATTTTGCTAAAAGTTCGTAATCTGGTAAATTCATAATGGTCGATCATTGGTCGGTCAATGCTCTCGTAATATAATTGTGTTATTATAATGGCATTGTCGTATTGCCATTATTATAAAACCCATTAGTAGAAATGTCATTATTTTGTCATTATGTACGAGATTGCCAATATATGCAATTTCTTTCAATGTAGTGTCAGTGGCCGACCATTGGAAAGTCATAATGACGCCATTATAATAGTAGATTACCAAACTTGTCAAAATCAACAATTATGAAATCAATGATCCACCATTCTGGCACTATTGTAATAGCAGACTTGAGGCCCTGGGGTCCAAACTGCTATTTTTATAAATTCAGTCATTTCAACACGATCCCATTGTCATGCCATTGTCATTTTGCTAAAAGTTCGTAATCTGGTAAATTCATAATGGTCGATCATTGGTCGGTCAATGTTCTCGTAATATAATTGTGTTATTATAATGGCATTGTCGTATTGCCATTATTATAAAACCCATTAGTAGAAATGTCATTAATTTGTCATTATGTACGAGATTGCCAATATATGCAATTTCTTTCAATGTAGTGTCAGTGGCCGACCATTGGAAAGTCATAATGACGCCATTATAATAGTAGATTACCAAACTTGTCAAAGTCAACAATTATGAAATCAATGATCGACCATTCTGACACTATTGTAATAGCAGACTTGAGGCCCTGGTGTCGTGTATACATAATGTTGAAATAAAGGAAAATTGATTACAATCACATCACATCACACTAATATTATAAAGGTGAAAGTTTTTGAGTGGGTGTGTGTGTGAGTATGTTTGTTACTTATTCACGCTCAAACGGCTAGACCAATTTTGATAAAATTTTGTATGGAGGTAGCTGACACCCTGGATTAAGACATAGGTTACTTTTTATCCCGATATTTCCACGGGATCGAGACTGACGCGGGTGAAACCGCGGGGCGCAGCTAGTAAGTACATAAAACAAAAATAATGTCATTAAAAAAACCCACTGTTTTTAAAGACATTGAAAGAAAACCTTGCCAAGCAATTTGGTGTGGCAATAAATACAGCAGGGAGTTTCAAGTCGCCACTAGTACCAGTCGTCAAGGTCAGTTTTACTATAATGAATAGGGTGAATACAATTTTGTTGTTGACTCCACTTTAAGTGTTTTACAATCGACGCCATTATTATGTGTCTCGTTTTTGAACATGACCTTGCCTCATTATAAAAATAAATATATATTTTTTTTTTTTTTTTTAATAAATGATTTTATATTTTGCGAACGTGACAACGTTGTATACTAATAGACTGTAGGTTTGCAGACCGTTTTCTATTTTGTTTAGTACCTGATAATTGTTGACAGGCCTATACACCGCCGCGCCGCCGGCTCTACTCCATAACAACCAATTGGACCGTGGACCTAATTTCTGACGTTTCATAAGTGCCCATGTAGGTTTATGTGAAATAAAATATTTTGATTTTGAATCGCTCATGAGTATTCTTTCACTTTTTTGATGTAAAACATCTATAGGCGCACGTAAAACCGATTGCTGGCGGGGCGACGCATGCCGCGTGGCGATCGGCCACTATACACTTATACAGTCTATATGTAGTAGTGTGTAAATGAGTGTGTAGTGCGATGTTTCACATCTGCCAGTCGTCCCGTGACGGCTCAATATTTTCTTCTTTAAATAATGAATTAACAAAGTCGTTTTACGTGTGTCTCTGTGTCTAGTTTGTTTTTATAAACTGCGCAACGAATTTTGATGCGATTTTCACCATCATTAAAAAAAAATATTCTGATAGTTTTGTGTATAAATGTATTATTATTTTTTGTACGTTAAATATTAAAGTATTATTTAATATTTAACGTACAAAAAATAAATAAAATATGTGTGCGATCGCGGAATATCATCGTCATGGATACCCTCCGTTCTTCCCAGTCCCATGGGTCTCCTACCGTCTTAAACCCCAGTGTTCATTATAGTACCGTGAGGCGGGCGCCGATCGGCCTTTAAGGCGCTGACAAGAGGCAAATGATAAAAGTAGGCTTGTCTTAAACAAAAAAATTGCGAAATCTATAAAGTTCGTGGTAGCGGAAAAAATATATGTTATTCTTGAACATATTTCTCAGAGCTTGGTTGTTATCAAAACACGTTTAGAAAAAAAAATCTCGATACAAATTAACGGTAAAGTAAACCTTTACTTTGAGTTTCAATCCAAAATATCTGTATTAGCTATCAAAGTACGGTTTGTATTAAATTAATAACAAGAACGTTTTTCATTTTCGATTACTCAACTCATTTTTGAGTTGATAGATAATTGCTTCATATTTTGCAATAAATTTCAAGCGTTGTGTCATCGCACTTCTCTTTATTTTGTATGCAGTTTAAGAGTGACCGCGGTTTAGCTGTTGTCAGCGTCTTAATGCACGCATATAATAATGCGTGCCACCTCTTTGAGCCTGACTGCTCGAGCGACGATACAGCCCCAATTTCACTGCAGGGCGCTCCTTATGGTAGCCGGAGATCGTTAAGCACCCTTCGACGCCCGGCTGCTCTTCTGGTTATTGATGTATCCTAGATTAATCTATAACCTAGGTAATAGGTAAAAGGTAAAACGGGCTGGTTTCCGCAAATCCACGTCAATATGCGCGTATTTTGCGTACGGGTGGGAAAATCGATTATTCGATCCACCTCAGCTCCTCAAGGAAGGCCAGCAACGCCTTGGTGTTACTGACAATCTCACAGAGGACCTGGGTTACCGAAGTACTTTGCCCTGTATGTGGCGACCACTGGGCAGCGCATCTGCTACTATAGCAGATGCGCTGCTATCTCGTCTTCATCTTTAACCTATATTTAGTATAATATATCTATGACCTATATATATATCAGATTTTTTTCTATCAGATTGTCAATGTCGACACAGTGAAGCCACTTGGTTACAGACAAAGTGCATCATGCAAGAGACTATGTAGGTATGACCCCTATTTAGATCTTGCTAGTCTAAGAAGAACGATCAATCAACTCAAAAATGTAAGAAATTGTTGCTAATTTGTAATCAATGAGCAATCACGAATGCAATCGTATATTACGAATCGTTATTTATTGACACAACCATAATTCCTTTATGTTACTAAGACGGAAGAAAGAGACTAATAAGTTAACTCACGAAATTAAAATGGCTTTCATTGCTCGAATTTCAGGCACATTATAACATCATCAAAATGTTACTTTTAAAGTTACAAAACAGTTTTGTGTTAGATTCGCAACAGTTTGCATCAGTTTTATCTCCGACGCTATACTTCTTCTTTTTAGGGTTCCGTACCAAAATGGTAAAAAGGATTATGGTGAGACAAAGTCTGTCTGTCTGTCTGTCACAGCTGGATATCTCACGAACTTCTAAAGCTATCAACTTGAAATTTGTAACAGTTTAGATGACGTTTACCCAACTATTTTACAAATAAGAAAGAAATTTAAAAAAATATATCTTTTTTGCAAAACGGCCTGAAAGGGGGTCTTAAAAATTTGAATGGAGTCTACTAGGGCAGCATGTGCGGAGTATCATATGGAAGAGCGCTGTTTGCACATTCTCAAAAAAAATTTTTTTTTTGGCATCTTAGTTTTCGACTTTTGATGAAAAATGTAAATAAATACCCTTATCTCCGAAGTTTGCATAGAGAAAAATCTGAAATTATTCTATGTAATAGAAGTTTATATAAAGCTTACAGAAAAATAAAACGATGTCTCTAAATAGCACAGTTTTTCAGAAATCCTCAACATCATATACACGTACGGAACCCTCGGTGCGTGAGTCCGACTCGCTCTTGACCGGTTTTATTTCCTTTTGATTACGATTTTGGCACAGTCGTGTGTCTGTTCATGTTCTTAACGATTCCATTTGTGATGATGTACGGCGATTTTGTCTTTTTTTTTTAACTATATATAAGACTCTTTTGATGATTGCATGTATTATGTAAACGTGATGCACCTAGTTATGATTTGTGACTTAGTAGGCAAAACTGGCGTATGGTCTATCTAAAATTATCTACTCAGGTACTTACGCGATTATGTAAATGCAGTATTAGATAAACCTAAGCTACATTGAGAAGTAATTTTTTTACCATTATCCAAAATCTTCTAACTGGAATAGCACTGCTGATTTAAAGGAATAACAAAATTATTTTTATAGAAGAACTTTTACAGAGAGATTGCATAATTTTTAATGGGACCGTAGCTCCGCTAAAAACTTATTGACCTTCTAAAAATGTACGCTTTTTTAAATAAATGTACATCTTTTTAACTTTCTGGCCTATTTTAAAAGTTGGTCGTAGTAACTAAGCTAGGACACCAAGACGACAACAAAATAAACATTATTTGATGCAGACAGAAAGAGCCACATTTATTTTATTAAATTGTACATTTATAGGTATCTATAGGACATCAAAACAGGAATTATTAGGGGTAGGTACAATTAAATACATGCCTTTTTAAATGTATTAAATTAATACCTACAATGCGTATTGGCTGCAGTTAATATAACGGCTATTATGCTTTTTTTTCTTTTTTTTTTTCTTTTTGGCTTCGCACGGTTTGTGCATTTAGCCAGTGTCATGTCAAATTAGGTAGCAAGTACAAAGTTATTTAAATAATTATGAAATGAACTCCACTCAATGCATGATAAAGATGATTGATGATATCCTGCCCCACTCCCCTTGAGTTTAAGTAAAGACGCGGCACTTTACTGAAACCTCGCGCGGACTTCTTGAGAGAACTTAAAGTGATGTTGAACTGTTTTGTTTCATTTGCCTACATTAATGCAGGTTCACGAACACTTAATGGTTAATAATCCACCACTATTACACATTAATATTCGGCTAAACACAAATTTTAGAAAATAAAACAAAACTGCTAACATGACACTTCACTTTCCCGCCAAGAAGGTCTATGCTTTTATTATTTCTGTTAATTGATTTGTCGAGTCACTATCAGATTACAATTTAATTGGCAGTAATAATTTACAAACAACAATTATTGCATAAATTACATTCGGTAATGTAATAAGTTTACCGAAATAAATTGTAATATTCGCTTTGTGAATGCAAGAGACAAGATAAGCATGCAACAAGATTTCGTTGCCATCAACATAATTGTGAATGTGATTTTAACTAACCTGCGTATTATTTCAAAGTGTTCATAATTTATGTACCTGACGAATTTATTAAGGTCTAGATCGTCATCGCAAAATAATATTTCACCAGGCTGTTAATATCCGAATGACCGACACTGAAAAGATTTTATCCCAAAGATTTGTATCAATTAACTAAAAGTATACTTACCTGCTTAAAAGTGTTGAATTAAAATGCACGTAATCAAACAATACAGTAACTTTAGATAAAAATCACTAGACAGTTTGCAATGTTGCAAATAAGTGCAAATTTTTCGCGGTCGTATTTTGTAACCTCTTACCTCTGTAACGTTACGTAACGCGTCGCGTTTCAGTAACGTTTTGGTAAGTTAGTGCTAACGTGGACTTACCAGTCGCAAGTGATAATTAAGGGCGTGTTCTATGCTTAGTAAACAAATATTAACATGTGTATTGAAAAAGTTTGCGTATGTTGAAATTGTGTTAAGTGCATGTGAGTACTTAAATGTTTATTTATTTAATCTACAACATTCGAGGTTGCAGTTTACCTGAATTTAAATCATATTTGTTATTGGTTCATTTATTGCGCTTATTTCTATTGTGCCATTAATTATAACGTGTAATAATATTATTTTTTTATTCAAAATTAATGTTTATTTATTTAATCTACAATATTCAAGGTTGCAGTTTTCCTTAATTTAAATAATTTGTATTATTAATTCATCTATTACGCCCTATTTCTAATGTGTTATTAATGGACACATGTGCGTAATAATATCCAATTTGTATTAAGTTATTCAGAATTAAAAAAATAAATAACAACTTATACCTAATTAATTAGTTAAAATAACAAAGTTATTTCCAAACTTAACTAAAACTATTCACAAACTATATTATGGCGTCGGAAAATTCATACGCATCGCTGTCGACTGGTAATGTACCCAAGAGGCTGTCGGCATTGCTACGTTATATGGCAATGATTAGCCTCTGGCCATGGTAAAAGCCAGCCCTTGTGTCACGGGAAGTGTCAACTAGCCTTTTCCAGATTTCCTTAAAAATACCATGAGATGAGCACATGGACCCCACGGCCCGAGGGTTTCAACCCCTAACGGCTCGAAAATATAATTACCAACAAAGTTATTATACTTCCAATATACATGTAATAATTTGTTCATATTATTATTCACTCGTGTGAAAAAATAGCAAAAATCACCCAACATTTTTGTTAGTCTAAGGAATCGTAATTTTAAAGATGGGTTTTCCTAGAAAAAACATTTTGGGGATTTAAATATAGACTGACAATTATAACAGTATCTTGTTTAAACAAATCATCATCACCATTATCCACAGTTTAACTTCACCTACCTGCTAAGCATCTTCTTCTCTTTTCTTGTTGCAATCTCCACGCTCCTGTGCCAGCCTCATGCAGGTTCTACTCGTTCAAAAAAATACTTGCTAATAGTTATTGTACATATTATATCTCGTTAACCACATATCTATTACTCAGGGTTTTACTAGGATTAACCCTGAAATTACTAATTACTAACCTTTAATTAGAATTGAAATGGAAGAGTGCAAGAAGCACAAGACCGTTCGATGTGGCGACGCTTTGAGGAGGCCTATGTTCACTAGTGATTTTATTTGGCTGACCGTAACATACAAAAAAAAACATATCCCAAGCAGAAATTCATGAAACAATAGGACCATTTCTTTACCAATACAATTTCAGAAATATTACCTACTACTCGTATACTCCATTTGGCAGTGGCGGCGCGGCTGTTACCACTGAGCCGCGACTTACGAGTTGTAGGGCCATGTGTTTGAACCCAAGCTGGTTATTTACTTCGTGTAAATTATTCATATAAATCACCACTGCTCTCATTCTCACAGAAAGAGGAGGCCTGTGTCCCAGCAGTAGGAAAGTTCTAGGCTGATTATATTCTCTTTATTATAACATTAGAAAAATAACAATGATCACCCTCACGTTATTTCGATTTAATCGTATAATAATCTCCGTTATTTCACGATAGGTACAACACATTGTAATCTATTTACCGTTTACATTAAAAAAAAGAACTCTATAATGCATTCATTTCAACAATATTACACAATAATCGTTGTTATTTTGTCGTTATATTTCTAATGCTATACAGGGTTACTGGTAACTCGACGTATTCCTTGCACGACGTCATAGTAAGGTTAAAATGCAACAAATTAAGCCACCAAATGTTCTACCGAAATTAAGTAGTTTTTGAGTTTTTTTAAATAAAGTAATGACAAAAATTACGAAAAATAAAATGTTTAATTAGTGATCTCTGCCAACGTTTTCGGCATTTTGGATTGTTTAATTATTAACAAAGATTTTCTACGGCGTCAGCTATGATAATAAATTAAATTCCAGTATAGTCGCACCGTAAATCATTTTTAAATTGTATTTTTCATAAAGCAACTAAAAACCTAATTAACTCAAAAAACTACTGAATTTCGGTAGAGCATTTGGAGGCTTAATTTGTTGCATTTTAACCTTACTATGACGTCCTGCAAGGAATACGTCGAGTTACCAGTAACCCTGTATAATAAATACTCACTTTGCAGCCCAGACGTGATAATTAAAAGCGACATTCCACTATTAGCTGTTTAGTGTCGAAATTGCCGTTGTTTAGAGACGTTCCATAACTGAGTCAAAGTCGGTTTGGATGTTTTCTAAATGTAGTCTTCATCATTATCATGATACAGAGCCTTTCTTCACCCACATGTCATAATCCTGTCTTTGCTTGCGTGTCAGTCTCCACGTTCCTGCGCCAGTATCATTGAAGTTTCCAGTTATAATTTTCACGATTTATTAACAAAGTGTTGATCAGCGAAAGTTTTTGATGAAAGCTTAAACAAGGATCTTTATTTTGGGTGGGAAATTATCAAATAAATTCTCGCGCTCTGGGCGGAGCGGGGTGTGTCAGACTTTTACTGACTAAAACCGCCCGTGTTCTTTCAGTTCCCTGTGTGCAACAGGGACCAGGTTTTTCTTTCACACGCACATACATAACATCACGCCTGTTATCCCCGAAGGGTTAGGCAGAGGTGTACCTATAGTAGGTACACCCACATTTCGCCAGTTATGTTTAAGTCCCATGTCATAGGGGGCGAGCCTATTGCCATCAACCGGGCACAAATCCAGAATTCGGGCTACTACTGAGAAATCATTAATTCCTTTCATTTTCTTTTTATAACTAAAATACCCAAATGCCTTACTTCTAGTATAGTAGAAGTAAGGTATTTGGGTATTATAATAGTGGAAATATTTACTAACTGAAACACTAATGCCCTCAGTACTTATTAAGTAGTTCAGTTTTAATGTCATTCTATCACACCATAACATTCCATATACATTGGGGTCACTAACACCATGAGGCAAACTCTTTAAATGTTGTTAACGTTATGACAATGAAAATATGTTAGATACATTTTTTTAGCTTATTTATTTTTTTGCCATTTCTATAACGGCTTTTTGGTGGGTCCTGTTTGGTACTCAAAAGTTGAATTTAAATGATTCTATAATCGTTAACGAACACCATTTTTTAGGGTTCCGTACCTCAAAAGGAAAAAACGGAACCCTTATAGGATCACTTCGTTGTCCGTCTGTCTGTCTGTCAGTCTGTCAAGACCATTTTTCTCAGGAACGCGTAGAGGTATCAAGTTGAAATTAATATAAAATACGTAAGTCTATGGTCCCTTGAAGCTCTAAAAAAATCAAGCTTCCAAGTCAACGCAATAAAAAAATACAGCGACATAAGCGACATTATTGCTACATATTTCGATACTCGCAAATAAATCAAAACCTATAGGGTAATTCCCGTTGATCTAGAATCATGAAATTTGGCAAGAAGCAAGGTCTTACAGCACAAGTAAAGTAAAAAGTCCGAAAATTGTAAATTTGTAGTTTTATCACACAAAAATAAAATTGCGGATATCTCGCACATAAATCAAAACCTATAGGGCACTTCCCGTTGACCTAGAATCATGAAATTTGAGCAGAAGCAAGGTCTCACAACACTAGTAAAGGAAAAAGTCTGAAAAATTGTTAATTTGTAGTTTTATCATATAAAAAAATCATTTTTTACGATTACAAACTTAAATTTTCAGTTGGAAAATTGACCGTGGCGTATATCGATGTATGGGAGAACATGTTTTTCAACTACAATCTTAAGTTTAATTTAGGGATAAATTGGTCCTAACTACGGAACCCTTCATTGTGCGTGGCCCGACACGCACTTGGCCGGTTTTTTAAATCAGTCTGCACTATTTAGAATTTCAAACGGCACTTAGACTGGTTTTTTGGTTCAACGGCCCAGACGGTCGTGTTAAGAAATATTATCATCATCTGCCTAGCCTTTTCCTAACGATGTCGGGGTCGGCTTCCAGTCTAACCTGATGCAGCTGAATACCAGTATTTTACATGGAGTGACTGCCTATCTGTCCTCCACAACCCAGTTACTGGGTAACACGATATCTCTTGGTAAGACTGGTTGTCAGACTTTTGGGGTTCTGAGGACCCGTAACAACTGTCAAAGATCAACAAATGACAGCCGGGACCAACGGCTTTACGTGCTTTCCGAGGCACGGAGGAATCTTGGTATGAAAAGATGGTCACCCATCCACGGACCAACCGCGGCAAGCGTAGCTTAACCTGATCGATCGACCCGTGCGGCAGTTATTACTTAGCCACAGGCTCCTCCTGTTAAGAAATATTATGTAGATTAGAAATGACCTGTTTAAGATTAACAATATGTCGGTATTAGCTAATCGTACTGTTGATCGGGTTTTTTTGTTCAGAAAACTTTAAAACCCGTAAATCATACTCTGCAGGAGGGCGTTCACTGTTGTCGTGATGTCTCTGTAATATTTTAAAATTATTTATCGTGTTATTTAAAAAAAACCGGCCAAGTGCGAGTCGGACTCGCGCACGAAGGGTTCCGTACCATTATCTATAAAATCGGCAAAAAAATCACGTTTGTTGTATATGAAGCCCCTTAAATATTTATGTTATTCTGGTTTTTAGTATTTGTTGCTATAGCGGCAACAGAAATACATCATCTGTAGGCAGTATTCTATTCTATTCTGTGAAAATTTTAACTGTCTAACTATCACGGTTCATGAGATACAGCCTGGTGACAGACGGACAGACAGACAGACGGCGCAGCCTTAGTAATAGGGTTCCCGTTTTAGCCTTTCGGTACGAAACCCTAAAAACGCTAGTTATACGTTGCATTTCTAACATAAAATTAAAATGCGATTTAATCTTCTACTGGCTGCACAAGGTCTAAAAGAAAAACATAATAATTTACCTTCCAACAAATGTAGTAAATCAGCAGATTTACTATAATGTAGCAAATGTAGGCAACCTTGTACGAAATAAAGAAACCGAGCTACTTTAGAAAGGACAATGGCCAATTTGAGTGCATTCGAGGTATGTGTCAGTCAATGAACTCTTTTTGTCAAACAATACGTTTTTCATGTTGGAAATGTTAAGTATTTTTATATTAAAATAAATTTTCCAAACAGTTATTTCGCAACGTTTGATTAATTCGAATTTTGAATTACCAAATCCAAAATTACCTGTAGGTTATATAATATTTCTCGCTCGCGTTAATCGCGTACCTACTTCGGCTACATTTAGAAATATTTTTTTCCGATCGCACATGATTAGGACACGCGGTTGCGGATATGAGTATCGTTTATGTTTTATTTTATTACAAGCCGTGGGAAATTCTCATCGGCAAAAATGACACGATTTTCATACAAATTTTCATTCTCTATTATGGGGTGAATTTTCAAAAATATTTCGGTAATGCTCAGGTATAGCAAAATGTCATTCTTCCAGACACGTCGTTTTAAGGTGTGGGTTGTCTTAGGCACGCCACAGTTGTGGCGATAAGTCCCCTTTTTGAGGAGTGGCTAGAGAGGCGCCACGGCGTCCTCTCCTTCTGCCTGACGCAGATCCTCACCGGACACGGTTGTTTCGGGAGGTTCCTGTTCAGGATAAAGCGGGAGGAAACGCCCGGGTGTCACCACTGTGTGGATCGCCTGGAGGACACGGTGGAGGTCTGCCCGGCTTGGGCGGAGTACCGCCGTGTCCTCACGGAGGTCGACGGCGCGTTGTGTTCCACGCGCGCCTCAAAGAGATGTCAGCACCAACTGACGGGGTCCGATAGGGCCAATGCCTGCCAGGGTTGCGAGTTTGTCCGAAATGGATATCGTGGCCCTGGCACACAGGCATCTGAAGGAACACCGGTGGGTTTTAGTCAGTAAAAGTATGCTCCGCCCAGAGCGGGAGAATTTAATTGATTATTTCCCAAAAAAACAGTGTGTGCGTTGTCTGTCAGTGAATTTAAGATGTTTATTTAATACATGATTAGACATTTCAATGGCATTATGTTGGAGAAAATTAATCACATATTTTTCAATTATTTATGAATTTTGACAAACAGTTATTACGCAGTGGTCGATTAATTAGAATTTAGAATGACCAAATCCGAAATTATGTTACCTACCTAATATTTCTGAAAATGATTTAAGTTCAAATCTCGGCAGTGATTGCAACGAAACTATCGGGCCACTAGTTGAGCAACAACTGCACTAAAATATCTGTCTGCATTTGGTACAATTCTTAAAAGATTCAAATATGGACTTATCTAACAACGAAGTGGAACTCTCACAAATTTTTGATTACCTCATAGAGTATCGTATGATTTGTTGTAACTAGCGACCATCTCCTGCTTCGTGCGGTTTTATTATATAATAAAACCGCGGCAAAGTAAAGGAATATATATATATATTCCTTTGCTTGAAGTAAGTTTAAGAGCAGGCAGTCTAAATCAAATTTCGAACGCAAGCTCCGTCCTTCGCACCCCGCCACTCCGTTATATACGTGCCAAACGCTCTTTGAACGCGTTCGAGCACGAAGCTAAATAGCGTAAGTCACAATTCTGATTTCGTTTATAACTAAAGTAATAATTGATCTGGAGAAAAAATCTCTTGTGTCGGGAAAATAATATATATTTTCTTGCTGTGAATATTTATTTAAGACATAAAACTTAAACAATCTTGTTTGTTTTTATAATTATCCTTAAAAAAAGACACGATTTTCGAAAAAAAAAAAAATTCAGAGAAAATATTACAATTACGTAACTGTCTTCAACATGGAAAGAAATAGATCCAATAAATCATATAATAAAGTTTTATTTTGCTTGTATGTGTGACTGTTTCTGAATATTCATGCAAATTAACATGAAAATAGGGAGCCTCTTCTTAATATTAATATATTTATTATACACATAAATCTTTGGGAACAAATTCTCTAAATAATTGAGAAAACCGCATCAAAAACCGCTGCACAGTTTAGAAGAACAACTCGGTCACACGTCTACATACGAAAAGCGAATATATTATATAATATGTATAGAAGATACACAAATTCTAGTATTTAAATGATTATTATAACCGATAATTCATGCCGTACCTAAGCCCTGCCTACAATAACCGTGGGATTCCTAAAGGCAATTATCTTTAACGTTTAAATTCCGTAGTACACACACAACAGCTGAATAAGGACTGCGATAACGAAGGAGTGGCTAGACACCGGCTGAATTTGCATCACAACAAAATCTACTTAAATAAGTAAGAAAATACCTGATTAACTGTCGTGAAAACCACAAAATATTGACGATAAACTGAAATTATATTACAAAAATCCTGACTAATATTATAAATGCCAAAGTGAGTTTGTTTTTTGTAACGCTATCACGCTAAAACGGCTGAACGGATTTAGATAAAATTTTGTACATGGGTAGACCATGACCTGGAGAAGGACATAGGCTACTTTATACCGGTTGTACGTTTCCGTGAGATTATTCCCGACCTCCGCGCGGGCGAAGCTGCGGGCAAAACCTAGTGATATTATATGAACCCAAATATTACTCACTTACGAGTAAATAAAACTGCAAGCATAAATAAGTACAAAAAATAATCTATCGGTCTGTGCCGGTTTGTGCCAAAGCTTGAAGCAAACATAGGCGAATACCGCGCGGGGAAAAAACACAATTGTCAAAGAAGTTAAAGCCCCCCCCCCCCCCCCCCCCAGAAAAATTCGCCGCCACAGTAAGTTCAGCTAGAACTACATTACCGGCAGTTTTTTTTTTCATAAAATTATTATTTTTAAACACGAGCTTGAGATCTAAAACATTATTTTCTCGCGATTTGTTTTAGTAATACTGCGACACAAGACACGCACACACGTCTTGCATAATTATATTTAAAAAATTCAAGTGTATATGCAATATAAATTAATAATAATTAAAATTATATTTTATTTACTATATTTTTATTCTTCTATTGGGATGTATTCTATATCCGCAGGTGTGTTGGTGCATTTTAACAACATACTGCGATTGCCAACCCGCCTGCCAAGCGTAGCAATTATGGCGAACCCCCTTTGGGGAGGCCTGTGTCCAGCAGTGGACATCTTTCGGCTGAAATGATGAATGATGAGGTGGCATCACAGCGGGCCCTATCAGAATACCAAGGCTGCGGTATTTGTTTTCAACTATCAAAAAAGAAATTACCTAAACTATCGGCGCCTCGGAGCCTTCTCCCTGCCGCCCTGTCTCGCTGGCTCGCTAGCGAGACAAAGAGTGAATTGGCACTGAGGTATTATGGACTCTTAAGAACTAGTCGAAACTAACAGATATCCTGTCTAATGTCCGATCGCGTGTCGTAAGTTGTGTCGCAAGCCTTAGCAGACAGTTGTCACTCACACAGCTAATATTGAAGGTTAGCCTCACAATATTTGAGCTTATGTTGTAATGTGATAGTATTGTGTGAAAGTAGAATCATTTTAAAATCAAAATTCATTTATTCAAACTAGGCTGAGAATCAGCACTTTTCGAACGTCAAAAATTACATAAGACCCAAAAAACGCCCACCCTTCACCACTTCCTAGTGCTTTAGCTGGGAAGAAGAAGTGGCGCAACAAACTCCCCAGCAGCACAGCTGCCTGTTCAGATATAAAACTTGAATCTATACAATAAAATGTAAAAGAATTTGTATTACGCAACACAACATTAAATTAAATTATTTGCCTTATGTTAGCTAGCACACGCCACTATACCAAAAAAAAAACAGAAAAATCGTCGAAAACTATAATCAAGCAGAAATAACGTAAACAGAACGTACCTAAATAAAAGCCCAAAGGCCTAAAGTCTGCTATTACAATAGTGTCAGAATGGTCGATCATTGATTTCATAATTGTTGACTTTGACAAGTTTGGTAATCTACTATTATAATGGCGTCATTATGACTTTCCAATGGTCGGCCACTGACACTACATTGAAAGAAATTGCATATATTGGTAATCTCGTACATAATGACAAATTAATGACATTTCTACTAATGGGTTTTATAATAATGGCAATACGACAATGCCATTATAATAACACAATTATATTACGAGAACATTGACCGACCAATGATCGACCATTATAAATTTACCAGATTACGAACTTTTAGCAAAATGACAATGGCATGACAATGGGATCGTGTTGGAATGACTGAATTTATAAAAATAGCAGACTTGGGCCTCAGGCATAATGGGCGTGCCCATTTAATGACATTGTATGTTATCTTTGGATGTTTGATGAGTTGTTTCTCTAGTCTTAAGTCTTCTTGTCGGGCAGTGTCAGTCATAACAAGTTTAAAAAAATCAAAGGCTGAACAAGTGCTGTCTCTAAACGCTTCGACTCTAAAACTAAAGTTAAATACGATGACAGACTTTTGGTGCAGCCATCTTACTAATGATGGTGGCCTGTGATATAAATTGGTGTAGCACGAATGGACCGGTGTTTTTGTTTTTTCGGGTCGCTTATTCGATCACAATTTCATTAGAATCGTCGCACTGGTTCTAAAAGTTTGTCTTTATGAAACATCATGCGTTTTAAGACATTACTCGTACTATCATGTATGCAGTTTCATAAGATTACCAAAACACGATACATAAGATACTTCGGCAATGAACACCAGGTTTATTTAATTGCATTTCATCAATCAGTCGTGGAACAGCACATATACATACATTTTGTATTCGTCATTAAAAATGGATGTTACAACATACATTTTTAATGACGAACTTGATTGGTTACTTCAAATGTGCTGCTTCTAAACCTATTATATTTTTGAAGTAGGTAGCTACAGCTATTTTGTTTCCTAACAAAAAAAAACGAGTTCTTCAAAACATCGTGGTATTTTTAAAAGTCGAATAATTATTTTTCACACCGCCTGCTTGCAAATGTCAAATTATAAGTCATGCAAACCTAACCTAAAGCAAGTAATTAAAGTCCCAGGCTCTAGCCGGGTATTAATATTGTACTGGATTTCATTCTGCCACTGATGCATAATGCGATTTGAATTTGGAACCTCAACTAAATTTGTATGAAAACTTTTACCACAAAAACAAAAATCTATTAAAATACAGCTCGACCAAAGAGTTCTCACTTCATAGGTTTTAGTTGCTATCAACGAACAAAATAATGAAATTACAACAATTTAATAGCGATGATGTAGTGAAATAATAAGTAAAGCCCTATTTACACAGTACAAGTTTCTGGAACATTGAGGAGCAATAATTGCATGCCATAAAGCACGTTCACTTGCTATTCAAGAATTGCATGCAAGTGTTACACGCGTGCAATTTCCATAAAATGGCATACAATAATTGAATGCAAGTTTTGCCGTTCAATAAAATTGTATGCGACTTACGACTTGAAGTTTTGCCTCGTCTTAACACAGATTTGCACGTCCTTCTGCAATTGATATATTTTTGAGCTGCGAAATATTTCATTAAAATTTTATTGAATGTCTTAAGATTTTTTAACTTGTTTAATTCGTTCGAACTTGCAGAGTTTAATACGATTTGAATGCACGTGCAATTTGATTGTATTGTTGCACCTATACCAGTTTTGAATGCCAATTAACTTGCTAGTATCGTGCAACAATTGTACGTATTGTTCAGACGGTGCTAGTTAATTATTACTGCTTCAATGTTATGATATGCTACAGGCAATAAACTTGCACTGCTAATAATGCTTAAAATTAATGTATATTAATTAAATAGATAAAACAAAAAAAAAATACAACAATAAAAACAACATGGATTATTAAATAATCTGCATACTGACCGAGTCCAATATGCTGACTTGGATTTGAGGGTCATATTTACGATATCGTTTTTTATGATGAAATTGCATGAGTTTAGATAAAATTATGTATGAAAGTTTCATATGCTATACTTATTCGAATTCGAATTGGTTTTTATTACCTCGCAGTAGATGCGAAAAGTAGAGTATTCTCCTCGAGGATAAAGGTGTCTTCGTCTTGGGCGAGCTGGAATCCTTATTGATTAAATATAGCGCCCGTGACTGAAGACACTGCTTTATCCCCTAAGTGAATAATCTACCATTATTTTTGAAACGGTATTTTTAGAGTTCTAGCATGCTATTCATCCTTTGACCTTCGATTTATAAGCGCCTATATTTCTTAAACGGAGTCAAAATTAAGTAGGTATTTATTTTATCAGCAATACAATTATATTATAAGTAAAAAATCGGCGAAATGCGAGTCAGACTCGCGCACGAAGGGTTCCGTACCATTATCTTCAAAACGGCAAAAAAATCACCTTTGTTGTATGGGAGCCCCCTTAAATATTTATTTTATTCTGTTTTTTTGTATTTCTTGTTAAAGCCGCAACAGAAATACATCATCTGTGAAAATTTCAACTGTCTAACTATCACGGTTCATGAGATACAGCCTGGTGACAGACAGACAGACAGACAGACAGATAGACAGACAGACGGCGGAGCCTTAGTAATAGGGTTCTTGTTTTACCCTTTGGGTACGGAACCCTAAAAAGGGGTAGATATGTTATACACGCTCCGCAAGTGGCTCTTCAAAATTTGGCTAATTTGCCATAATAACTTCGTCTTGTCTCTTTTTCGCTACCGATAATTACGACATGCCGCTCTACTTCCACGTGTCATCTAATAGTGTGACATTGTGCCGTTTTTGAAGATCGAATGTTGAACCTATCTACGCCTTTTTATTTATAATATCATTGGCAATAATGGGCAATAACGATGATAGAACATGGGAATGTATTGGACTGACATAACTTGCCGAAAAGCCCATGTCAATCCTGTTGAAAGCCGTTGTAGTAATACTAAACGCTTTGAAAGCGATTGCCACTTGTCTGAGTCATCAAACTTTTTGCTGATAACACACTCTTTCACACTTACCGTGATTATCATTAAAATACGTCTAATCAAACCATGTCATCACATTTTCGCAAGAGAGACCAAACGTTCAACATGACCCGCAATGTTTGGTCGTACAGACCTTGGACCAAAGAGCGGGGTCAATGTTGACCATTGCGTGCTCTTCTAAAAATAAAAATGTTAATTCGTATGCTTATGATTTATAGGATTCTTGCGTGCTAGATATTTCGAAAGCTGAATTGGGTATTTTGATGAAAGACGAGCATTTTAGATGAGATGATTGAATCATCTCGGCAATTTTACCTTTTCTTACTGCGATCGGGTTATTGCTGGAAGAAGCCATACCTGCCGAATAGTATAACAATTCACTGGCGTCCATCTTTAAAAACAAAGGTGCTGGAGTGCATTAACTACAGTGGAATAAAGCTAATGTCACGTATTATGAAGGCTTGGCAGAAAGTTATTGAATCGTGACTGAGAGAAGAGAGTGAAATTTCGCAAAATCAATTCTGTTTTATACCTGGTCGAGGAATAACAGATATATATATGCCATATTTGCTATCCACCAGCTGTGCGAGAAATACAGAGGTGCGCATAAAAACTTGCTCATGGTATTCGTTGACCTCGAAAAGGCATACGACCGAGATTCTCGTGAAGTTTTGTGGCACATATTCCCTGGTGCCAGGGAATATGTGCAGTTGATCCAAGCGATGTACGTACAGTCGAAGCAGTACCCAAGTCCGTACTACAGTCGGAACTTCAGTGTGACTGATGGCTTGCACCAAGGATCGGCACTTAGCCCATATCTCTTCGTGGTGATAATGGACGCTCTTACGTCGGATATCCAGGAATTGTCCGGTGGCTCAGAGCGGCTTAGACGTCCAGAGCAGATTGGAGGCGTGGTGGGAAAGAGTGGAGACCGTTGGCCTGAGATTAAGTCAGACCAAAACAGAGTATTTGTTTTGCAATTTTAGCGGTCTCTCCAGTCCTGTGACCATATCTCTCGCCGGAACGCCCTTACCGATTTGCTCTGACTTTCGGTACCTCGGGTCGCTTGTCCAAGGGGGTGCCAGAGGGGGTGTGGGGGAGCGCAGGTCACAGGAGCAACTTGTGACGCACAGACGCCCCTCAAGTTAAAGGGGAAAATTTACAAGTCCGTGATACGGCCTGTCGTACTGTATGGATCGCAACGCTGGGCCGTGAAGAAGCAGGCTGAAAAAGCGAAGATGAGAATATTGAGATGGATGTATGGAGTGACGAAAATGAAAGTATGTAAGGAGAAACTTGAAAGTGGCGCCAGTGACTGAAAACTTGAAAGGAGAGGAAGAGGAAGGCCAAAGAAAAGACATGTGAATGAATGTGTGTGTGTGTGTGTGTGAATGATATTATGAAAGAGAAGGGAGTGAATGGTAGCGTGACAGGGGAGAAGCGAAAGAGAATACGTGTTGCGCCGGCCCCAAGTAACAGGGAACATGGGCAGGAAAATGATGATGATCGGATGAAATGAGCATTCTTCTCTTGCAGGATAAAAACTACACTCCATTTTGATCAAGTTTTATCAAACTATATAATATATCATAACATCATGCCTAAAGTCCCCCAAGGGTTAAGCAGAGAAATACCTAACAAAAAAGAAATTTTTTTCGTACCTACCTACTGCAGGTAAGCTGCTTCTTTTTGTTCTAAAAGAGCTAGGCCATTCCGGTTTGCGTGTTTGCGACTTAATTGTCTATATTGCATAAGTTTATTTAATCAAATTACCGCAAACTCAGTATTGCCCACTTCTCATCGTTATGGTTCACGTGACAGTGAATGAGGCGGATGGTACTTAACATTTTGTTTAAACACACTTAAACAAATTAAATACAGTTGTTTTAGGTAGGTAGCAACCACGGAACAGATGCAACCTTCCTATGCTCTTACTAACGAATAAAACTAGTAGTTCTGCGAACAGTAGTCCTGACGAGCACAATTTTTTTTGAAACAATTAATATACCACCCATTCCACTGGCAGAAATCTAAAAGTTAGCAATTTACTGCATTTTGAGGAGCTGTTCTGCTCATCATGCCGAAGATCCTGATCAGATCTTTACCAAATTTCTATGAGATCAACTTGAAGTTACTACCTTTCAAATAAAAAAAGAACTATCCCAATCAGATTTCATACGGCGCAGATTTCCAGTAGCGCCCCTCCTTGTTGCTATTTTTTGGATGAAGTACCCCTCCGATCAAAAATATCCTCGATGAGAAAAACAAATATATCAAGTCGTGAAACCTGTATACTAAGTTTCGTCCAGATCGGTTGTAAAATATTTAATGACCTGTACAGAAGTACCAACAAACTGACAGAGGAAAGCTAATTTTGCCAGACTTGAAGCAGAGACACCTCGCTCGCTCGGTCCATTAAACAACATAATATAATTATGGAAGCGATGAAACTACATACAGGGTGTAAAAAGATACATCACAAAGCCGTCAACTACGCATACTTTACATCTAACTAAGTAGCTTTGCGCAAAAATTATTGCTGGGAACCGATTTTTATTTTTGGGGATTAAAAAATTGCAATTTTTATTGCGCGCAATGTAAGCAGGCGAACGGACTCGTGCTGTTGTGTGAGTTAAGCCTTGCCCCTTCGTTCTACGCGGTACTTGTCGAATATCCGCGGCTATGAACAAAATTAATTTAAGAAAAATCGAAAATTCAGGTAATGTTTGCTTGAAAGTTTTATAATAACACTTGGAATTTGTTTTCGTAAAAAAGTAAAAAAAAATATGTGAGTTTGGCCTTCAATATCTCCAGAACCAGTGGATTACCAGGTATGGTCTAGTGGAAAAAAACGATCCAAATAATGGGTAGAATATGTAGCTTTCGGCTTCGGAAAGGGTCTTTTTACACCCGATACATTTCACAGCAGTTGTCAGCAGTAGTCTCAGTTGCTTTGATTTTATTCCTTTCATTCATGTCTCACCAAACAGTAGGTAGGTATGCTATAGCAATATTGAAAGGTTAGTTACAGAATTGACATTGTCGACCAAGTTTTGACTCTCGCACCATAAAGTGTAAACTTGAACAATAAACTTAACACTTTTTTTATTGCTTATGGTCCCACGACTTCTAATTAAGACTTAAATTAACAATAGATTGTGTTCTAGGACCCATAGTTGAGTTGCTTTGATTTTGTCTGAATGATTTCGTGTTCGATTGTGCAATGCTACTTAGAAATCTTAATTGCTTAAACGTATCATGACACTCACAAACGAACAGAGCTGGTGACATTCTTTGTTTTATTTTTCTTCTTTTATCTACAATCGGCTGTTTAGCCATAATTTGATGTGGTCTGGGATCGTTTCTTTTATATTGCTATTCCAGTGAATAATACCTACCATCTACTTGTGGGAACACTTCAGTTCCTTTGGTCGAGTCCCAGTATGTACCATCTTTTAAGGCGTTTTATATGGTCTTTGTCTTTAAGTAGATCTTTAGCTAACGTGGAGCTGTGGTTGTTTAGTCTTTCTTGTAACTTTTGCTGCAGTTGTTTACATCTTTCTTTATAGTCGGCATTTCTAGGTATTCATGTATTTCAGAGTTACTTACAAACCAGTGTGCGCCAGGCTGGTGACATCTGACAAAATACCTGAAATTATTTGTTATAATTAAAAACATATCAAAAATTAACTATCTTTTTGAAGTCGTGGATGGATGTCGTCGATGGAGTGTTCAGCCGTTACTACAAAGCATCTGATGAAATGAAAAAAGTACTAAGTTAGATCCTGTCTATGATATGGCACAATCATAACTTGACAGTCTGTTATTATTATGATTAGTACTACAGCATGACTGACTTACTTTTCATAATAATTATTGTTATACAACATCCAACTCTTCTAAATTGTCTGTTCTTAATATAGCATAAGTAATTAAATTAATTAATAATAATAATAATAATAATAATTTTATTCATAACTTCACATAAAAATTACCAAGAAGTTACATCTTTACCAAGTTACATATTAATTAGTAAGAACATGTTAAATTATGTCTAAAATAAATCAAGTGTATAACTTATAAAGATTAATTAAGTTAAGGGTCTAATTGAACACAATAGCGAACTGCCTGATGTAGGTTTATTCAAACCTGTGTTTCAGGCCATCACTTAACAACGCTGTGTGCTTTAGTGGACATTAAGTTACTGTACATAGAGCTAGCATTGATACATAGTAATTATAGTTTTAAATAAATATTGATTTAAGACTAATAAGCTTATTGCATTACATCTAGCAAGTTTTCAGTGTCTGAGTAATTAAGTGTCGCTAAATATTCACACAACAATTCACTACATTTTTTACGACTTACACTATATATACTTAGAGACTTATTGATTTTATTATATAAGAACGGTCCTAAAAATACATAAAATTTATTTATAAAAGTAAGTCTAGTTTGAGGCTTTATGCAGACCAATTGGCAACAAACAACCTGATTCTAAGGCAAAGTTTAACTTCTCCTTTTCATTTAGTATTTAGACTTTTAATCTTTGGACATTCAGCTCACCCTTTGAACTCGTGACGATGATGGTTCGATCGTTTGCAAATTAATATCACGTACATACCAACTTACTCGTACATGAGGTGATTTTGTTTCGAAAGTAATCTGTAAATAGAAAGGTTGCACTTGTCTACCTTGCAACGATTTGCCTAAAATAGGCCTAAACATTATTTATGGCCTTTACACTTGACATATCACACTTGTAGTTCTGCGAACAGTAGACCTAGCGAGCACAAACTTTTTTGCAACAATTAAATTTACCAAGTTACTGTATTAAAAAAACATGGTAAAGAAACATATTCCGCCTTATTACAAAACAAGATTTATCTTCAGACCCAGGTTTAAACCATGGAGCCATTATTGAATTTCGAACTTTATTCCGACTGTGGTAAAGTTCCTAACACAAAACTGACAACTTAGTACCGAACTAAGTTTTCAGTTTTGTATAAAGAACGGTATTTCAATCACTGTTACGTTCTTATTACAAAAAGTGGCTGCATGGTTTAAGCCATGTCAAAATATAAATCTTGTTTTGTAATAAGACCGTATGAGTCAAAATTTATAGGCCAGCTAGAAATAAATACTAATAGGATTAAATTGGCAGTGGTAACGCTGCAGCCTAGTTTTGTGAAAGAAAGGTGGTCCCAGGAGCTCCACCAATGCCTACCTAGTAGTTAAAGGGCCGATTCCACTGGTAGAAATCAGAAAGTGATAAATTTACTGCATTTTGAGGAGCTATTCTGCTCATCACGCCGAAGATCCTCATCAGATCTTCACCAAATTTCTATGAGACCAATTCAAGTACCTTTCAAATAACCATCGAAATCGGATCTCATTTGGCGGACATGTCCAGTAGCCCTTTTTGTACCTTTTAGAAAACCTCCGACGGCAAAAAAATTATATAAAGTCGTAAAACCTGTTTAACAAATTTCGTCCAGATCGGTTGTAAAATACGACTTGTAGAGTAGTAGCCACAAACTGATAAAAGAAAGCAAATTTTTCGACTTGAAGCAGAGGCGCTTCGCTCGTTTTGCTCGCTCGATGAATTATTAAAGAATAACCAGGTATCGGAAAACAGACAGAGGTATATGAGTGGGTAATAGAGCACAATAACGCAAAATAATCTGTGAATACCTAATTTTGACTCTATCGGGGTAGGTCTATCGTTAAACATTGATGTTCACAATGAACGATCTATGGAAAAATTGCAATCAATAATCTTCGAGCTCGGCAAACGGATTGGTGATATTAGTCTGTCTACGTTCCATACTGACAATACAATACCTACAACATCATGGTCAAAATGTTACCAACATTATTTACATATGTACCGCGGACTTTTAATTTACATTTTTTGTCACATCACCAATGAAAACAAAAAAAACCGTTCAATATTCGACCAAACCCGTGACACATGTCTTGTCATCATGCGTGCTGAACTCTGTCACCGTGACGAAACGGACGGACGGACACAGCACAGAATTATGTTGGCGTGTACACACAACCTTGACCCAGTAGCATCAGATGAGGTGCTGCATGCAATTAATGTGATAACTGTTTAATGGACATCTAAGGCTGTGGTTTATGTTCTTGGAAATGTGGTGAAACATATCTAATGGCTGTTTTTCCGGAACTTTAAGATATGCATACATAAACTGACGCCTTCTTCCCATGGGGGTTGGAAGAAACTATAGAACGCCACCTGCTACGCATCATACATACTCCTTTTGCTTCGTTTACGTTCATAAATCTGATCATACACGCACGCCGGATACAAGTACTACGCACCTGACCTTTCTGAAGAACATCACCAATTAGGTTACTATATTATGTCCTTCTAATGCGTTAGGAAACGCTGAGAGGAGCCCAGCGTTTCCACTCACTTCTGGCTTATAAATACCTTTTGTTAGTCGCCTTTCATTCATCCTCTCAACATGAACAAACCATCTAAGCATACTCTTTTCAATTTTTGTGACTAGATCTTCTTTTAAACCACACCCTTGCCTTATCACATCATTTTCAGCGTATCATTTCACAACACACAACGGAACTTTAATAATTTTTATTTTTCCATTGTTGATTTTTGTTTCCTAATTGAATGAACTTTATATTTTCATATAACGTTATTTAACCCGCTAAACGAGGATTTTTTGAATAACATGCTAATACGAGACACTAGTTTCAAAAAAGTCTGTCAAGTCATAGTTTTCATCTTTGTATAAAGAGCTTTAATTATAAGTTATTATTTTGATTTATCGTTTGAATCAATTCCAACTATGCTATTATTATTGCAGCCACAGCCAGACTGGACCTAATAAATGTCACAGGAAATTGAATAGGGTAATGGATGGTAAGTTGATTATTAAGAAATCTGTTGTCCTAAGAATAATTGTTAGAACTCATGCCGCCTGGATAGAGACTTTAATACATGCATTTAATTTTGTAATACCTACATTATTTCTAAGATTTAAATTCTACCAATTTTCATTTTTTAATACATTTGTTTAGCAGTGAAAACTTATTCAGGCGCGTTAAGCGATTTTTGGTAGGGGAAAATCTTATGGATTCGCGTCACCGACATGCCCATGCCGACATGCTGTAGTAGCAGTAAGTGAAGTTAAATTAACCACGTGAAAAGTTTAATTTGTGTGTACTGTGCGTTGTTCAAATTGTGTTTTAGATAATCATTCATTCAAGTTCACCGACATTCTAATGTTAACACTTTAACAGTATAACTATACCTATGCATAGTTTTAAGTTTTCACTTCTGTTGGCAGGAGGAGCTTGTGGCAAAGTATCAACAGCCGCACGTGTCGACCCATCAGGCTAAGCTACGCTTGCTGGGGTTGGTCCGTGGATGGGTGACCATCTTTACATACCGAGACTCCTCCGTACCTCAGAAAGCACGTTAAGCCGTTGGTCCCGGCTGTCATTAGTGGATCTTTGACAGTCGTTACACGTCAGAAGCTCGAAAGTCTGACAACCAGTCTTACCAAGGGGTACTTACCTAGTTACTGGGTTGTGGAGGTCAGATAGGCAGTCGTTCCATGTAAAATACTGGTATTCAACTGCATCCGGTTGGACTGGAAGCCGACCCCAACATAGTTGGGAAAAGGTTGGCAGATTGATTGACTTCTGCCGGCAGTCCCCAAAACTTTTTTTTTTTTACTTCATGATTGTTTCAGACCATTTAGTTTGCTTTTTCTTAGTTTGAGTTTAGTCTAACTTATTCACCCTCAACGGCAATCCAAATCATTATAAATATTTGTGCCTCCTTTGCAATAAGTGAGTCATTTTAAGTTGTCCGGTTTTAAGTAGTAATATTGGTAATATTGCAATACTGTAGTGCACTGGTGGAGGTTGCAAGTCGCTAACAGCGCAAAAACGACCAGTTTCTTCGCTCACTGATGCAACTCGCGTGAGATTTAGCTGATTCATACTTTTTCTGGTATTTTTATTGGTAAATCAGTGCTTTCGTATACAGTTTCGTAATTGGTCGCAATGACTAGCTATGTTTGTTAGAAAAATATAGTGTACTTGCTGTCATACTGATGATGTTAGTTTGCGTGCAGTTGGCACTTCACATTCTCTCATCTCTTCAGTCTTTCTGGAACATGGAAATATTGTATACAACATAATTTTTGAATGAAGGGCATAATTAAATAAAGGTTGTAGAAATTCTTCTGAATCACTTACACTATTGTGGAAAGTTAGCAAACTATAGGTACAGTATAGCAAAAAACAGGGACTTATTTTATTGGAGTCTAGTACCCTACTCATGAAAAGAACCACTTTTACTTAAGTGGGATGCCCGCGAAATTCAAATTTTATTAGGTTCTTTGTAATTTGCAGATCAGTAACAGGTTGTATGTTGATCTAAATATGATTCGCGGCCGTAACAAATATGGCTTTACAGGATTATAATCATTAGAATCGGCAGTACAACTAACTCTGTACAAAAAATCTGTTACTGAAAGTTACTGACCTGCAAATTGCAAAAAACATAAGAAAATTTGAATTTCGCGGGCTACCTTAGCGCATCCCCCTTAAGGCCAACCCAGATCGAATCAAAAAGAAAAATCTACTGTTGCACACAAAAGTGCAATATTAACACGATCAATTTTTTTTTTATTTAAGAGTTGTTCTCATAGTCAAAAAAATTGAATAGTCAAAAGTTGTTCTTTTTCATGAGTACTATTCCCTTAATTCTTGTCGCTTCTTTTACGTGCCATAATGTATTATATTTCGGAAGGGCTCGTGGTTAAATAATAGCCACACTCGACCGAAGGTTAAGCTACGAATACCGCGGTCGGTTCGTGGATGGGTCCATTACGTATCGAGACGAGGGGTCTCGCTTGTAGTAAGCTTAAAAACAAGTTATCATAATCAAGTGTTGCAAGTATTTGACCTGATACTGGACCTGATACTGGACCTGATACTGGACCTGATACTCTAGACAGTCCAGACTTGAACCATTACTAGAATAATAAATAACCCGCGAAGTGGTTTGGACAGACTTGTTGCAAAATATTGTAGATCTCGAAATACCTCCGTGGATATCTTCTCACAAATACTAGGACCAGTTTTTAGATCTCTTGAATAAATTACATATAGCTTGTGGCTAAGTACCTAATAACAGCCGTACGGGTCGATCGATCAGGTTAAGCTACGCTTGCCGCGGTTGGTCCGTGGATAGGTGACCATCTTTACAACTTTACCCTTCCGTGCCTCGGAAAGCACGTTAATCTGTTGGTCCCGGCTGTCATTCGTAGATCTTTGACAGTCGTTACGGGTAGTCAGACGCCCAAAAATCCGACAACCAGTCTTACCATGGGGTATCGTGTTACCCAGAAACTGGGTTGTGGAGGTCAGATAGCAGTCGCTCCATGTAAAATACTGGTATTTAGTTGTTTCTGGTAAGACTGGAAGCCGACCCCAACATAGTTGGGAAACGGCCGGGCAGATTGAATGTATAATATTTTAGTTAAACATAAGACCGCCCAATTCCCTAACCGTGAAGGTTGTCTAAAGGACGTTAACCAGTTTACCCACCCACATACTTCGGATTCGTGAGCAATACCAGTTCAAACTATCTCTGTTGCAATCTATAACCAAACTCAATACTTACTAGTTCTAGAAAGATTTTAACCTTGCTTTTCAAAATAGAACCATAGGCATTATCATTGTGTAATGGAATTGCAAAGTAAAATGATAGTATCTTCTCTCTTGAATGTATTGTTTGACCTTTGCATTCTTTAGTTCTGTAGTTATTTTGAATGTAGTGGTTTCTTTGATTACTGGATTCGTGCTAAGCAATGTAAGAGTGATCATTGTTTCAGTTTGCGGGAGAAACGGAGCTTTAAAGGACGATTATCACTATCCCTTTAAAAAAAAAATACTTCATATAGCTGCCTCACGGTATTCCGTAAGGTATGTCCGTTTGCTTAACTTTTAGGGCGGTGCGAGTTTAAGCGCTCATGCCCACGAGACGATTTTTCGCCCGGCGTCAAACCGGGTCTACGTCCGGTCGTCAGTCGTGTATGGGACACTATGAAACCGGGCACGGTGCTCGCCTCGTCTATGCCCGGTGCACAGTAAAGTATGGCAGTGTATGAGCGCATGTATACGAGACTGGACCTACGCCCGGCGCGTGCCAACTAAACGCTCATGCCCACGAGTACAAACCTGCAAAAAACCGGGCAGTGTTAAAACCGTCTCGTGGGCAGGAGCCCTAACAGTTCTTACAGGATATTTCCTGTAAGTAGTTACTGTTACTTCCCATTTTTTTTTAAATTGTTTTTATTGTATGCATTGTTAAAACCACTCTATTTTCTCACGTCATAGACACTCGAGTCGAATGTGTGTACATGGATATTTAATCCTTGTTTTATTCAATATTACTTTCACCTTCGTCTCTCAACAAGAATCTGGGAACAACCCAATCTTAATAAAAATATTGAACGTAGTTAACATTCTTGAATTACTTTTTGCGTTTCTTGAACATCTTTAAAATTCACCATCATCATTTCAGCCGAAAGACGTCCACTGCTGGACATAGGACTCCTCCAAAGGGGGTGTTTACACGGCATATAATTCGTAAGTCGGGGCTGTTACCACTGCGCCACCATTGCTCTCTAAAGTGACTGCACCTCTCTCTCTCAAGAAATAATGTATGTGCATCCTAAAATACTAAGCTAAACTTTTTGTTAGCTGAACTTTAGCTCAAAAAAAATCGATGTGAAATCGATTCTAAATATGCGGGGCCATTCTATTCAGCTGATTTCATTAATAAAATAAATGTTAAAAATTGCTTCAAAGCCTACCGGCTATAGGTTATTTATTATCAAGGACAACACCTTCTCAAATTATTCAAAATCGTGTCCGTATGGATTGAAAAGCCATGTCTCAACGCGGGTACGGCTGAATTTGAGATAGCTACAATGCTTTGATTTTTCACCGCGCTGTTTCTCCGAAAGTCATCAACCAATTATAACATATTTTTAGTATGATTTAGTAGTAAATCACTTAAAATCTAGGGTATAGAAAAAAAAAATCAAAAAAAAGTTTATAATTTGCGGCTCGAATCTTTTAATTTTAATAGATGGCATAATTAAGTCATTTAGGATGACAGCTATTGGGTGCGATCTTATATTTTTCATTATTTAACTACGCATTAAGTTTGCAAGTTTTTTTATTCAAGAGTGTTAAGTTTTAGTAAATAACTTGACTTGACTTTAGTTTGTGATAATGTTTTTTTTTACTTCAACGTAATTTAAATGTAAATGCTTAATTAATTGAATAATATTGCTAAAGGATACACACACCAAGAAAATCAACGAATTTATTAGTAGTTACGTAAACTATTAAAATTTATTAGTGCGTCATTTTCTACCACATACGTCATTTTCTACCACATAATTGTCAATAACAATGATATATGGTTATGTTATAATAACGATTCGTCAGAATGACTGGTTAAATAGTTAGTAGTAATAATAGTTAATATTAAAATTATGTTAGAAATTTGTTAGAATTAAGTTAGAAAATAATATTTTGTTTTGTTAGGTATTCATTATTACTACTTATATTATGGCTAATACGTTGTTGATTTGATGGTGTTTGGTTACTGCAAATCATAGGTATTTCGTTTTAAAGTTACTTGTATTAAGGGGGATGCGCCAAGGTAGCCCGCGAAATTCAAATTTTCTTGCAATTTGCAGGTCAGTAACAGGTTGTATGAAATGAAATGAAATGAAATGAAATCGTTTATTCTGTAAATAGGATATCGGAATCACTTTTACACGTCATATTAAAAAGTAAAAAATAAGCTAGATGTAGTCGACATTTCCTATCTGACTACCCCTGAGAAGAAATGGCGAAACAAACTCAGGGGTCAAAGTCTCTTTTAAAGTCCAGACATAATCTTGGTCAGATCATGTGAGGACCATGTAGATCTGTGTCTGAAATGGTCTTTTGAGGAAAGAACCACACAATTTTGAGTGGACCTGTCCAATCAGTGCAAGCATTTGTCGTAATCGTGCAGCTCGACTCAAGACTTAAGGAGCTCAACGACTCGACGAACAATACCAAAGAAAGTACATTTGGGTAGGCCTCATAAAGTGCTCAAAATGCCAGACCACCATTAAAACCGAGAAAAAGCATAAAATAATAGGAAAATATTTAAAGAAAAAAAAAAATGACCCACATAGTGCTCACATTCACAATAAATTAAAGCAGTAAATATAATACTTTTCAAAGTAAACATTAATGTAATATTGTATATAATATTCTGCAATGTCAATATTTATATAAAATCATGCATAATAACATTCAACATTAAATGTAACATGTTGATCTAAATATGATTCGCGGACGTAACAAACATGGTTTTACAGAATTATAATCATTAAAATCAGCAATAAAACTAACTCTATATCTATACTTTGTAACCTAGCAATAGGTAATATTATAAGTTACTCATTTCGTCCCAACTTGTGTAAACCAGTGAACCTATATTTTGCTGTGTTACCTGGACAGTGAACTATTTCTGTTTTTATTTCTAATGGAACTGACAAATATTGTATTAATTTTGTAATTCTTACCCGTACTTTTCCATAAGACCCTACTACGCTTTGGAAAGGCAACTCGCTTCATCTTTCTGACTGACCGACCCACTAACAGTTTAAAAGTGCCTGTAAGTGGTTTAATTGATATAAATAGTTTGAGTTTGTAGTCTTTACTAGAACCGTAACTAAAACCCATCTCGTAGCATTCTACAAGCCGGGAACCGCCAACATGACATCGGAATCGAGCGTTTTGCAACCGTCCACAAATGTCGCAACTTTACCTTTCTAGATATATCCACCGGCTAACTGAATTGTGGTGATCGGGAGCGAGATCCGAATGACCGCGGCCCATGACGATCGCTTCTGACCGTGTGAGTAGACTTTTATAATTTTATCCTTGGAACAGTTTCGAAGTTTGGTTCATTTGTTTTTTATTTTTATTTTGCAATTGAATTGTTTTATTTTTAAGAAAGGTTTGCAATGCGAATTTCGAGCGATTTCGAGATTTTCTTTTAATTGTATAGTTATGTGTGTTGGAAAGAAAACATGAATGCTGCGAGCTGGGTGAATTTATGGTCCTAGTAGGCGACAAATGATAAACAAATCATTGAATTATCATTGGTGAAAGTCGTTGGCATTTGAGATAACTTCAGTTTTTACCCAGTTTGCAATTCAGGGGCTTCCAGGGGCAAACTGTATATTCTGTAAAAATATAATCGCCTTTGTAACTAGGTATGTAGGTACTACCATAAAATGGAATTAAAAACTACTATCAATCCTATTTATTTTCCTCCCATTTAACTAAACTAAGACGTAGAATTACTCCTTCTTAGAACTAATACCTCACTATCACACCAATATTATAAAGGCGAAAGTTTGTGAGTGTATGTGTGTGTGTGTATGTTTACTACTTCTTCACGGTCAAACGGCTGGACCAATTTTGATAAAATTTTGTATGGAGGTAGCTGTCACCCTGGAATAAGACATAGGCTACTTTTTATCCCGATATTCCCACGGGTGAGACTGAGGGGCGCAGCTAGTTTCATTGATAAAACAGCGGTTTCTGCAGTGCATTAGTTATGTTTGTAGAAGCACACGTCGATGGCTTCCACGCCATCGGCAGACAGACATCTGCCTCTTTGCTTTGCAGAGTGCGGGATGGCGCCAACTCCATCCTGAAGACCATAGCGGGGAGGTACGATTCTCCTTTATTAGGTGATGTTGTTCAAAGATGCATTTTTAACAAAATCCTTGTTTCTAACTAGATAATAAGGTTTACCAACATAGGTAAAAAATATATTTTTGTTTACTAACCCTTATGGATGTTGCTTATCCATTTTTTTTTAATGATTATTTTATTTTATTTATTTATGACAGTGAGCATGTTTTTTGACAACGCTACACCTGACCTACAGAACCAAGGTGTTAAAATTGTCACTTCCATTAATTAATTATTTATTTAATGAGCAGTAGGTACCTCACAGCTTAATTAAGGTAGCTTAATTACGCATTTTATTATTCCTATTTAGCAATTTAAGTAATATCATGCTTTGTTTTATTACTTTAAAGGTCATTTATATTACCTTGTTACATTTACTGGTACGGCATGATGTGTTACATTACCAGAAAAAATTACAATAAGCTAAAAGAAGTGTTTAAACTAAACTAGTGTTAGAAAGAAGTAGGTAGGTAAATGGATTAAAAGGGTTGATCTAATTTAAAATTAGCTTTATAAACTCCTCAAGGCTACTGCAGACAAGCGTTACGCAACGACGCGACGATGCGATGCGATTCTGGTACTACAATTTCCATGAACTTTTCATAGACATTGTTCTACTAGCCACATGTTTTTCCAACGTTGTAGGTTATCATCTTATGACTATGGCTTTCCATACGATTTGATTTTTCAGCAATAGTTTGTTGTGCTGTCTATGTTTAATGTCACCAGCGACGTAATTGCGTAACACAATATCAGTAGCAATGGAATTAATTTTGACAGTTCAACAACATTCATTGCGTTATTTACGTTGTTGAGCAGACAAATTTTTCGAACATATGAAGCAATGGATTAGCAATATACTTCAAAATCATTCAGATTGTGACGATGGTGTGTTACGTTACTAGGGTGCTGATCATCTTACTGTAAACCTCAATTAATTTTTACTTCGCCTGAAATAACCCACAAAAATTCTCAGTCGCATCATTATTACGTAGATTTGTCTTTGTTTGATACTTTGGGTTCAAAGACATTTAATGACTTCCTATCACCTTATTTTTGTATTCAAACTAACTGCAATGGCTCACGTAATAAGTAGTTACAAAGGTATAATTTGTTATGAAGGTGCCACGACGGTTTTAAACTCCCAAAAGAACTGGATACCAAAGATTATTAAAGGCTCTTACACACTCACGCGATATCGCGGGCGCGACAGACACCGACAAAGACAATTCCTCAACTTCGCGATATCGCGTGTGTTTGAAAGAGCCTTAATACACATTTAATATTATTTTATGGAGAGCTAAAAATACTTTTATTCGTATACCTACGCCTTCGCGGAGTTATAACTGAATGGAACATTATTTCTGATTTTGTTTAAACATCCGACTATCAAGGAAGTGGATACAAGTAATTAATGGATGGAATTACTCATCGGCAGAAATCACGACCTTCTTTAGAAACTTTCATCCACATTAATAAATTAATGGGATTCCTTTTCAAAAAACCCTTCCTTACATTCTCATCCCTTACTCACCTTCGTTACTTAAGAAACTCACGCGTCTTGACCCTGTAGTTTAGGCATTATCTGTCAGTTACTGAATTTAGTAATTTTATTAAGCAGATTGTTTATAATAACATTCCAAAGTCTATAAAGAAATACAAAGAAACAATATATTTAAAACAAAATTGTTCACTTATTTGAACCAGGAGTGCTACTACACATTGCAAGAGTTTTTTGAAGAAAGGAAAAATAAATAAATATAAGGTAATGGAATAAATTGCTCACCATTGTTTTTATACATACCTACATAATTTAATTTATTTTCAATTAATTCATTTTATTTTGATTTAACTTATTTTTATTTTTTTTATTTATTCTATAATTCTTACAATAAATAATATAATTTGAAAGCTACAGTAACAATAAACAATAATTATTATATTCTATTGATTTGAAATTGTAAAATGACACAAATGATAAAAATGTATTGTATTGATTTTTTTTTTTTTTATTTTGCTTTGTTTTTTTTTTGTTTTGCAGTGCCCTTACAGGTGGCATGTTTGAAACTTTTATGCTCATTCCAACCTCTGTACAACATGTTTGCAATAAACTGATTTGATTTGATTTGTCTCACTTCAGCTTTTGTTTAGAAATCTACTTATTAGAAGCATAGAACTCTAGCAGCAATATACGAAGTACTTATTTACGCCCACGTTCATATATTTTATTTCTGTGTCCATATCACTAGCGCTCAATGACCACTCCAATTACTAAATACTCTGTGCACTCGTCTAATCACACGTGCGAATCTCGTCCATTCATGTATAATACGTATTTTCGTGATTACGTTTATCTATATATGAAATCTGAGTGTCCTTTCGTCCGAGGTTGATGTACTTGCGAAATGTGTGGTAAATCATACCAAATTCTTTTGTTGTTACACGAATAATAATGTAGGTACACAAACTGTAAAACAAAGAAGTAACAAAATATATACAACATGTCCAGGAATTAACGCATACCGCCAAACACCCCAATCAGAATATTATGTTATAATCTTAATAAATACACTGAATTTTTACTATTATGTATAAAACATCTTTTTTCATCTTATTTATTAAAATAGTTATACTGATTGTGGGAGAAAATTATGGTCACATAACAAATCTACACAACGCATACGTGTAAGGGGCGTAGTAGGGACTTCGTCAATATTTGATCGTTTTGACTTTAGGGCGGAAGTGCGACTGTAATTTACGTAGTTTTTAATTATTTTTGGGATAAACTACTTTCATAATGTGTATTATTAATTCAGTTACACACTGTATATTTTTTTTAAATATATTATAGAATAGGCTTATACCACTTGGCTATAGTCGTTCAAATGACTAAGTTACCGAATTCAGCAAGATAGTTTTTAAAAAGTACCCTAATCAGAAACAAGGAAGTTCTGCAGACGTATTCCGTACCTGATAAATCATTTATAGAATATTATTATCATAATATTTTTTTTATTTTTTATTATAATATTATTAATATTTTTATTATTATAATATTATATGTAAGTAGGTTTGTACAACACTTTTATACGTTTTTTTTTTTTTTTATAAGGTCAGGTCGGTGTTTCTTATTCTTCTACTTTTACATGTAATCAGTCCTCTTTATAATGTAAATGCCCTTTATGCCTGGAGGCTTTTATTTAGGTGTTAAGTTCTGCTTACGTTTTTATTTTTGTATTTCTACATAAGTATAGCTTTTTATGTTTTTTGTTGGTATGGCGTGGGCTAGCAGACATAATTATGATAAATAATTTAATTTAATAATTTGTGTTGCGTAATGTAAATTATATTGTATAGAATCAAGTTTTTCTAACTGAACAGACACCTGCGCTGCTGGGGAGTGTCTTGCGCCACTTCTTCTTCCCAGCTAAAGCACTAGAAAGTGGTGAAGGGCGGGCGTTTTGGGGGACTGCTTTATGTAATTTTGACGTTCGAAAAGTGCTGATTCTCCAACTAGTTTTAGTAAATGACTTCTGATTATGATTTTGAGAAGAAACAACGAAACAAACTCAGATCAACTTATTTCTTCTTGGTCTTGGTCAGATCATGTGAGAACCATGCAGATTAGCATCTGAAATGGTGTGTGAACAAAGTCAAAGTCAAATTATTTATTTCAAATAGGCTCATAAATGGCACTTTTGGGCGTCAAACAGCTTGAGTAACTTGAACAGATTTGAGTAACTTATTCAGTAAAAAATTCAATGTAGTAATGATTAGATGCTTTTTAAATATCCCGTCTCTTCCTAAAAGATGACTAAAAATCATTTGGAATAAGCCCTTTAGTTTCGCCTAAATCTTAATTAATTATTTTACTATATTATACTAGATATTCTGCTCATGCTTAGTAAAGGAGCGGTACACCACTTTACGTACTCATTTAAAAGGTCAAGCCTTAGAACCTCTGCCCCTAAAACCGGTATTTTAATCTATCGGTATTTCGTTCTTCTATCTAACAACGGTTTTACACAGTACATCTTAAGCGCAGGAGGTTTAATAACCACGTATATTAAATAAGCTTTCTCAAAGGAGCTGTCCATTGAGAAAACTACTACAAATGAAACTTTATAATGAATCGTACCTATATCGTTTAAAACTCTGGTCAAACTCAGGCGAATCCCGTGCGGGACGCGGGATTCCACTGCGCGTGTCAATTGTTTTAATGATTAGGAAGACATACTTTACAAATTAGTTTGACACAATCAGCCCGTACAAATTTCATCCCGCATCGCGCCCTGAACTGGAATACCTGACCTTGCTTGCTTAAAATTTAGTGTTTTCATGATTAAATCTACCACTCTACTACAACTAGTCAACTCTTTGTTTGGCTAATTTAACTAAATATAATACCCGCAACATAAAAAAGCAGTCCAGTAAATATTAATAAATTATGTATCTACTTAATATTTCTTAATGATATTATTCCCCGTAACGGTTTAATTTATAGACCGTTAGGAGAAGGCAATGACATCCATGAGATTTTGAAATATCACAAACAAGTGTACCGTAGAAAGGATTTAAAATACAGTTGTCTATTTAAATTATAATTAACTAATATGTTAATCCTTCACATTCATTTTCATTATTCAACAAAACGGTGAAGGAAAACATCGTGAGGAAACCGGCATGTCCTAGAACCAAAAATTCGAAGACATGTGACATCTACCAACCCGTACTGGGCCCGCGTGGTGGATTACTGCCCACGCTCTCTTACAGAGAGGACGCATGTGTCTCAGCAGTGGGAACATTATAAGCTGATCATCTATGTGTGTATGCAATATTTTAATACAGTTACTGCAACCTGACATGTCTGTTACTTGGCTATGGGCGTCATCAGCACCACGATACTCGATAAACATAATTGTGTGTATAATTTAAGGGGGACGATCAATCGCACCAAGTTAATCTGTGATGTTTGTTAGATTAATGTCAGAACGATAGTGGAATGTGTGTTGATAGTGTAGTGTGTTTGTTATGCCTCAATCTGATTGTCCAGATTGGACTGATGCAAGATTGATCGTCTAAGGAAAAAAATCATATCTACGTCGCTGTCAACTGATAATGTACCCAAAAGTTCAACAGCTTTGTTACGATCCCCGCTTCTTTATCTAAGAAAAGGCTTCTCGTTCCGTAAATGATCATTAAATTGTTTGAATATATCTCGACAAAGAAGTTAAGACCTCGAGTTTGTTTTTTATTTTATTCAAAGTCAAAGTCAAACCATTTATTTCAAATAGGCACATAAGAGGCACTTTTGAACGTCAAAATTTACAAAAAAAAATATAATTGATTCTAGTTGCCCCTTCCAAAAGGTAGTTCCGTATGGAGAAGAATGGGCAAGAAACTCCACCGGTACTCTTTTAAAAAATGTTTTACAATATTTTGTTTGAGTACATTAATTATATGATTATATGTGAAGACGATGCACCTAGAATAAAATTACTATACCATAATAGGTAAAACGAATTAAAAACTAAGCAATGAAAAAAATAACTTAATTATTAGATAGATACATGGTGCTCACATATTTACAAACATTGTAAAAGTATGTTATTCTAAAAAAAAAAAAAATCAGTGTGTGAGTATAGGTTATCACAGAATGTAAAATCAATATCATAAAAATAACAGATTTTACCATAAAAATAGCAACCAGTTTGATTTTGTCTAGACTCTAGTTTGTCCTTTGGAGCTGGACCAGCATGTTTCCAAGCATTCCTGTCCTGGATATAATCCTCTAACTTGTAATATGCTTGTTTACAAAGTGTACTTTTAATATGTGTTTTAAATTTTCTCTCATTTAATTTATTTATTAACGAGATTTAACAGGAGCCTGCCCACAATAGCTTATAGTACAGTCAGTGACCTGCATAACCCAACCCCACTTTCCTTATTTTTCTTTGTAGGAGGGGTCAGGTAATACAGAACACTGACCGTATAGCGTTTATTGCAATTTTCATTTAACCCGCTACGCGTTTGCAGGTTCCTTATACTTATCTACCTACACATTTTCACTGTAGTCACAATAATTTGCAACTAAGTTTACAGTTGAGATGAATGAAATTGTTCTTTGTTGTCTTATATAACAAAAAAAAAATACTACCTAGGAAAAAATACTGGTTTTATTTTAATAACTGTCTTCCATGGGAAAATACGGACAATCGTACTGACGTGTCGTAATTATTAATTGAGAACGAAAACAACATTATTTTTATTATTTATGGAAATCAACACGATACTATGCAACACTCTAATAATAAAGATTTTACTTTTAATTTTTTTATTTATAATTATTATTTAATACATTTATTATTTTATTTTGTTTTTTTTTTGTACTAAAAGTAAATATTTTTTTACAGGTGAATTTTTTTCGCAATTAATATCGATGCTAGACATTAAGGAACATCGATTTGGAACCTAACCTTGACCTTTTCGCTTTAAATGTTCTCGTAGCACTCGTAGTCAACATGCTACGACGGACTACGAAAAAAATGCGTAGCGGCATGGTAGCCATTGTGCCTGATTTCAACTGTCGTCAGGGACCAATGAGTGAAGACCGATACGGTCTTTAAATGCGAGTTTTATTTTTATGAATGTGCATATCCGTATGTTGGTCTAGTGGTTGCAAGCACTACTGCTGAATATGGGTTTGATTCCCAGGTTGGGCAAAAAAACATTTTTTTTCCGTATCATTGCGTTTAAACTTGAACCGTCATTTTATTATCGTAACCAGTTTGTTGTGAGAGAATAATTATAATCTATGACTACATTTATGACGTAATTCCCATGATTATTATATGATGAATTATCAAGGGATTCCCATAGTCCGAGATCACCGTTGTTCTTCAGTGTGGAATCTTACTGGCTTGAAATGATTAAATTATAATTACATCGTAAAGTACGTAATCAATTGATGAGTTTACAGTTTTTCTTTATAGAAAACTAGTTTTGCTCGCGGCTTCGCCCGAGTGGATATCGGAAAATATCCCACGGGATCGTACTACTAGGCTTAAAAGGAAATTAGTACTCATGTTACTATCGAGAAGAGTTAATTGGTCACTCTAAGATATATTTGTTTTTATTTAGATTTTTCTAGTACGAACTTCTATGACACCGTACAATTGTTATTTTTAAAATAATAAATTAAAACAAAAGAAAAACAAACAAAGTAATGCGAAAGTTTCGTAGATTGTTAACTTGTAACTCTCAATTATTTCAGTTGTAACTCATAAATATTTTTAAATCGATGTTACGTTATTTTTTCTAGAATTTAAAATTTAAATTTGTCGAAATTGTACACTTATAAGTTTTCACAGGCTATCCTCAAAATACATTTCTCAAAACGTGCGAAGTGTGTAAGTGCTTCCTTATTCAAATAAATCTCTATAAAATCTGTTATTCAGCTAAATGATAAGCTACAACATAACATAAAACATAATCAGCCTTCAGTATTCCTATTGCTGAGTCTTAAGCCCTCATCTGTATGAGAGGGAGTAGATACCACTCGATACATTTTTCACTCATTGTTCTTGGATCTAAGGGAACCTCTCTAGAACCCTCTAACCAACATTCTAAAACTCATATGACACAACATTTTTGTTGACAAATCTCTTTGGAACTTCGTCGGGAATCGAACCCAACACAACACTTTATATTACGCGGTCTGCACGGGCAGGCAGCGTGATCAGCGCGTCATCGCACGGTGCGGCGGCGACACGACTCGGCCCGATGACCTCTCGCTTCCTTGGACTCCACTGCGACGGATGAATCTCCTCTCTAATTTAACGATTAATTAATTATTTGTCTGGGACAGGTTTATAATTTGTAATTGCCTAAAATACATTCCACTGTTTTATTGCTCCCCGCGCTAACCTTGGTCCTTCCGGACTTTGATACCAGTTTAAGAATCACATAAATAATACCTGCCGTTAACGACAAACTTTGGACAGTAACCATACAAATACGCAATCAAAAAAAAAGGGCAAGTTCACATCAATTTGAGACACATAATATAATAAAGGGAATTTGGCCTTTTCTAAGAATAGTCGTTTATTATTCGACATTTTGTTTTTAGCCGGTGACCGTAAAAAGTGTCTTTTATTTTTGACTTGTAAAAACAACACAGATGCTTGTGGTTAGCCAGGGTCAGAAGTAAGGTACGAGGACTGCGGTTTTGGCTCATTAAAATACTACTTACTATATTGTTTAATGGGTATGCGTTCATTATTCAACATAGCAACAGTGTGATGAGCAAAGCGGAACTGAAAAGCTAAAGGTCAAATTTTCTAACTTGCTTCATCACCGCTCTTTTAAAATCAAAATCCATTTTTTTTTTTAATATATCTACATGGGCACTTATGAAACGTCAGAAGCTAGATGCACGGTTCCAATTGGTCGTTTCCTATGTAGAAGAGCTGGCAAGAAACTCCTCGGTTACCCTTTTAAAAATAGTTTGCCTTTACAATGTTTTCTAATTATAGTGTTGATAGGTATGGAAGGACATTGTAGGCCTGTAAACAAGTACCAGGTACTAAACAAAATAGAAAATGGTCTACAAATCTAGTCTATTAAACCTCTCAGCCTACAAAGTTCTCACATTCACAAAATATAAAATAATCTATAATAAAAATAAATAAAATAATAAGAACAAAAATCAATTTAATCCATATGACATGATTGCAATTGATTTAGTACAATAGTAGCCTGTACGACGGTGTGGGTACCATGGCCGCTGGCCGCTATGGTCACAGCATAAAACAATTAAATTGCTATTGAGTATGCGGAATAGGAAACGACCTTTACAAATGACAAAAAAAAATAATGACGACATATCTCATTTGCATGAATAACTCTAATCTTTAAATATTCTAATTTTTAAGTGTTATGGTTTTTTTTTGTAAGGTTTTTCCCTGGCTGGTGGCCTTATTTTATTGAGGCACCCACAGGAAAATCCAGTTAAGCAGGTTTTGATACTCTCCTCTTGCCTCTTCCATTTTAAATCTCTAAACAGATACTAGGTAAAGTAACGCAAAATGTTGTGAGAAAAACAATAACATTTGAACCGAAAGAAAAAGCTGTAATTGAAGTTAACGCGCGACTAAGGCACTTACAATTTAGTACGACGTAGTTTGGGACGCCCCCCAGCTGTGGGAAGCCCCCTAGCTAGATGGACCGACGATCTTAAGAAGGTGGCTGGGTCAGACTGGATGCGGAAGGCGGAGGACAAGATGTTGTGGCGCAGCCTGGCAGAGCCTATGTCCAGCAGTGGACTGCGATAGGCTGAGTTGAAATAATTTAGTTACCGAGGGACTCTCCAAGGACCACTGAATTATTCTCTGCTGGAGGACGATCACTGGCTTCGATTTTTAGGAATCATAATAATTGACAGCCAGTTAACTTGGAAACCGCAAACAGAACACAACGCAACAGCTGCGTTTATGTTGTATAATCTATTAAAAAAAGTAAATTTACCGACACTATTAGTGGCTTACCATGATCTAGTAATTTCCATTTTAATATTTGGCATAATATAATATTTTGGGGTCACTGTAGTGAACGAGAAAGCATTTTCAAAGCTCAAAAGCGCTGCCTGAGAGCTATATTTGGTCTTAAAGTAAGGCAGTTGCATACCTAGAGTTATAAAAAAACTTCTTTTTTCTGAGATTAAAAAAAAGTTGATGAACAACATGAAAACAAACAGATTTTTTTCTGGATTAGGTTTTTTTTTTCAAAATTACGAAAACAAAAATATAGTAAGATGGTTATCGTTCAAAATGAGCTGCTATTAGATTTATTTTAGTTAATACATATATACCATTTATTTTTTGTTAAATATTACCTAACTGTCTCAAAATAATTGGCAATACTCATCGAAGTTTACATTTACGGGTGGAGATTTCCCCAATGTTCGTTTGGTTTATGTTTTGTTTAAATTGACTGCAGACTGCCGAGAGCTTGACAGTGAGACTTTTATGATTGTAGCACTGACGAACGTTTAAGTATTTTTAACCGACTTCCAAAAAGGAGGAGGTTATATGTTTTAAGTTCATAATAATATGTACCACTATGTATAACTTCTAATTTCATTCATTTCTACATAATTTGACTTGAATTATAAATAAAACAATCATTATTAGATGTATTCTATTTTATTTTATATATCTGGGGGCACGGTAGTCAAGACGAGCCAAGCGAAGCACAATGGCACTACCTACCTTTTCTCGAAGTGTTTCGTCGTTTTTTTGAACCCTCATAGAGTTGATTTCCGATGTACCAGATAGTTCATATTCTCAGGATATGATGTCAATAATAGACTAATTAAACGTACAAAGTCTGAATTGAATAGCTCTAATACTTTAGATTTTATTGATATCTAAAATACACCGATTTCGTCACTGACACTCACTGATACACTGATACACTGATGATCATCAAAACGTTTGGCTACTTCCTGAAGTGCTAGAAAGCTCAAATTTGGTATGTAATCTAAGTTTAGTATACAACTAACAAAAAAATTCATAAACTTACAACTTTCGCCCCCCATACCCTAAAATGGGGGAGTGGAAGTTTGTATGAGACTTCAAAATGTTAGGGTACTTCCTGAAGTGCTAGAAAGCCGAAATAACACTAAAAAGACTGCCTAGCAACTTACAAAAAGAAATGAAATCCCACCAAAAACATTTCATGTAAAATGTTGCCAAGACGACCACATAAGGTTTGCCCTGTGAAAAAGATATCAGATCTCATGTAGAGCCAAGCTTCTGAATCTACACGGCCTAACTCTACCGACCCTAACTTCACAAATTCTACATAGCAGTAAAAATATATGGCTTCGCCGTTTCGCTACAGTCGTGGAGGTGATGCGAATATTTAGTTTCTGAAGTAAGTAACGAAACAGCCAAGCCATACATTTTTACTGCTATGTAGAAATTGTGAAGTAAGGGTCGGTAGAGTTAGGCCGTGTAGATTCAGAAGCTTGGCTCTACATGAGATCAGAGGGGCAATTCTACTAATTTTAAGAACGTTCACAGTCTGATCTCAGTCTCAATCTGTCAAAAATACCTCTTATTTCCCTACATTTTGACAATTTTTTGACGTTTGTTTGTCGCCAAGATGAGATTGCGACTAGATTTTGAACGTTTTAAATTACGAGAATTGGCCTTCTGATATCTTTTTTACAGGGCAAACCTTATGTGGTCCTTTTGGCAACATTTTACATGAAATGTTTTTGGTGGGATTTCACTGTTTCAGAAGAAAAAAAAAAATGTAGAAAAAACGACGGTGCCAATTTTTTTCAAGATTGTGAAACAAAACTTTTTGTTGTTTTTCAATTTACATCTCTATGCATACCTATGTTTAAGTGTCATAAATGATTAACCTTCCCATGCCTTTATATAACAAAACGATGTTTATTTGCAACTTTAATAGAAACTAGAAAACGAAGTACAGCTATGAGATCTCAATACCAGAATCATGCACGCCTGCGTATTTAAAACTAGCTTATTAAAAATAAACGTGATTTGTATGGCTCCTGTAATCTTTAGTAAAATACCTGATCAAATTAAAAACTTACCGTTGCAAAAAATTTAAAAACGTTTCACAGAATTACTTGTTATTATAGATACATGTTATTATTCTGTGCAGGATTTCTTAAATTATATTTTATCTATATTATATATCTAAATTAAATTATATCTTTATTATCCTATACTTAGTAGTACATTTGCATGCTATATTAAGGTAGAATGGACATGGATCCCATTATACAGGGTTACTGGTAACTCGACGTATTCCTTGCACGACGTCATAGTAAGGTTAAAATGCAACAAATTAAGCCACCAAATGTTCTACCGAAATTCACTAGTTTTAGAGTTTTTTTAAATAAAGTAATGACATAAATTACGAAAAATAAAATGTTTAATTAGTGATCTCTGCCAAGTTTTCGGCATTTTGGATTTTTTAATTATCAACAAAGATTTGCTACGGTATCAGCTATGATAATAAATTAAATTCCAGTATAGTCGCACCGTAAATCATTTTTAAATTGTATTTTTCATAAAACAACTAAAAACCTAATTTACTCAAAAACTACTGAATTTCGGTAGAACATTTGGTGGCTTAATTTGTTGCATTTTAACCATACTATGACGTCCTGCAAGGAATACGTCGAGTTACCAGTAACCCTGTATAATTAACACATTATTTTTATGCACCTACATTCTAAGCACATAAAGACCTATTCTATTCTTTACTGTTGTCGTGTTGTCTTTCTAATATTAACTATTTATCGTTATATTTTTAGGTCGATCGCAGCTGTCATTTGGTCTAGCAAATTAAAAATCAGAGCTTAGGTAGAACATACGGCTCATTCATCCACACAAATGCAGCTAAAGAAGCATTTTCTTCCACCTGTATCTAATAGGTACCTAACCTTCCACCCACCACATAAACCTGTTTATCAAAACATTATTAATATGATTGACCTTTCCGAAAGAACGTGTTTTAATGGCATGGACAAGAATGGCTGGCGACACGTGATAATGATCTAACGTTAGATCATCATGGCCGCTAATGATCAGACGATACCCCGCCGGCCCCGGTATTTCCCTTCATTACTCTTGTTGGTGGAGTTTTCCTGATGGTCATTTTACTATAGCTGATGCGATACTATGCTATGCTATAATATTGTTTGCAATAAAATGATGAGAATGTTGGTATTGCAGCTCGCTCAAATTTCCAAATAGGTACCTACTATTTTATCAAATTAATGAGGATGCAAATCATTTCAAAGATGATCTTCTACGCGATCTTACACTTTAACTATGATTAGAGAAGAGACGAAGAGATTTTTTAAAATACGAGATGAAATTCTTCTTCTGTCAGCACGAGCTTAAGAGTAGGCTGTCTAAATCAAATTTAGAACGCAAGCTCCGCCCCTCGCTTCCCGCCACGCCGTTATGAGCTAAACGCTAATACATCAGTACTAAAGTTGAATATCGCGTCCGCTCTTTGATCGTGTTCGAGCACGAAACTTAATAGCGTAAGCCTCAATTCTTATTTTGTTTATATCTTAAGTAATAATTGATCTAGAGAAAAAATATCTTATGTCAGGATAATAAACTATATTTTCTTGCTGTGAATATTTATTTTAGACATAAAAGCTAAACAATCTTGTTTGTTTTTTATAATTGTCCTTAAAAAAGACATGATTTTCGAATAATAAATTTATTGAGAGAAATATTACAATTACGTAACTGTCTTCAACATGGAAAGAAAAATATCCAATAAATCATAATAATATACTTCAATTTAATTTTGCTTGTATGTGTGATTATTTCAGAATATTCATGCAAATTAACATAAAAATAGGGAGCCTCCTCTTAATATCTATCTACATCCAAGGAATAGTAATACGATTAAAAAAAATAAGCAGTGATCCAGCCATTTTACCGTTGACATTATCATAATAACGTGGTAAACAAATTTACCAAACTGTTTGACGATGACGATTCTTATTATATTTCTCGATACTATTCGATATTTCTTAGAATCCAAACTAATATTATAAATGCGAAAATGAGCTTGTTTGTTTGTTACGCTGTCACGCTAACACGACTGAGCGGATTTGGATGAAAGGTTAGGATATAGGCTACTTTTTATCCTGGATCACAGACGAAGTCACGGGCACCAGATAGCAAACAATACAATTTTCAGTCTATCTTCCTTAGATGAGACTTCGCAGTTCATTGTGCAATGAATGGCACTTTTTATTATCACTTCAACTTATTCAGCCGTTATTAAATATCACTCATGAGCTTGTTAACGTGACTTTAAACATATTGTTTAGTTCACGACAATATATTTAATGTTAGTGCTAAGTCAGGAAGCCTTTTATGTGAAAATTGAATGCCTTTCTAAAATGAACGACTTCATGCAGTATTATTTAATAAACATAACATCACGCCTGTAATCCCCGAAGGGTTAGGCAGAGGTGTACCTATAGTACACCCACGTTTCGCCAGTTATGTTTAAGTCCCATGTAATAAGGGGCGAGCCTATTGCCGCCAACCGGGCACAAATCCAGGCTGAGGCTGCTACTGAGAAATTCCTGGTGGAAAAGCCCAAAAACATTTTGCCCGACCTGGGAATCAAACTCAGGACCTATAAAAAAATGGGAATTATTTAATAGTTTTATGTTTTTCGATGAGGTTAATACCTCATCGAAAAACATAAAACTATTAAATTTAAAATAGAAACAAATAGATTTGGATCCATCTAAAGTTCGTTTCTTAACCCCAGATAGTAGTTTGACAGGTGCAAATGTCAAACCCCAAATTGAAAAAAACAAACGAAAATATTTTAAATGTCATAAGTATTACTATAAATGGCGAATAAAAAACCAACTTTATAACAAAAATATCATGAGGATGTTTCGTATCGTGTGGGCGGGTCTAATACCTATTAAACGTGTTATTTTCTCACATTTTTAGGGTTCCGTACCAAAATGGTAAAGAAATTTAAAATTATGTATTTTTTGCAACAGGGCCTGTCTGGGGGTCTTAAAAATTCGAATGGAGTACACTAGGGCATGTGGGGTATCATAAGAAAGGCATCATAGTTTTCGACTTTTGATGGAAAATGTAAAAAAAATCCCTTCCCACCCCCACCCCCTTTCTCTCTGAAGTTTGCATCGTGACAATCTGAAATTATTCTATGTGATAGAAGTTTATGTAAAGATTACAGGAAAAATAAAACGATGTCTCTAAATAGCACAGTTTTTCAGAACTCATCAACATCATATATACGTACGGAACCCTTGGTGCGCAAGTCCGACTCGCTCTTGACCGATTTTTTGGATATTGTTTTTTCCAAGGTTTATAGGTACGCAAACAAAATTTCTAGGTGTAACTTTAGATCAAGACATAAACTGGAATTTATAATATAATATATACGTTTGTTTGGAGACGGTGTCAATGTGCTATTGACACCGTCTCCCAAGAAACAAATAAAAATGTTTGTATCGGCACTTAAAAAAAGTCAGAAACATAACAAACGCAAAAACGGCAATAATTTGCATACGGCTGCTGCCTTCTTTCTTATACCTATGGTGCTTCGTTATGATTTGATAATGTGGGGTAATAGTACAGACCAAATAGAGCATTATTTATTGCGCAACAAAAATGTTTTAGAGCAATATACGGGCTTCCATCTGACGAATCCTGTAGGCCGGTAATTAAAAAGCTTAGCTTGTTGCCGCTGACATCTCTTTACATAAACGAAACGTGTATGTTTGTGATGAAGCATATGGAATTATTTAGTAATGCAGCTGATCCTCGTAACCGACAAGACCCCCCACAGGCTCGTACTGGATATCCTTTCGAGACTAGCTAAATATAATAAAACTTGGATGTCAATGTGTGTACCTACGTTTATACAAATAAGATACCAAGTTTAAATATGAGATTATTCAAAAATAAATTGCATTAAGGGGAAAGGTTCGTACAGACTGGTGCGATATCGCGGGCACAACGCGACGGACGCTAGTAGCACAATTTATTTTTTGCTGCCTGTCGCGCCCGCGATTTCGTGTGAGTCTGTAAGAGCCTTATCACTGTTAAGCAAAAACATGTATGCTCTTGTTATTTTTTGTATTTTACCATCTTGTTATACCATGTTTTTACGCAAATAAATATTATTATATTCTATTCCGATAGCTGAAAGATTCATACGTGGTTGCTAGCATGCTAATTGAGTCAAAGAGCCAGCGTCTGTCTGATGTCAAAAGCCTGGATTCAGGATTAGTTCCCGGTGCATAGCAATTAGCTTGCCATACAGGGTAAAATTAAATTAGCTAGCCTAACTCCGTAGAATTGATGGGTATGTGTATACTTACATAATTTGAGAATGTGGGATTTTTCTACACCAAAGAGATTTACAATACTATAGAGAGGCTATGCGAAGAAATGTCCAAGAAAAACTGTGATGACATTTTCAGTGACGCCATCTAAATAAACCGAAGTTAGGTCCGGTCGTTGTACCATAACGAGATTTGCACCATTACCATATATCGTAATGCGCAACTCGGTATATTTTCTTAGAAAATATTTTTCTTTTGTGGACACGAATGCGACTTGACATGCAGGCGTACCACACTAGACTGAGCGACTTTTGCCCACTAGGACAAATTTATCGGATTACAATTTTGTTCGCAAAGTCCCTCTACTTGGCAAAGAAAATAATATCTTTCCATTCTTCCCTGTGTTCCCTATCTTTAATACAGGTGGAAAAATAAATGTTTTAAGCACATATTTTCTTGTTCCAGCTTCCATTCTCCTGTACCCCTAAGATGTTGTTCAGCATGCTGGTCTACCTGTTCTACTACACGACATACATGATTCTGTTGGCCATCGCTGGTCTGTGGTGCTTCGAGGAGTGTGTGCTATCGGAAGACGAGGAGTACGAGTTCTACCATCAGCATAGAGCGATGCCGTATTGATTGATTATTGTGAGTACTTTAACAATTATTTTTTTAAGTAGTTTGCAGTACCTGAAAACAGATACTATGTTAAGGCGAGGTTATCCGGGCCTGTTAGCCTTTGAAACGCTACCGCAGCCGAATGCAGCGCGACGTATTGTTTTACGGTGCGCCGTAGACCATTTTAAGCAATATTTAAAGGTAGGCAATAGTCCATACAAGCAGTCAGAGAAATTAATTGTTACGCGAATTGACACTCTACGTCAATTTTCCGGGTGACAGTTGTGATTTGATTATACGGACAATTTAGTTTGGTAGTCAATTTGCTTAACAATTAATATCCCTGACTTTACACGTAAGTAAATAATTATTTTGATTTTGACACTGTATATATCTGTTGATTTTCGTTTTCGTGAACACATTTATTTTCGAAATAGTTTTTACCAGTTTAGTTTGGGCCGCGAAAACAGCGACAATGCCAATTTTTTTATTTTATTTTTACCTATTGATCCAGAATACATACAATCATGCAGCAAAAACCAGACTGCAAAAATACATAACTAAAAAGAGAAAAAATAAGCATTATTAACTAATCAACTTTGTTTTCTGTAAAATATCGCAGGCAACACACACATACGCCATATTTCAGGTTATTGGTTTGTCCCAACTGCAATACCTTACAAAAAAAAAGTTCATCGTAACTTTATTTAATTTTATTATTTAATAATACAAATGCGAAAGTAAGTTTGTTTGTTACCTTTCCTTCCGATCATCCTGAAATTTTGCCTAAACGTTGTCAGGTGTACAGAAACGGGGTACCTTTCATCCCGAAAAAAAGTACTATTCCTGAGGAAAACAACAATAACGATGTTATTATAATAGATGGCGCCACGTGTCTTTCGAATCACGATTGAATTATGTTATGGGATGTATTTAATAGCACTTTAAATTTCAAAAAGCAGAGTACTCGTACAACTCGAAATGATTGTCAAATTCTAAATTAACGCAAGCGAAGCTGCGGGCAAAAGCTAGTCACATCACACTAATATTATAAAGGTGAAAGTTTGTGAGTGTGTGTGTGTGTTTGTTACTTCTTCACGCTCAAACGGCTGGACCAATTTTGATAAAATTTTGTATGGAGGTAGCTGACACCCTGGATTAACTTATACGCTGCTTTTTATCCCGATATTCCCACGGAATCGAGACTTACGCGGGTCAAACTGCGGGGCGCATCTAGTAATATTATAAATGGGAGAGTGACGAGTTTGTTTTTATGCTTTCACGCTAAAACGGCTGAATGGACTTGGCTGAAATTTGGCTCATGGGTAGACCATGACATAGTATAAAACAAATGATAGTTTCTATCTCGATAGTACGTTCCCGTGGGATAATTTCCGACCTACACGCGGGTGAAGCCGCTGGCAAAAGCTAGTTAGATAATAATGCTTGTTTTTCTCTTTTCAGTTATGTGTTTTTGCAGTTGGGTATTTTTAATAATTTGCTTTATTTCAAGTGTTTTTTTAGTTTTATAAAGAACGAGTTGAAAAGTATTTTCCTTTAGTTTTTGTCAAGCATTTAGTTTTTGGTAGCATAAAAATGTTAAAATAAATAAATAAATATATATATACATATTATATTTAGAATTGACTCATTACAAGCTTTTATTTGATACTAATATTGTTTTAATTTATTTAAAAACCTTCTTCTCCCTTTTTTATATTTGCAGATGCAATATATAAATATTATATGGCCTGCCTATGTCACCCTCACTTAAGACGAATCTAGCAACACCTCATAAATGTTAAAATAATCGCCGCTGATCGTCGCTGTAGCCGTTTAGGCTACAGAGTGTGACAAAGAAATTGACATACATACAAACTCTCGAAAAACATTACCCTTCTTCTAGGGCAGTCGGGTTAAAAGAGGGGTTTAAAACTATTTAAATTATTGATGTTTTCGAGACTCCTCCGTGCCTCGCGACACGACCGTGCGTGCTCGATATACGTTAAGATCTTTGACAGTCTTTATGGGTCGTCAGAAGCCTGAAAGTCTGACAGCCAGTCTTACTAAGGTTTATCGTATTACCCAGTAACTGGGTTTTGCAAGTCAAATAGGCAGTCGCTCCATTTAAAATACTGGTATTCAGCTACATCCGGTTAGACTGGAAGCCAAACCCAACATAGTTGGGAAAAGGCTAGGCAGATTGCAGATCTAAACTTAGATCTAGATTAGCATAAAATCGATGGGTTGTTATTATTCACACAAGTTAAATTTGTTGTCTGAGAATAACACACTATTAAGACTCTAGTCTATTAAGACTTAGGTATTCAAAATAGCGCCGAATGTGAATCCGTATATCTCCTAGACATTTTTTGTATGCAAATCTGACTCAAATGGATAATCCTCACATAAAAAGACAAAATGCCTTATTATATTAGACGCTGTTTGACTTAAATATTAGAATGGTGCTCCATGTAAAATACTGGTATTCAGCTGCATCCGGTTAGACTGGAAGCCGACCCCAACATAGGCAGATGATGATGAATGGTGCGCTTAAAACGAAAGTCAGTAATAATTTTTTTAACTTATTTGTGGCTAACACATATGCCTAGTGCCTTCTCTATAGTACCTAGTCCTGAACCTATAGATGCAAAATTTATGATGTCTCGGAACATGAGGTGAATCGCTGCGCAGAAACAAATTCATGTGTCAGCCGGGGTGAGGGGTGCGGTACTGCGCAGCGAGTACCACACTTCAGAGCTGCCATAAAGTTTGCATAGGGCTGAACCTATCATTGATTAAGTTTTCTTTTTCAATGTGATTTTTTGATGAATAAAACTAATTTCTACATAACAATGTATGATGCAATACTTTTTAAATCATTAAGACTGGTTATTTCGCATTTTGGCAACGTAGCAAATAGCAATCAAATATTTCGCTGTTTCAATCAATAAATCTGTATTACTAAATAAAACTATGAGCTATTGCTCTGTTTTGCACTAAAAAACTGATTATAACTCGTAATAACACTGGATAAGGTGTTGTAACAGTTTTGGATGTAAATTAGCATTTGAAAGTTTTAAACCTAAAACTATATATCAGTGCTACGACATTAGTTTTTGCAATTCATCTACGTAACAGCCGCCAACCCGTACTGGGCCCACGCCACGTGGTGGTTTTTTTTTGTTAGTACAGTGGTGCGTGTGCTAGCTAAAATATGGTAAATAATTGAATTAAATGTTTTGTGTTGCGTAATGCGAATATTTTTTTTTAAACTATTGTATAGAATCAAGTTTTTCTAACTGAACAGACAGCTGTGCTGCTGGGGAGTTTGTTGCGCCACTTCTTCGTCCCAGCTCACTAGGAAGTGGTGAAGGGTGGTCGTTTTTGGGGGACTGCCTTATGTAATTTTGACGTTCGAAAAGTGCTGATTTTCAGCCTAGTTTGAATAAGTGACTTATGATTTTGATTTTATTGCCCACAGGGGCTCTCACAGAGGAGGCTTGTGTCCCAGCAGTGGGAAGATTATAGGTTGATTATGTATGTTATGTATCTATCTACATATACTAATAATAAAGCTGAAGTTTGTTTTTTGTTTGTTTGGATACGCTAATCTCTGAAACTGCCAGTCAGTTTTTACAAATTATTTTTGCATTTGATAGCCCAAGTCTTGAGGAAGGTTATAGGTTATTTTATTTTAACATCACGGTACGACCCTTAGAAGCCGGCAAAAAGAAACAAGTCAGAAAGAACGCTAAGTGAAAACCGAGTAATAGCGTGGGCGAGCGATACGATGCGACGCGACGGGGGAACAAGAAATTTCACGCGGACAAAGTCGCGGGCAGAAGCTAGTAATTACCATTTTGATTGATTAATCAGAACAGCGTTATATTTGACACCTAAATGCGATGTTTCCACCTTTCAGAACGAACACGCGACACTGGTAGCACTATTTCCAACTTCATGGAAAGTGTCGCGCTTGTCGCGCCCGCCATATTGCACCAGTCTGCACGCGCCTTTAATATTGATCTTTTAAAAAAATACAGCAGCCTGGAGTATGGAATCGTGTCCGGTTGATGGCAATAGGCCCTATTACATGGGACTTAAACATAACTGGCGAAATGTGGGTGTACTATAGGTACACCTCTGCCTAACCCTTCGGGGATTACATACGTGATGTTATGTTATATTATGTAAAAAAAATATATCACATAATATCTATATTAAGTAGAAATTAGTTACATTTTTTTACATTTCATTCAAGAATCCACATTGAAAAACAACACCTACCTTAATTCTTAAGATTTACAATAATTAAACGATTGCGTTACGCATTGACTCATGATTGTTCAAACAATAATTAATTCAAAACGTTTAAACAAAAACTATTTTAAGAAGGTTAGTTTTAATCTGTATGTTAATTACGTCCGGTGAACCTTCAATTATTTTGATTTTTATCGATTTTTTATTTACAATTACACTAATGAAAGTGGGGTTTATAAAGTTTTTATTCACAATTAAACATATTATGAAGCAATTGTGAATATTTGTAATTTTTTTCTTTTGTGTACTTTTTGTGGTATTTATTCATTTTAGAATTGTTGTATTTGCTTGAATAATTCGTTGATAAGAAAAACTTTACTGGAGTTTTATATTAAATCAGATTTTCGCAGAATGAAGATTTTTTTTTAATGTTCTAAAATACAGAGTAGGTACCAGATATCGATACCTTTTCGGTATTTTTAATTAACTGCAGCTAAAATCAATTCGCTATAGTTTATCAAAGAGGTAATGCTGTAAACTCAAGATTCGAGCTTACAAAAGCTTTTCAATTTCCACGTGAAAAAATGGAGTACTCTGACCTTACATAATGCAAAAACTTACATACCTTATAAAGATATGTAAGTTTTTGCATTATATATATTATGTTTTATACAACGAAATAGCCATTCAATAAACAGTTACAAAAAAAAACCACAGAACATTATTAGATAAGATATTTACTTGAAAATGAGCAAAAAGTATCTAAATGATGATTCCATCATCAATCAGTAACAGTGATTGTGCAAATGTATTATATTCATACATGTTCCGGGTTCAAAGTATCTGTGAATTACAGTTTTATAGGGCCCCTGGAGTCGCCAAGGAGCCGGCACCACACGGAATAAATATTATTTCGTGTGGTGCTGGACGTAAAGAATAGCACCACCCTATTTCTTCCCGTGGGTGTCGTAAAAGGCGACTAAGGGACTTACTAGAGAATGGGCAGCAGCGTTCTCCATGCATTTTAACACCATACTGCGATCGCCAACCCGCCTGCCTAGCGTGGCGATTATGGCAAACCCCCTCCTTTGGAGGAGGCCTATGTCCAGCAGTGGACGTCTTTCGGCTGAAATGATGATGATAATAGTTCTATAGTTTGTGATTGACTATTATTGATCCTCCAAAAAGATCTCTTTAAACAGCTGAAAACATAAACTATGTCCCAACTAAGAGCAGTGCTGGCCTAGTGGTAACGGCCTGGACTTACGAGTTGTGTAGGTCGTGGATTCGAACCCAGTCAGGCGCTTTACTTTGTGTAAACTATTTCATCACCACTGCTCTCAAAACGGTGAAGGAAAACATCGTGAGGAAACCGGCATGTCCTAGAACTAAACATTCAAAGACATGTGACATCTATCAACCCGCACTAGGCCCGCATGGTGGATTATGGCTCACTCCCTCTCACAGAGAGGAGGCCTGTGACAAACAATATTGTCAAGTGATGGGCTTAACGAAAAATATTGTGGTAGACTGGTGCCTAAGCTAAGCCAAAGCCTGTATTTCAAGCCACCAGGTCTACGCCCCAAGTACATAATTATGGTTTCCCGTAAACTAAAATTAGACAATAGTTTCCATTTTACTTTAGGAAGGAATGTTCGTTTAGACTATGTTCGTGTGTGAGGGGGTGTGTGTGTGTATGTGGGTGTGTGCGGGTGTGGGTGTGTGAGGGTGTGTGGGTGTGGGGGTGTGTGTGTGGGTATGTGAGTGTGATAGATGAAGAAGTTGGTGCGTGTTAAAGTATCTGCTGAATGCCATAGTAGTATGTGTTTGTGGTAGAGATAAACATACACGGAATGCGGGGACTATTCTGGGATAGACATTGCAAAGCAGACTGCAAAGTGGTCGCCATCCCGCGACTTCACGTACAGAAACGTAAATGAGTATTGCAAAACTTGGAAATTGAGAAACGTCAGAAGCTAGGTGTACGATTCTGATTGGTATTTTTCTATGGAGAAGAGCCGCCAAGAAACTCCACGGTTAAAACAAAAGACTGCTTGTAGCTGCCGCACCCACGACCTGTACGTGCGCCAAGCACTTTGTTATTTTTCTTCAGTGAAACAAAACTTTGCATGCTTCTAAATATATGCGTGTAAACTTGAGCCATAAAAACTGAGTTCATTAAGTAACTACTAGTAATTTCAGTAAAACTAATGAACAAAATAATATGAATCATTCATAAATGCAGTTATTGTAATCAATCTGCATTTGATCGATTATTAACAACAAGATTTAGAAGAATAATTTGAATAGGTATGTTATTAAAACGGAGCATAAAACACGAAGCGAGATAATTTTGTTTAACCACAAAATAAAATTATATGTACCTATAATATTTTATTTTGTGGTTAAGCTAAGAGAGCATTATCTTTAACTATCAATTTATGTATTCTTCAGGAAGATGATTGCGTCCAATGAACCCTGGCTCTTTAGGGTTCTGTACTAAAAGCTGCAGATGGATCTAATGTCAGCAACGATTTAAGGGTTTGTTTTACTAATGGAAAATTATGTTTAACAACTTTACGTTGATTTACATTATATTGTAAGGATAAATAAAAGTCGTTTCTGGTTGACTGTTTTTAGTGCCAAGAATTTGGTCAACTTAAAACGTTGTCTCCTAAAAAAAACCTTTTCATTTTGTGCCCATTTTTAAGGACATAAATTGGCAGACATTCTAGTTTTTTCTTTTTTAATTCAATCTCGTGGATCAAACCCCTGAATTTTGAAGGCATTATAAACTCGATTTACAAACACAAAAAATCGAGTCAAGGCACATTAAGTAACACAGAATGTAGTGTAATCAAAGTTGTAATTACAAGACATAATAATTGAGATCTTTATTACAAACTGCGTCATCGTTGTATCTTACTTTGAGTAATTATGACGTACTTCATAAGTAATTTGTTGTTGTTTAACATTGTAAGAAAAAAATATATATTAGGTACACATGGTATGTGCTAACCCCTCAAGTTTTAAAATGTTACACTGCTACAACATTGAATTCGTTACCAATAATCTAAAGAATACTTCAAAAAGAGTTCATTGTTTCGACTTGAATTCGAACCATCTCTTCACTTATAAAAAAACACCCATCACCCACCACCACCCACACACCTATCCATCACCCACCTATGCACCTCTCATTAGTCTCTAAAAATATTCACTAAATAAAACAACAACAATACTAAGTCAAGGGATAACCCCTTGATCAGAGGCCCCAACATCAAAAGTTCATGCCCTCTATAAAAACGTACGGTCGTCTTAGAAAATACCACTTTTTATCGACCGCCATCATTATCATCCTCGTCATCTGGTCAGCTTTCGGTCTAATCGGATACAGCTGAATACCAGTATTTGTATAAAACTAATAATATAAAAAAGATGTTTACGTCAAGGTAACACAAAAAAAAAACATGACAAGTAAGAGAGAACGCAGAGCGAGGAATATGGTAGAAGCACCGTTGTAACACCACAGCCGCGAAAATTACGCGTGAATGTGAATACAAAAAGCACGATTTTGCATTTTTTTTTTTGTTGTTGTTGCAAAAGTTACTTAACTATTTAGCTTACTCGTAGTAAGCTAAATAGTTAAGTTTAGACCATGTAGAAAGAAAAGGAAATAACCGGAAACAGATACGAACGAATCAAGTCAATTTATAGCTTGTAATAAGCAGTAAATAACAATAGATTGATTATTTAGAACAAGTGACAACGTAAACATTTTGTGATAGGATTTTTTGGTAAAAACAGCTATGTTTACACTGTCCGGGACATTAAACGCCCATGCACGTCATAACAATAAAAAAAACATTTTGTCTCGTTCAGTGATAAGTAATATCTCCTACTAAAGAGGTATGTTTTAAAATAAAAGGGTCCTCACTAACACATAGACGTGGATCAGTTATGTGAAGAACCAGTTACGTAGTGTCGCGTAAGCTCCTTCCCGGCTTTGTAACAGAATATTTGCGCGATAAAACACGACTACCGCACACAATTTCACAAGACCGGTAACATATTATGTTCCACATCAAAATTCGATAATTAGAATATGATTGAACTAGAAACACAATGTAACGAACATAATTCTTGAGCAAGGATGCTCACATCCACCTTGAAACTAATTACGGAGTAGAAAACACATTTTTTCTAGAAACGTCAAGGTTTCCCCCTCTCTTAAAGTTATTACAGACATGCCGCTTCTATCCATTCAGTGGTCTATGTCAAGCTGTAATAGGCTGTCGTCACACAGAGCCCGGCTATCTATTTGGCTAAATAGAAATATACGACCTAGTACAAATCTTTACTCCGCAAGCGAGCCTTTTATGAGACTTCAGAATGTTTCATACTTTATAGTGATAGTGAAGTGCTCTTCTGATTTGTGTTTGAGTAAATTGGCAAGAGATTAGTGAGTGATTATGACTTCGAAGTGCTATTGGTATGTAGACTTTTTTAAATTAATTTATAGTGCTTTAAGGGATGAAACTTTTTTTTGACACAATCAGATTTGTGAAATTAAAACAAATTTTATTATTAAATTAAATAACTATTTTTTTTACGAAATAGGTAAATAACAAAACCAAAACTTCAAAAACAGAGATAGGATCTAAATTATTTTTTCAATTATATATTAAAATATTATAATTGCACAAAAATCTTAACTCAAAAACTACATCAACAAGTAAATCATGAAAAATAACTGCAATTATTCTTACCGCAAACACTACAAAACCTTCAAACTAACAATGCTACATCGTATTAAATTATAAGTCAGAGTATCTTCGTCATCTAAGTACATTAAAAAACATTACCAGAAACTTAGTTTTGCGATCCATTTAATGCAAAATTAAGTTAAAATGTTTCAGGAAAAACTTTATTTTACTACCCAACCGCACGCTACCTAAGTAGCGAGGAAAAGACATCAACGACTGGACCACCGCAAATATTTCAGTAAAATCATTTTCAGACTTAAGTCACATGCGAACTAAAAAATTAAGTTAAATGAACACACAAAACAATACTCCTAATATGAGTTAATTAAATGGGGTAACAATATATTTTTAAATTATTTAAAACAAAAAATAACAATCAAAACCAGTGGAAATACCACTAGTTGGTACAGTAACCATGCTTAAATATATTATAATAATAAATGAATATTCCCAGTCATATTTATTTAATTTCCCATGGCAAAAAGTTAGATATAATTATGATAGATGGTCAGATAGTCAATGTAAACAATGTCATTGGTCATTATTATAATACCTCACAGTCGCTTAAGTGTGACAAATTATGTGTCAACATAGATATGATAATTTGTCAAGTTCACAAAGCCAAACAAGACACTTTTTTTTTAAGCCTTGAATTTTTTTTAACTTGGCCCCTAATTAATTACAGACCTATGTTTGGCTAGTCAATTTACATTAATTCAATATACGAGTGATAGTTCTATTAGTCTAAAAATCGTTGCAGTGTGGAGATGAAGGTCAACGCGTTAACAAAAATTAATTATTTCTCATTATTCAATAAAATGGTAAAGGAAAATATCGTGAGCGAACGAGAAGAAAGAAAGAAGCAAAAGAGCCAAAAATTCTAAGACGTGACATCTACCATCCCATACTGGGCGAGCGTGCGCCCACTCCCTCTTGAAGAGAGGAGGCCTGTACCTCAGCAGCATGAACATTATACGCTGATTATGCTGTTTATTAAAAAAAAAAAACAAATAGCTATAGTAACTTCTAGTTTCATTAAAATGCATCAATAAGGAACTATCTGTCTAAATTTCAATTACATTTGTGACATTTTAAACTGTAGTACATCCTAATAATATTATCACAAACAAACAAATAAATGGCACTATCTTATCCACATGACTGCTTACATAGGTCCATAATTTACATAACCGGAAACCTAAAATCATAACTCAAGGGGGGTGAATAAGTGAATATTTCAAAATTAAAACTCGTGCTTTTACAACACATCACGCCTGTAATCCCCGAAGGGTTAGGCAGAGGTACACTCACATTTTGCAAGTTATGTTTAAGTTGCTTGAATTCAAGTCTAAACTTGAATTCTTTCCAGATTGCTGCTTTTTTTTCTCATTATTCGTTACACTCCATATCAAGGTAGTCTGAAGTTTAGTTAGCAATGAATACGTACTCATAAATTGCGTAATTACTTTCGCAATCCACAAACTGATAGTGCCAATCGTGAATGTTTGTTCTACCTCAAGGCAACCCGACTAATTATATCAACCAGACTTCACTTGACCTTCTACATTGCATAAAATTGATTGCACACACTCTATTAAATCTAACAATTTTAGCCTGAAAATAACTCGAACATGAGAATTCTAAACAAAACCGTAAAATCCTTTTTTGAGCGCCCGTTTAGCGAATCGATTATTCACGTCAATTATTGAGAAAGAAACGTAAAATGTGTAGTATTTAATTGCTCTACACAAAGCAATTAAATACTACACATTTTACGTTTGTTTTTTTTAGTTAGTTTTAAGTTATTAAATATTGGCTAGTGCCTGTTTTAGTTATTTAATTTTACAAAATTATTGCATTTTGTTGCATTGCCTTTAACGATGACAGTTTAGTGAAAGCCGTAAAACGAGGAAAGCAGCCGGGCTATTCTATGTAAACTCACTTATACAACATGTCCTGGAATTAACGCACACCATGTTATAAGCATAATACATACAGCAGCTGTGGTGGCAAAGTGGTAACAGCCCCGACTTACGAGTTGCACGTCATGGGTTCGAATCCAAGCAGGCGCTTTACTTTGTGTAAATAATTAGAACCAAAAAATCGAAGACATGTGACATCTACCAACCCGCACTGGGCCCGCGTGGTGGATTATGGCCCACTCCTTCTCGAAGAGAGGAGGCCTGTGTCCCAGCAGTGGGACATTATAAGCTGATTATGTTATAATACATACACTAAATGTTTACTGTAATGTATAAAACATTATTTATTTATTAAACTAGTTACACTGATTGTGGGAGAAGACTGTGGTCACATTACAAATCTACGCACGCAATTTACGTAGTTTTAATTATTTTTGGGATAAAAAATACCTATATTAAAATGACGATTCAGAAAACGATTCTAAACAACGTAGTTTAATAATGTACATTTTCTCAAACATGCTTGGAAATTCGAGCATTATTTTGACAACCTTCTTCGAGATAAATCGAAATTGCTAGACTGGTCAAATACATGCGAGCAGGCGGCCGGCAATGTTAGTATGAAAATCCATATCTGTCGTCTCGCCTGAATAAATTATTATAAATTTAAAAATGGATCGAACTTTTAACATCGACACAATCATAGCAACCAAGGAGGTAGCTTATCAAAGATTTTATTTAAATTTCGAACTGACTTTCAAATAGAGCCGTTTATTGTAAAAAAGAAACAAATTAACATAATGGCCCGTGAAAAATGATCGTTGTTCGTCATTGAAACTGGAATTTATAAATAATTTACTTAGTTTGAATTTCCGCGTATTATTTAAGAAAAGCACTATACAAGGCTTGGCCTCAACCAGGCATCGATGGACTCACGTGTAAGTGCTCCGGCTCACATTTTCACGTTCGGCTATCAATCGTTACAGGCCGCTGCAGTAATGTACTATAATTCAGTTACTCATTATATTTAAGCAATATCAAAGTCAGTGTCAAAAAAGTTTTAATTGTGGACACAGAATTGAGATCTATGATAACTTTAGCCAACAAACTGTTTTCCTAGCTTTTTCTTTTTTTTTAGCTGTTTTCTATGTTTATATTAATTAAAAAAAGTCTAAGAAAAATAAGAAATACATAAAAACCAAACAAACAGATTATTCCGATGACGTTATTCGGCAACATTTATTCCATTTTTTGGCAACACGATAAACTGGAATCAAATTACCTACTCGTCTAGTAGTTCATTTAATTATTATAATACATCTTTTGACGGGGTTCCCCTGTGCATGGAAATTTATTTGTCATTAGTCTGTTCTATTGCGTAGTTTTATTGTTTTCGATCTCTTTGATCTAGCGTGATGAGATTCTGAGATTATCAATATTGCGTGTGTAAATACATAACTCTTCTTATTTAAATATGTCAATATCGTTACGTATTTTCGACCCTTTTTCTATTGTATATGTAACTGGTATTTAATTTGACTTACCAGAAGTAGTTGGAAACGTTTTGTATTTTTTATGTAAATTGTTTCTACCCAAATGTACCGTTTTAACGGATCTATTTGAAGGGCCCTGAAACCCTAAACTCATTTAATCAACCGTTGCTGTAATTTTTGCGCTGTAAATATTTCTTATTTAATTTTTAATTAATTTATTGTCAAATTAGGTACGTAAATTATATATACCTACACCAAAAAATTGCTATGTTTTTAATCAGCCAGAGTTGGAACATGAAAGTGAGTCAAATTAACTGACCCTTTTCTTATCCAAATTTTATTAGTGTATTTAGCATATTTTCTTTTTCCGTTGTAATATTGACGTCATGATATTGACGTCATATAAAAGTCACTGTTACTGCACAAAAATTGTCAATTCCATTAAAAAAAAATTGAATGTTATTAACAATTAAGATAAAGTATGCTAATTTATATACACGTGTTCCATTTCTTAGAGCAGATTAGCATATCCATTGTCTAAAGTGCTATCTAATGTCAAGTTCAACTTTGACGCACCATAACGTTGTTATTATGGCCACACTATTATTTATCATCTGATAGTGGGCGTGTCGGTCTGCCTCAGTTTGCTACGGCCAAAATTGCTGAACAGATTTTGATGAGTTTTGCTGCAGATGTGACTTTGCTTCCGATTAAAGTTATAGTGTGCTTTTACATACATACATAAACTCACGTCTTCTTCCCATGGGAGGTACAAACTACAGAACGCCACCTGTGACGATCCTTACATACTCCTTTATCTTCGTTTTCGTTCATACATCTGCGGGCTAATTGCGTTACTCACATAAATGAAAAATGGTTAAAAAAAAAAAAAAAAAGTATAAATGGTTTCATTTTAAAAAGTTCACCCACGTCCGTCGTCGGGCATGTTACATTTTCAATAATGTCACGATACCGTGGTAATATTGATGATGTAACAAATCGTGATAATATCACAGATTGTTTAGAAATCTTGAAATATCGCGATATTAGGATCATGATAATATTGACAAATGTAACATGCCCCATTGCGTTATTTACGTTATTGAGCAAACGAATTTTTCAAATCTATGAAGCAATGGATTAGCAATATCCTTAAAAACTCTAGAATTGTGATTCAAACTGTTTTACGCAAGTAGGGTGCTGGTCATACACGCACTCCGGGAGCTAGTTTCTATAATAATTGAAATGGTATAGATTCAGAAATAAGGAAGTACATAACTTCCTTATTTGCACTATTAGTAGCCGCACTGGTATTTAGTTATATTCCATCTTACATAAATTTACATGAATAACACTTTACGAATAGTATTTATAAATTATAAGTTTAAGAATCAGCATTATCACGTCAAATGACAAAAAAAAATTGACATAAATATATATGTTTTGCTCAAAGAGACTTCAGAGTACAAATAAAAAAAAACCATATGTCAAATCATTTTGACAAGTCGGTAGACGACATTTTGGTCCGGTACTATACCTTATAAATTGTATGTTATTTTTGTATGTATTTATAAACTGCTACACAGATAATTATTGTTATAACTAAACAATACTCATTATATAGTTTTTGTTACTATTTTTTCCTTTAAAGCCAGTTTTAATAATGTATTACTAGAAGAGTTAACAACAATTAGGTACTTAAATATGTTTTTTTTTAATAATAACACTTTAATAAGGACTTGACACGCGTAGTACTAAAAACTAAATCACAATAAATTCAAAAAGGTTTAAGTAAACGTCATGTTTTTATCACAGGCTGAGCAGTTTTTTTTTAAGTGATAACTTCTTTAGGCGCGTAGAGCGAATTTTGGTAGGGGATAATCTTATGTTCGCGTCACCGACATGCTAATATTAACAGTATGTCGTAGCTATATGGGATCACCTTTATAGCTACAATATACTTGACTAACTAACAAATAACAGTGGTCAACTGTTATGTGATAGTTTTAAGTATTTACTTCTGTCGGCAGTCCCCAAGACTACCATTAAAAAAAAAAATGTTGTGCAGCATTCTTCTTGTGACAGTAACAACTTATTACGATAAATTATATAAATAAATTAAAAATATAAATATCCATCACTTTTCAAATCACAAACAAACACTCAGTAACAAAAATACGATATATTCAGCAGTAGAGTTTTTTTTACTAGTCAACGCTATCCCACTGCTGGGCAAAGACCTCCCTCCACTCCTTCCATCTTCCGCGAGCCCGCGCGTCCTTCTTCCAGTTTTCCCCAGTTCGTCCCGTCATCTCCTACGTGATCTCCCGCGACCCCGTGTCACTGTCTCAGGGGCGCCAATTCTGTGGCGGCATCAACATCGCCACATGTGAACTACGCGTCACACTGACGTCACGCAAAATCCTGCATCGCGCAAGCAGAGTTTGCCGCGCGACTAGCATAATTATATACAATAAACGTTCCGAGGTCAATCGTCGGGCAGTTGCCCACCAGACACAACACCCGTCTGGTTGGAGGATCCTCCTTTTTCTATGGAGGATGAGTGAACTTTACACCCTGTTCCTCTTATTAGAGATAAGAGGAACAGGGTGTAAAGTTCACTCAGTTCAAGTGCCATTTGAGCCCACAGTTTGTCTGCGGCAAACATGTCCTGTCTAGTCCCATTTACGTTGCGCAGCCTTTCGAGCCACTTTATTTTTTTATTTAACTAGAAAATAACTAAATGGATTACCATAATTATTGTTTTTAAATCAAATAATAATCTCTCCATAAGTCCAAACTCAAGGTCTGCCAACGAGCAATGGAGCGCAGTATACTAGGCGGATCGTGTGCGAAACTACGCATCAAAACAAAGATCAGCTAGCTATCTTTGTTTTGGTGCGCAGTATTGTGTTAATTATCTGATTTAAAAACAATATCGTAATCCACTTAGTTATTACCTACCCAGTTCAATGAAAAAATAAAGTAAAAAAAAAAATATTAGCATTTGGCATTTTGTTTTGCATACTAAATATTGCAGTTATGTTACTTAATTGCGATATCAATAGATCTAAATAACATATTATTGGAATATTTTGACGATCATAAATAAAATCTATAATGATCGAGGAAAAAGACCAGTTCATATAATAATAATAGCATTTAATAATTGCGTAACACTCTATCAATAAGAATCTGAATTATTTTGAAGCACACAGCTTCATAATGTTCGAAAAATTTGTCTGTTCAACCACGTAAATACCGAAATGAATGTTATTGAACTGTCAAAACTTACACCATTTCTACTGATAGTGTGTTACATAATCACCCCACTGGGCAGCATGACACAGGAGAAAGGAGGGCTATACTGGACAGTGGGTAGAATAAAGGTGCCAATGATGATGGTGCCTGCTTTTTAACATAACCAGCCTATAACGTCCCCACTGCTGGCACACAGGGGGTCTACTCCGAACATAAAACTGAAGTATAGGCCGAATGTTCGAATATTTCTTGACTACGGCTAACTATGGCGAAAGAAAAAAAAAACGAACTTCAAAGAGATAAGCCAAAAGGAAACTTTGGAAGTTATAAAACGGCCGAACATTCGGCCAAACGGCCGATACTTTGGATTATCGCTTCGGAGTAGACCCCCAGGCCTCCTATCTGTGAACGCCACTGGTCCATTTTCCACCACGCGGGCCCAGTGCTGGTTTCCTGTACAATTAAATAAATTAGCCTAACTACAGTAACATTGAGTCATCGAAGCACGTAAAGTTGGTCAATATGTGGTAATTTTCTTCCTTCATCCTTTGCGGAAAATTCAAAACTAGTGCCGGTTCCTGAATCCGTTGTACTTCATAGTTGAATACATACATGTGGCTGTACAGGGCAGTATTTTAAAACAGTAGGCAAATAATCAAAGAATCTTAGAATATATATTTTTTTTTAGTAAACGATATAGCATTTGACAGTTTGACCTTTGAGTTTGTTTCGATCTTTCTTCTCAGAGTAATCGGATAGGAGACATTGACCTCATAGTTTTAAAATATAATTTATTTTTGACGAGTTAAAGAGTTTTTTTTACCCAATTTACAGGAATAAATATCATTTATCTCACCGTGAAAAATTAGGTGAAGGGAGCTGTCATCCACCTAATGCTAGGGATTGACACACGAGACAGCTCACTTCACCAGCTGGTTTCGGTAAACAGCGAAATAATTCGATTTTCATAAAAACGGCTGGCTAGAACATAAAAAACCGCAAATACCACATTTCCTGAAAAAAAAATGTCACTCCCCGTTTCAAAAACAGAACAGCGCTTACGTCACTATTCTGATAGAACTTACATTGATTACGTGCATTACCGCACTAATCCGTTCTACTATCCTTAACACCCACTGGGCTTCCGTCAGACGGAATTCACTCGGTTTTCGCCTCTATCCTTGAATGTGCCGGTTGCAATATCCGGTGGTTGCGTGTGCAGCCACTGTGCGATCCTATTGCACAATGGTCAGTAATGCACGCTCTTTATTAAGTGCATTGTGATTGCGATGAATATTTTCAGGAATAGGTCTCTTAGTAGGGGTTTTCGAAAAGGAGTTTTACTGGCTTGCTGCTTGAAAAAAATATCGAGATTTTTATTGGTTTTTGATAGTAAATGTACCTACATATAGTCAAGCAGAATACGTTCAAGTGACCTACTAAGCCGTTTTAAGGTCGCTACATACGTAACGTGTTTTAACCCCGAACGGAACGGGATGACAATTTGGAAAACATCGTTTCATGGAAAATGTATACAAAAGAGCATAACGTCATGGGGGGGAGGAGGCCTGTGTCCCAGCAGTGGGAACATTACAGGCTGATTATGCTATACGTCATAGACGGGACGACGACGTGGCACTTAAGGGACGGGAAAAATATCGTCGGCGACGATGTTTAGCACGTCCCCACCCCACGCGAGCCACGTTCCCACCCCGCGCGAGCAACGTTCTCACCCCGCGCGAGCCACGTCCCTACCCTGCGCGAGCCACGTCCCGTCCGTGGTTCCGCTAGCCCCACGTTCCGTCTCCGCCCCCTCCACGTCCTTACGTCGTCCAGTATGCAGCGACCTTTACTCTAAATCTATGCAGTGACTTTTACTCTAAATCTATGCAGCTTGTACGGTCTGTATGTATAAATACGAGTAATCAAATGCTTGGATTTGTAATTCAATTGTACAACCAGTTGCAGAAGAACTCAACAATTAAAGCCGTAAATAAATAAAACAAACAAACAAAGGCTGAAAAACAAGTAGGGTTTTACCGTACATATACACAAAGATTTTACTTTAAAACAAAACCTGCTATTACAACTGTAATACTTATTACAATCTGACGAAAAAAGACAAGCCACCTGCTACTGCTGCACTGGTTCTAAATACGAATTCAAATTAAGCCTATTAATAAAACAAAACTTCACAAACAAAAAAATAAAACAATAAAATACGTCTGGGCCGAATTCCCATTGATGGCTCTAGAATGTAACGTTACTCATACGATTGGGCAGATTTTTTTTTCTTTATTTTATAAATGGTTTAAATTATGTAGGCATATTGTACCTGGCAGCCTGTGCCATTGAAATACTGATCCCAACAAAAACAAAGTAAGAAAAAATAATTCCAAGCCCACAAAAAGTTGAGACAAATGGATATGGAAAAAATATGTCAAAAATATGAGTTCTATTGTTCTTTAACTCATTGATTGCCACTTTAGTCTCATGAGTCAATTCTTATATTCAACCTCAGACATTTGTGAAAAATGTCTTGAACGATGTTGTCATCATTCTGCTTAAATAATTAGAAAACAATGCAAATGCACTATGCATACAGCGCAAATGTCTTGAATGCTTCATTTTGTCGTAACAATGAATATCAAAGAAATTAAAAAAATATCAAAATTTGACAGACGCTAGTTGATTGCTCTCGGTTCTTGAATTACGTGAGGGTAAAAAACGAATAAAATATATTAGTAAAAATCATTTAAACACAAATTTATATTGAACTAAAAAGTACTTCTTAAATAAAGCTTATGTAAACATAGAACTTTAATATTTTTTAAAAACTTGAGGCTTATTTTTAAGTGTAAGAAGGACGTTCAAGCCAGTCCAAACACGATAGTTCTATCTTGTTTTGTTGAGGAGTTCCTATGGTCACCTACCGGCTATATCATCAGATCGTGGACACTACTTTGGGCAATAGTACTTGACCAGACAAAGCCAACAAGTCCAAACTCGATGATGCAATCTCTTTTTTTTAGCAGTTCCTATGGCTATCTTCCAGCTCCATCATCAGACCCTGAACACCATCTAGTGTAATAGCATTTATCAAAACATATCCAATTAAACTAATCACGATAGGGCTATCCGGTGTACTTAAAAAAAAATTGTCTGTACTTGTGACCGTTAGGCAGTTCCCTCGTCTGGAGCCAATCCTGGGCGCAGCAACCAGATCATGGTGGACTTTAGAATGGACTGACATTATTTAAGCGTATATAAAATTTAATGTCTTCATTGTTGACCGTTAGGAAGTTCCCTCGTCTAAAGCCAATCCTGGGTGCAGCAATCAGGTCATGGTTAACTTGAAAATGGACTCAATCTGCCTAACTCAACTAGGTTGGGGTCGGCTTCTAGTCTAACCGGATGCAGCTGAATAACAGTATTTTAAGTGCCTATCTGACCTTCACCACCCAGTTACTGGGTAACAAGTTACCCCTTATTAAGACTGGAAAACGGACTATCATCATAATTAAAGCGTATTTAAAATTTCGTGTGTAAACTATTGACCGTTGAGAAGTTCCTTCATCTAGAGCCAATCCTGGGTGTAGTGTTGAATCAGGTTATCCATTTTATTAAAATCTTCTCGTCTTCTTCTAGTCTTTGGAACTGAACCCACATGTAAAATGTCTACTCCGTAGAATAAGAGGAAGTGGTTTTAATTCAGCTAGTAAAATTCGACCCAAACAAACTAACATTACAAGTTAAATAAAAGCTTGTAAACAAGTTATCATAATTATCATAATCAAGTGTTGCAAGTATTTGGACTTGATACTCTAGACAGTCCAGACTTGAACCATTACTTGAATAATAAATAACCCGCGAAGTGGTTCGGACAGACTTGTTGCAAAATATTGTAGATCTCGAAATACCTCCGTGGATATCTTTAGACAAATACTAGGACCAGTTTTTAGATCTCTTGAATAAATTACATATAGCTTGTGGCTAAGTACCTAATAACAGCCGTACGGGGCGATCGATCCGGTTAAGCTACGCTTGCCGCGGTTGGTCCGTGGATAGGTGACCATCTTTACAACTTTACCCCTCCGTGCCTCGGAAAGCACGTTAAGCCATTGGTCCCCGCTGTCATTTGTAGATCTTTGATAGTAGTTACGGGTCGTCAGAAGCCCGAAAGTCTGACAACCAGTCTTACCAAGGGATATCGTGTTAACCAGTAACAGGGTTGTGAAGATCAAATAAGCAGTAGCTGAGATGACTGCCTTTCTGACCTCCACAACCCAGCTACTGGCCAATACCTACGATACTTCTCGTAAGACTTTAAGCGAAGCTAATAATATGATTAAAAAAAAAAAAATCACCAAGATTTTTAATAAATGCACCATAATTTTAAGTACCTACATATTATTTTGTTTTAGGAACTTTAGAAAATTAAATAAAGTATACCATAATGCTCTCATAAACACTACACACCACCTAACGTTATAATCTGTGTGCAGAAATAAACACACATATTTTTGATAACATAATGGCTAAAAGGCTTGCTCCAAAAATGTCCGTGCCTCTATATCCGATAAATAAAACAGTTTTTTCCCACAAACCAGGCATGCAAATTATTGCGTAATTCGGGTTCTACGACCCTTATCTGGGCCTCATTGACACTGACCATAAGGGTCACTCAACGTAGAACCGGTCCAACCAACATGAAGGTCAAATTACAAAACTTCTTTTGTAATTTATGTTATGAGGCTCAAGATGCACAGCTAAAGTATGAAGAAATGTATCTTTATGTGCTAGTAATTAATTATGCTCGAGTTATCTGTATAAGGCTGACTGTCAAATTAATTATGCTCTAAATAAGTGCTGCTTTATAAGTGTTATGCTCTAAATGTGTCGTGACATTGAAATTAGTTTTCTCATGTTCTTACAAAGCCCTAGTGATGAGTTTTTCTTTATGTAGCTTAGAACGTGTTATAATATTAGAATGTTTGACGCAAGTGAGCCTACATCTTTATGTTCAAGTACATAATAATTTTTATCTACTCTCATAACATAAAGTTCGAATTATACGAGTATACTTCAAAACGAGTTTATATAGATATACTTTCTAAACTTAATATCAAAATTGAAAAATATAATCATATTAGATCACCTTTTCTCTAACAAAATAATGTTATAACTTTTTTTTTACCGATACGATACAGGGCAAATCTAAGAAGTTAATATCACTAAGAAGTTTAGACTGGCCAAAAATACCAAAAAAAAAAACTTCGTATTTCGAAATCGCATCAATCGAATTCCAGCAATTCGCAAGGCTGTGGATACAAACATAACGATGGTCCTTTAACGTGACCACCTCGCAGTCCGGGGGGCCGATCGCGCTAATTTTGAACGTTAATAAAACATTTTCCAGCTGACTGTACATTTTTTTTTTAAATCTGTGAATGCAGATCATAACTTCTCAAAAAGATAAGGACAGTCTCTTAAGACCGTTTTCCTGTAGCTACAACGGTTAAGGTAGCTGCCCTTACTGCCCCATCTCAAAAATCCATCCTGTATATGCGGGGCGCGCCATTTTTACAGCAATACAAAAAAGTTTTGATTCCAATGTTTACTTGTCTGTGGCAGCACCCGGTTAAGTGCTTATTTAGTAGATTTAATCCCTATGTATGAGAGTACCTAGATAAAGTAGTGTAAGAAACTGCACATAATTAGGTACCTACTAAAATACTCGTGTTTTAATACCCCTCACTATGCAACAGTTTTATAAACTACTGAGAATGGGCAGCAGAGTTCTATATGCATTTTAACACCATACTGCGATCGCCAACCCGCCTGCTGAGCGTGGCGATTATGGCACCCCTCCCCTTACTTTAAGGGGAAGCCTATGTCCAGCACTGGACGCCTTTCGGCTGATATGATGATGATTCTACACCCAAAGGTTTAGAGCATTCGCAGTCGGCATACAATCGGTGGCCGATTTTTGGTGAGCTAGAAAAAGTATGCCGTGAGCGAGCGCGCTTAGGTGTTTCCGCTGTGAATTGTTTGTTGGTGAACGAGTTTAAGACTTAAATTGCCAACACAGTTTGTTCTAAACCACAATGTGTATGTGTATACAAATACAGGTACTGTATTTCATGAGAAGAAAGATTGAGAAAAATATTAATGTTACGTGACTCACAACTATTTAAATATTTGTTTCGTTTGCCTGAAATAACACTATGTAGAGCGGAACGTTGCACAAGATTTACTTGAACTTGGCCAATTCTATTGTTGATGCAAAATGTTTTACAAATGCATCGAAAAATGTTTGCAAGGTACGCAATATTGCAGGCGGAAATAAATATTTGAACATAACATTCATGTATGTTCAGTGTTATGATAGAACTTGTTTAGGGTTCCCGAGCAATTTCAGTCTAGACAGAAAGTCCCATGAGGTTTTTCAACAAAAAAGCATCTTTGGATAAATGATTGTACCTAGCCCTCACCCATATTAACAACATTCTATTATACGACGAATCCATAGATGTCTTCGCGGATACTGAACTGAGATTCCTGAACACTGCTAATTAATACCTGGAGTCCATTGCCACTCCCAGTACCATCTCCTTGGAGTAAATAAATTAAATGTATCTTGTTACCATTTTATTCCAATTGCAATTCCAATTTTAATCTAATTTTATCTTATTTTGTCTAATTTTATCTTTGTTTCTCTAATTTTATCATTGTTTTTCTAATTTTATCTTTGTTTCTATAATTTTATCTGATGTTATCCAATTTTATATGATTTTGTCTAATTTTGTAAAATTGTATGTAAACCTTATTTTATGATTTTATGTGTAATTACTAATATTGACCGATAACTTTTATGTGTGGTTCAAATTGTTAATATAAGTTGGTTATTAATAAAAAAAAAAAAAAAGATTATGATGACACTAGACTATGAATAAACATGTAAATAAGTAAACTTAATTTAATATGTAATCAAAGCGGTAGTTTATGTGAAAGAACTATGGCATGGAGCAATGGGCAGATTATGAGCATGGATTCTCATGATCTGCCTAGCCTTTTCCCAACTATGTTGGGGTCGGCTTCCAGTCTAACCAGATACAGCTGAATACCAGAAAAAAAAAGTTAATTACTATCCATTCTATTCTATTAATAAAAATGCGAAAATAACTTAGGGCGAATATCACCCATGAAACGCGATCAGCACATCTAAACCGAGTTCAAGAGCTGTCAGTGTCAATATTCCAAAGAAAATAATAACACTGACAGCTCTTAAATTTGGTTTATGTGCTGATCGCGTTCAGTTTCATTGGTGAAATTGGCACTTAGTCTTTTGGTTACCTTTTCACACCTTCACGGCTGAACGGATATCGATGAAATTTGCACACAGATAGACCATGACCTGGGTTATGACATAGAAAAAAAAAAGAGAAAGTAATAAAAGTAATAAAAATAATTGTTTATTCTGCACACAAAATACACACTCTAATACAAAGAAGCCAAAAATATACTTGTACACACGGCTACACATCAAGCTATACATTACCAGCTGACCTCTCATTGTACGGAAATCCTTCACAATGCGAGATCAGCTTATACTGGAAATTTATAGCTTGATGTGTAGCGGTGTGTACATAGGATACTTTTATCCCGGTAGTACGTTCCTTTGGGATAGTTTTTGACCTCCGCGCGGGTGAAGCTGTGGACAAAAGCAAGTTTATAATATTTAGAGCTTATTTTTCTCCGAAATATATCCTATATTCTGAGGCCGAGATCCATATACGCGATAATCACCATATTAAACCTTTTTTTGTTGTTGTTGGGGTGGAAATCCTCATGGATATCCTCCACCCTGGGGTGGGCAGGGGGCCTGTCAGACTCTTACTGACTAAAACTACCCCGGTGTTCCCCTCCACTTGCGTCATCGGGGGGCTGCAGGTGCGAATGCGACTTCTTCTTCCCCGGACTGGTTAAGTCCCTCGCTATTAGGGTCCTATTCACACATCGAATTAACTAATCAATTAATGTTCATCCGACAAAATAACCTGTCCCAATTTTCCATTTCCTGAACTATCGTGTTAAGCTCACATGAATTACAGACGTCTAACATTAGGCTCCGTGCCCACTGAAGTGTTACACCGAATCGCAGCGAATCTCAATCAATCACACATATAATTAAATGCACGCCAGGCCTTCGACCAGTTCCTGATGAATGGTTAGAAAACTTTGAAGTATGGATAAATGTGTTTAGTGCAATTTTGCTGGATTTTGATTCATTTGCCATCTTGCACCGCATGCTCCGTTACATATACGTATATGTAACTGGGCATGCGGCTTCTTTGTCGTTATTAGGTATACAGGTACGTACTTATATACCTAATAACGACAAAGAAGGACCGTTTTTCGACCAGGAAGTGGGGACTTAGCAGATACAGGGTGTCAGGACATCGACACGCAAACTGTTAACATGCACTCAGTCATCATCATTATCATTTCAGCCGAAAGACGTCAACTGCTGGATATAGGCCTCCCCCAAGCACCGCTTCGACCAGTTCTGTGCTTCCCACATCCAGTGGATACCTGCGGCCTTCACAAGGTCATCGGTCCACCTTGTAGGAGCCCTTCCAACGCTACGTCTTCCGGTACATGGTCGCAACTCCAGACCCTTTTGGCCCCATCGGCCATCTGTTCTGCGAGCAATGTGCTCGTCCTGCCCACTACAGCTTAAGTTTGGCAATTTTTCGGGCTATGTCGGTTACATTATTGGTTCGTCTGCGGATCTCTTCATTCCTGATTCGATCACGTAGGGAAACTCCAAGCATAGGGGCTCTATTGCTATTCCATGCACTCAGTACATGATTCTATTTAAACAAAAATATGCTGTTCTAAAACGGCAGATTTTTTTATAACAATCCATGAAAAATTTCTCCATCGTGTCACCGTGTATATGTCGTAGACAATTTGTATGATTCCGCTTTTAACAAATGGCATCGTCCGCTTAAAAACGCTTGCAGTTATGGAATATGCTGAAGGCAAAATGTGAGGCATTCCACTAAGAGCACTGATTTTAACACCACTTGACCGAACCGCACCTGAGCACTTCCACTAACGGCACTGAAACAAAATTTTGATGAGTGCGGTTCGGTGGAACAGTTTATTAATATTATTTTCAGTCCCCGAAAGGCACCTATGTAAAATATTTTTTTAGTGATGGGGTGTATTTTTTTGTTCAAGACATAAGCAAACAAAACATATCGGTACAAATCAGCAGAAGTTAAGTCTTCCGGATAATTCCACCTTGTTCACCTGGAGCAAAGAGTAATGTTTTATTTGTGTCGCTGTCAGTAAACAAAAAATGAGAGACCTTGTCACTTTTCTTAGCGATTTCGTTTGTTCAAAATTGTTCTGAGGTTCAAATCATACAGTATTTCAACTAGGAACAAAATGGTTGAATGAACACACTCACACATATAGACCGCTACATGAAAACTAAGTATGTTTCAGTATGCAGTGAGTCGGGGCTGTCACATCGAGGCAAGTTTAGTAATTGCGTGTTATCATGTAGGTAGGATGTCTAATTTATAATAATAATTATGTCGTTTGTTTTTTGTTTTCTTACCAGAAAACATTTTTAAATATTTCCTACAATCAAAAATAAAAAAACAAAACATTTAAAAATATATAAAAAATTAGTTCCGCCAGTGTTGCGAGCAGGGTTCGAGCTGCAGGAGATAGGAACTTCCTCACAATGCGAACCGTATCAAAGTAGCCTTTTGAATCACGCCCTTGATCCAACCGCCTAACGAGAGCCTCGAGAGATGTTGATCGAGGCTTTCAGGCATCAGGCTTTTGGCCGTAACGACAATCGGCACAATGACAGCCAAGCTCACATTCCACATGTCAACAAGCTCGTGTCGAGATATTATGTTTCTCTTTCTCAGCTTTCACGAGGTTCTCGTCATGTGGAATGGCAACATCTACAATCATTGCGCGGCGCGCTAATCGATCTATCCGGTCAGTAATGATATACCGATCCCAGTACAACGTGACATGGTAATTTTCGAGAACTAGGTCAGGCATATTAATTATTATTATTTTCCGCCATTTTGGACTAGTTAGTAACTTAAACTTACTACTTGTTACTTTTTTACTTCTCGAAGAGAGGAGGCCTGTGTCCCAACAGTGGGAACATTATAGGCTGATTATGTATGTGTGTTATGTAGTAACTTAAACGATTGCTTTCAAAATTGATTTTAGTTTAGATTTTTTTTTAATTATTATGTATGTATTTAGGTATGTGTGAATGGAATCAAATCAACTCCTCATAATATGTAACTATATTATTATATCGTCAACGTGATCTATCAACTCAGCCTTGCGCTGACCAGTGCAGGAAATAGGCCTCTCCCAGACTGCGCCACAACACCCTATCCTCCGCCTTCCGCATTCTGTCTGTCTCAGCTACCTTTTTAAGGTCGTCGACATCTCGCCGATACGCGGTCTCCACTCCAAGACTCGTCTGTCTATGGGCCATCGGTCCTTCAACAAACATGGGTCGCCCACTGCCACTTCAGCTTGCTTACTCTGCAAGATATGTCGGTAAATCCGGTTCTTTACCGGATAGTTTCATTTCTGATCTTATCCTAAAAAAGAAACTCCGAGCATAGCCCGCTCCATAGTACGTTGAGCATCCTTGAATTTGTGGACCAGCATAAATAAACAATGAAATTTATTGTTTTACGGAAACCGTTATTGTCGGTCTATAACAACGAATTATGCAAACCGGTGTACATAGTTAGCTTTGTTATTAAATATACTATCATATTACGTGTATATTTTGTAGTTTCTATTTGTATTTTTCTTTAAAATATTGTGTAATATTGTGTAAGAAGAAAATTTTAGGTTATGCATGCGACTTACGAACTTTCTTTCAAAGTGTTTTCGAAATCTGCGCACATACACTTACACCATTTTTTCCCACTATAACACATTTATTTCCACATACATTCACATACATTTTTCACTTGTAAACACAATATTTACTTTACTATAAAATAATTACGCTATCATGGAATTCGCGAATCCGTAATATTAGAAAACTGTTCCACCGAACTGCACTCATCAAAATTTTATTTCAGTGCCGTTAGTGGAAGTGCTCAGGTGCGGTTCGGTCAAGTGCTGTTGAAATCAGTGCTCTTAGTGGAATGCCTCCAAAATGTAAATTTCGCGGCACCACTTGTCACGGTTCAAATTTAACCCATTTGGTCAGGGTGCCCTGGATGTCGAAATTATAACAATTAAACGAGTTGCGAATTTTCCTTCGTCATATTTCCTAACTGCGAGCGTTATTAAACGGACGGCGCCGTATGTATAATGACGAATCAAACAATCTGCCTGTGATATACATACTGTAAGAAAATGTCCATCTATTGACTAATTCATATGGTTGTCTATATAACAGGTCAGCTGATCACTGCAGTAATTCTCTTTTAAAAAGATGTATTTAAAAAGGACAGTTTTGACCACATTGGCCTTGTTTAAGGGCAATGTGGACACAACTTGACGTTGTTAAAATCAATATAATTATACACTTATTTATTCTGTCGTTGTTTCTATAGGAAAGTCTTCTGAGCAAATATTGAATCTTAGTACATTCTGAGATGAGATTACGAGAGCCTATGTTAGGCCGGAAATAATCGGTAGTTAGCGTTATTCTTGTGTCCGTCGTACAACAGTCAAACTGCATCTACAAGATAGACACGGGAACATGTCTGATTCAAAGCACAACCCAAGTAAAGTTGACTAAATGACTAAGCTGAGCTTTAGCCAACCCTCTGCTTAAAATGTGCACAGGTGCACTCTCTTCCATCACTCTCATAGTCCGATGGGACAGCACGCAATCCGACACGACCGGAGAGAGATCAGGCGCAAGACCAACGGCTTAACGTGCTTTCCAAAACACGGGGGTATCACACCGCCAACTTCCAAACTCCGGATTGTTACTATGAAATTTCTAATGAAAAAACCCAATAAGACTTTGCCCGACCTAGGAATGGAACCCAGGACGCCAGGGCGCTGGCAACCACGAGACCAACGGCGCAGATAATCTACATATATGTACCAACTATATAATTAGTTAAATGCAAAACCTCTCACGTCTTTGCAAAACAAAATGAATAAGTCAAGTCTAGATAACGCCTGCGCTAACGCAACTACTTGCAAAATAAATGCATTGCAAAAGCACAGTTAAATTAATAATATTCTACTCATTATTTTACATTCATAATTTACGAAATAGAACCAGTGTTAATGTTTAATAATATTGAGTCCCTCGGCCCCACTGGGGGGTAGAAACAAGTCGATACAGGGCGTGGGCCAGCCGGTTGGAATGAAGTTGCTTTCACTGAATACTATGTTTTTTTTTTTCGGTTATTGGCATTTGATCCGATGTCGACTATTCTGCCAGCGTCAGAATTATGTATTACTAGCTGGGCCCCGCGGTTTCACCCGCGGAAGTCTCAATCCCGTGGGAATATCGGGATAAAAAGTAGCCTATGTCTTAATCCAGATCAATTATTACTTTAGTTACAAATGAAATAAGAATTCAGACTTACGCTATTTAGTTTCGTGCTCAAACACGATCAAAGAGCGCACGCGATATTCAACTTTATTACTGATGTATTAGCGTTTAGCACATAATGGAGTGGCGGGAAGCGAGGGACGGAGCTTGCGTTCGAAATTTCATTTAGACTGCCTGCTCTTAAAATGTATAGAGGACGCTGCTGCCCATTCTCTAGTAAGTCCCTTAGTCGCCTTTTACGACACCCACGGGAAGAAATAGGGTGGTGCTATTCTTTACGTCCGGCACTACACAGACAGTGGGATAGTATCGGTTAATAAAATAATAAAAAATAAACTACCTAACTAAAAATGTCAAATCAATCTGCCTAGCCTTTCCCCCACTATGTTGGGGTCGGCTTACAGTCTAACCGGATGCAGCTGAATACCAGTATTTTACATGGAGCGACTGCCTGACCTCCACTACCAAGTTGCTGGGTAACACGACACCCGTTGGTAAGACTGGCTGTCGGACTTTTGGGCGTCTGACTACCCGTAACGACTGTCAAAGATGTACGAATGACAGCCGGGACCAACGGATTAACGTGGATTCCGAGGCATGGAGGGGTCTCGATACGTTAAGGAACCCATCCACGAACCAACCGCGGTAAGCGTACAAGGCTAACCTTTGATCGACCATGAGGCTGTTATCATTTAGCCACGAGCCCCTCCAAACTAAATCATTTCACTAATACTATACAGGCGACAGTTTGTGAGTAAGTGTGTGTATGTTTGTTACTTTTTCACGCTCAAACGGCTGGACCAATTTTGATAAAATTTTGTATGGCGGTAGCTGACACCCTGGATTAACATTTAAGCTACTTTTTATCCCGTTATTCCCACGGGATCGAGACTTGCGCGGGTGAAACCGCGGGGTGCAGCTAGTAACTAAATAAAAACGTAATTTTAATTTTTAGTAGGTATTTGAATTCAAATTCCCGCTTCAAATTAGACGCTGTAACTGATACAGATTCTAATGTTAATCAGTTGACTCAAACTTTTTTATCTAACGCGTGTGAACTTTGCACAATACATAAACTAGATAAGATAAGATATGTAAAATATACTTAAGTTAGCACTGATGGTGGGAATACACTTAGAAGTTAATTCTTAATGTAATTTTGAACTTAGTAATTAGACATTTTGGATGGAGGTAGTAGCCTATAAGTAGCCTATGTCTTAATCCAGGGTGTCAGACCCTGTTGTAACAGAAAGTGACAGCTTGAGCATTGAATAAGTAAATACTTTTTAATAGCATGGAATTGGTAAGATTTTTAGATTGTACGTAGAGCGGATCGAACTAGTAATGAATAACTATTCGAATAAATATTTCAGTACTTAGCTTATTTCAATTTTGAGGTTAATTTCTGTGGCTGTTTATTACCAAGGTGAGATGTCAGATATTACACGTCAATGTGAGGTTCACTCGTTTTTAGGGTTCCGTACCCAAAGGGTAAAACGGGAACCCTATTACTAAGGCTCCGCCATCTGTCTGTCTGTCTGTCTGTCCGTCCGTCTGTCACCAGGCTGTATCTCATGAACCGTGATAGTTAGACAGTTGAAATTTTCACAGATGATGTATTTCTGTTGCCGCTATAACAACAATCACTGAAAAACAGAATAAAATAAATATTTAAGGGGGCTCCCGTACAACAAACGTGATTTTTTTGCTCGTTTTTGCTCGATATTGATAACGGCAACAGGTAGACGCTTGCAATATTCACAGAATATTTAGTTATATATTCACTTTAAAAATAAATAATTAAATTAAAATACAACAAACGTGATTTTTTTGCCGTTTTTATAGATAATGGTACGGAACCCTTAGTGCGCGAGTTTTTTTTTTTTAATACAGACCATCTAGTATATTCATCTCTTCAATGATCCTCAATTTTGACATTAAAAATTTCACAACGCTATTAACTAGAAGTACAATACGTTATTTTTAGATTGTGTTCAGTACAGAATAATGGTTCGAGTAATGCAAGAACTTATTAGTCATCTATCAGTTTTGCAATGCTCTGTCCAGTTCGCTGTTAAGTCAAGTCACGATTGATAGGTATTAAATGTCAATAATAATTAACTTACTCGCTTACTCGTATTGGATGCGAGGCTTTTGGCTACTTAGTATGTTTTTTTTTTTTGACTTATTTTGTTGTACTGTGCGTTTTGTTTGTCCAGAATAAATAATTTTTCTTTCTTTTTTCTTTTTCTTTAACTTTTTAAATATAAGCACGAGGATATTTTGTCATGAACGCGTGGTTAAAAGTTAGCTATGTCAGTAAGTTGATAGCAAGACTGACCATCAGGGTGTACCTGACGGACGCTTAAGATACGTTTACAAGGCAATGAATTGCTCAAATCTTAGCAACTGTGGTCGTGTGGACGTCTCGGACACCGAGCAATTTTCAGCTATTCCAAGACTGTAAAGAAATTGCCATAAATTGCGCAATTTTAATTGCCTATAAGCACATCATGAGTACCTACCGCCAGTTGTGAATGCTCTGTCATAGCAAGACTCTTTGGCTAATGAGAGTTTTCTGAAAAACGTTCACTGTGACAGCACTGAGTTGAGACAAATAAATTGATTTGATTTGATTTGATTGGAGACGTCAGAAGTGTCAAAGCGCCTATATTATCTTTAGTCGTGACTGAATGATGAAAGAATGAACGAAACGAATGATGAATGTTATCATATATTTTATATTCATTGTCGAAATGGAAGACATCTTATCAAAGTGGCGCCAACTAGCGGCGTGAATTTTCGTAAATCAAAATGCCTAAAAGCATGTGAGATTTCTTTTGTCAGATCATAATAACAGGAAAACCTACGAACATTTACATTTTCATTGTGTAAGTATACATCCTGGACGTAAGCTTCTACTGTAATTAAATATTCTGAAGCTTCCTCAAGAGTAGCAATAAAGTTAATATGTCTAATTACTAAGTTCAAAATTACATTAACAATTAACTTCTAAGTGTATTCCCACCATCAGTGCTAACTTAAGTATATTTTACATATCTTATCTTATCTAGTTTATGTATTGTGCAAAGTTCACACGCGTTAGATAAAAAAGTTTGAGTCAACTGATTAACATTAGAATCTGTATCAGTTACGGCGTCTAATTTGAAGCGGGTTTTTGAATTCAAATACCTACTGAAAATTAAAATTACGTTTTTATTTAGTTACTAGCTGCACCCCGCGGTTTCACCCGCGCAAGTCACGATCCCGTGGGAATTTCGTAGCTCTCTGGCAAACCTCGAGCGTAGACGTCTGGTGAAATGTCAAGGACTATGTTTGAGAACATAGCCATGATAGTCATAGACATTTTACATGATGATCCATGGGAAGAATACACGCGTCGATGAGTCTTCTCTTGAGGGATAGAGGAAGATCGCCCTTCATATGGCGTTTGATGGCCCAATAACTGGAATAGAGGAGTGGATAGATAGCCACTCCTCAAATAGGAGACTTAGGCGGGCCCATGATTTGCCGTGCCGTGGAAAGAGACTTATTGACCAAGATAGAGACACTCATCGACAAATTCAACCTCCCCCACCCGCCACGGTCGTTATGTTTCTCCATTTTATGTAAGTATATATAATTACAGTATTTAAAAAAATAACAAGGTTATTATGTACTTTCTGGGTTTATCTTGGACATTAATGACATAGGCGAAGAAAAACTTCGTGAGGAATCGTAGACTTATAGTGTAGTTAATATGAATCTGGAATCCGACAGCAGGCGTGGTGATCAATGCTCGTGTCGACTGTCGTTGGTATTTATTTATTGGATGATTATACATATACTTAAACAATTTTAAAGTCAATCCCCATCTGTGACAATATTAACACGGAACGCATAGGTTGTTTTTGTTCACAAAAGGTCATAATATTAACTCTTCCAAATAGAGTTAATATGACCTTTTGTGAACAAAAACAACCTTTAAATATTATAATTGTAACGTTGACTGGATTAGAAGAAATACTTACGAATTTTGAACAACATTTGCATTATACTAATCTCGTGATATTTTATTCACACATTAGGTAGGTACACACACACAAATACATAAACACACGCCTTCTACCCACGGGGGTAGGCAGAAACTGCAGAACGCCACCTGCTACGATCCATACATACTCTTTTCCTTCCCAAACCTCTGAAAACTGTTCGGCCCTTTTTTTTTGTTACCGAAAATATCGTGTATGTTAAAAAATCGTTATTAATAAGCAGCCAAAACTTATACTCGTATTATTGTGGCCGATGGATTAGTAAATGTGAAATCATCAAATATAAATATTAATTTCGTTTAATATTTTGTGTAAACTACCCATTTTAAAATGGTATTTAATAATTTATGCTGCTTACTGATGTGCTCATTATTGTATTTAGAGTTATTTATTACTTTTAGGTACGTAATACTGGTGTTCAGATTGGAAGCCGACCCCAGCATAGTTGGGAAAAGGGTAGGCAGATTATGAGGTAAATAATTTACAAATTAATTAGCTGTAGCTAAACTTGTCTACGTGTTAAATGGATGTGTTGATACGTTTATAATTTTATTATCATATAGTCATGGCCAGTCGGACACCGATTTTTAACAGATAAATACGAAATTGTTACTACGCGAATAAAGGACATTTTAGTTTGTTTTTTTTTTATGGTTGGGTACAGTGTAATTGAGTTCTTCCAATATAATAACCTCAGCAGTAGCATCCCGGAGTGACATGGAACCTACCTATAACATAACTGGCGACAACTTTGTCTTATGTCTCCTTTGGCAAATTCAAAAGGAAATGTTATGTCAAAACATCAAATTCAAAATATTTTATTTCACATTATAAACCTACATGGGCCCTTATGAACGTCAGAAGCTAGGTGCACGGTTCCAATTGGTCGTTTCCTATGGAGAAGATCCGGTAAGAAACTCCATGGTTGCTCTTTTAGAAAGAGTTGGCTTTTACAATGTTTTAAAATTATAGTGTTAGACAGTGTAGGCCTGTCAACAAGTACTTAACACAATGATAAGGCTGACATGCCACTGTGGATAACAGCCTCTTATAAAATTAAAGAATAAAAAATAAGTACTTAACATAATAGAAAATAGTCTACAAATCTACAATCTATTAGGGCCTATACCGTTCTCACATTCACAAAATATAAATTAATCTATATAAAATATTGTTAAAATAATAAAAATAAAAACCAATTTAAACCAAACGACATGATTGCCATTAAATCAATTAATTACGTAAAGAAGAGGTGTTGAAAACTTGTAACGACGAATTTTCATGGTTTTCCATATTTTCTATTAAGTATTTCATTGCACGAAGAATAATGTTTTGTTTGATGAAACCACAAAGAAAATTTTAGAATGACCTTAGAAATGCGAACTCCGGGTAGCATATCTAAGGCCATTCGAAGAATTTGTTAGCAAGGTGCATTAATTAAACGACTCATTATTCTCTGAACACACCTTTACTTGCATTTTCCTATAGTAATGATGAAATGACAAATAATTTGAATGCCATACTGTTTAGCTGGTCAAGTGGGTGAAGGTTCTCTCAGTGATACGCATCACGTTGTCTTCAATGGCTCGGTTTTACTGAAGACAAATAATTTCTTCATCTGTCTGTCGACAATTGTAGAGTGGTAATAACCTTGAGGAATCTTTGAGAGCAGTGGTGACCCAAGTAACTGTCGCGACTTAGGAGTTGTGGGTTCGAACCCAAGCGCCACTTTGTGTAAATTATTTCATCACTACTGCTCTCAAAATGGTGAAGGAAAACATTCAAATCCGCCAACCCGCACTTGGTCCGCGCGGTGGATTATTGCCCACTCCACCTCACAGAGAGGAAGCCTGTGTCCCAGCAGTGGGAACATTATAGGCTGATTATGAATAATCTTGAGGTGTTTTGATAAACTTGACTGTTGTATAGTTGGTTTATTAAACCCCGACGCAAAAACGGGTGTTATAAGTTTGACCGCTATGTGTGTGTCTGTCTGTGGCACCGTAGCTCTTAAACGGATGAACCGATTTGGATGTGGTTTTTTAGGGTTCCGAACCTCAAAAGGAAAAAAACGAACCCTTATAGGATCACTTCGTTGTCCGTCTGTCTGTCTGTCGGTCTGTCAAGATCCTTTTTCTCAGGAACGCGTAGAGGTATCAAGTTGAAATTAATACCAAATACAACAATAACAAATACAACAACAACAATACAATAATACAATTTATAATGGTCCCTTGAAACTCTAAAAAAATCAAGCCTTCGAGTCAACGCAATAAAAATATGCGGCAATATAAGCGACATTATTGGGTCATATTTCGATACTCGCAAATAAATCAAAACCTATAGGGTACTTCCCGTTGACCTAGAATCTTGAAAATTTGACAAGAAGCAAGGTCTTATAGCACAAGTAAAGCAAAAAGTCCGAAAATTGTAAATGTGTAGTTTTACATAATAAAAACATTACGAATATCTCACACATAAATCAAAACCTCATGAATGAATCATGAAATCTGGCAAGAAGCAAGGTATCACAGCACAAGTAAAGGAAAAAGTCTAAAAATTGTTAATTTGTAGTTCTAACACATAAAACAAATACGTTTTTGCGATTACAAACTTACATTTTCAGTTGGAAAATTGACCGTGGCGTATATCGATGTATCGGAGAACATGTTTTTCAACTACAATGTTAAGTTTGTTTTAGGGATAAATTCTTCCTAACTACGGAACCCTTCAATGTGCGTCCGACATGCACTTGACCGGTTTTTTTTTATTTGAAAGCAGGTTTTCTAGCGGTGGTTCTTCGACATGTTTTTCCTGATTAGAACTTATGATGTCTGGTTTAACCTACATTATAAACATTTTAAATTACAAAGAGAGAATAGTGGTCGTGTATATAAAAATAACCTGTTGAGTGGTTTGTTCTCTTGTAATCAACAGCATAATATTCAGATATTTAAATTTTTATCCAGCTTATAATATATTATCTTGTTCGAGTTTGAAGTTAATTAGATAATCCTAAGAAATACAAAAATGAATTTCCTTGATTTTTCTTATAATTATTAGAGACTTTATTGTACCTACTAATACAGACAAGAACATTATTATTGATGTTGTAATGACATAATACAACATAAAATCACGCCTGTGTTTCCCAAATGAGTGAGGAAGAGGAAGTGCTCGGGTTTTTGAGAAAACTTCTTGAGGCGCCTAAAGAAGCACCTTTTGCTCTTTCTGAACAGTAAACTGAACTGGCATGCTCAGGCCGGTGACGCTGAAACGGGTTTACCCGGCTCCAGTTTGTCAGCGACGCTGAATTGCGTATACTCGGAGCTGAATCGCGTATACTCGGAGCTGAATCGCGTATACTTGGAGCTGAATCGCGTATAATCGGAGCTAAATCGCGTATACTCGGAGCTGAATCGCGTATACTTGGAGATAAATAGTGTGTACTCGGAGCTAAATCGTGTATACTTGGAGCTGAATCGCGTATACTCGGAGCTGAATCGCGTATACTCGGAGATGAATCGCGTGTACTCGGAGCTAAATCGTGTATACTCGGAGCTGAATCGAGTATAGTTGAAGCTGAATTGCGCGTACTTGGAGCTGAATCGCGTGTACTGGGAGCTGAATCACGTATACTCGGAGCTGAATCGCGTGTACTCAGAACTGAATCGCGTATACTCGGAGCTGAATCGCGTATACTCGGAGCTGTATCGCGTATACTCGGAGCTGTATCGCGTATACTCGGAGCTTAATCGCATATACTCGGTTCCAGTCATAAGTTTTCACTTCTATCGTGTGGTTATAAGCACACACCCTCTTATTTTTTATTTCAAAACATTATTATTATGTAGGTTCTGTAACTACTATTTTATTTCCTATCTAGATACATCATCTGTAGACGTAATTACTACACATGTGCATTAGCATGCAACTCTTCGTTCTATTGCAAAAGATTAATATCTTGTTAAAAAGATTAATTGCAACCATTAAAAACCATGCTGGAACGATTCCAACTTGTAATACTGTACCAATCATAAAATGAAATGCTGTTCGTTGGTAAGCGTATCACTTAAGAACTGCTGGTCTGATTTGCCTACATCGAAGGGTTACGTACCTTAAAAGAAAAAATGGAACCCTTATAGGATCACTTCATTGTCCGTCTGTCTGTCTGTCAGTCTGTCAAGACCCTTTTGCTCAGGAACGCGTGAAGGGATAAAGTTGAAATTGATATCAAATACGTAGGTCTACGGTACCTTGGAGCTTTAAAATCAAGCTTCTAAGTCAACGCAAAAAAAAATACGGTGATTTATGCGCCATATTTTGATACTCGCAAATAAATTAAAACCTATAGGGTACTTCCCGTTGACTTAGAATTATGAAATTTGGCAAGAAGCAAGGTCTCACAGCACAAGTAAATAAAAAAAGTCCAAAAATCGTTAACTTGTAATTTTATCAGTTTTTTTCTTACGAATACAAACGTTTGTAAGTTTGAATTCGTAAAAAAATCTTTTTTTAACCGACTTCAAAAAGGAGGAGCAATTCGGCAGTATGTTTTTTTTATTTGTATGTTTGTTACGCGATTACTCCGTCAATTGTGGACCGATTTTGAAAATTATTTTTTTATTTGAAAGGGTATGCTCCCAATGTGATCCCATTGTCACCAAGTCAGAATCTGATGAGGGTATCCCTTGGAAATTGAGGGCAATCCTCATGTTTTATAGGCACACCTATATCGATTTCAGTATTTTTTATAGTAACTAATGCATTTGCACTCTGAAAGCACCATTTGGTGAAGTGGGACTGATGATGAAGACCACAGATGGCCACCGGAACTACTTAATAATAAGTATTTCACTGTTGCGATTCGATTAAACACTTTATCATGGTTGCTAAGCAATTTATGCTCGTCACAATGCATATGGTGAAGGCACCATCAGGTCCAATTCTCCTGGTTATCACCAGGAGAACTCCTAAACTATTATCGACCCTGCATCGGGAAAAGCAATATTTCGTAAAAGGTGATGAGCAGTTGACATTAGGCTATTGTAACTTAGATAAATTACAAACTGACCCACTAAAAAGTTAAAAATAAAAAAAACTTTTTACAAAAAAAAAAAAACAACTGACTTCCAAAAAAAACACTACAAAGTGGAAAATAACCTTAATTTCGAAAGTCGGTGGCAAAAAACTAAAATAGAGAAATTTATCACAAATAAAACACATTTTTTGCGATTACAAACTTAAATTTTCAGATGGAAAATTGACCGTATACGCCACGGTCAATTTTCCATCTGAAAATTTAAGTTTATATAGATGTATGGGGGAACAGGTTTTTCAACTACAATGTTGTTTGTTTTTGAGATAAATTCATCCCAACTACGGAATCCTTCATTGTGCGTGGTCCGACACGCACTTGGCCGTTTTTTTTTTTTAAATATTTGCAATAGTCCGAATCAGGTTCTCACGGAAAGAAACATTTGAAAAGCTCCCGGAAAAGTTACAAATTCGGGAAAAACTGAACGTTCTTTTTTGTATGAATCATTGATATTGTATGGGCAGGACAACGTCTGTCGGATCAGCTAGTAGGCTATAAATATAATATGTATATAACATAATTTTATATAAAAATAATATGTATATAACATAATTTTACATAAATATAATATGTATATAAAATAATTTTATATAAATATAATATGTATATAAAATAATTTTATATAAATATATTTATGATTTTATAACCTATGACAACGACATTAATATAAAAATCAACAAAAAAAACCAGGAGTTCATTAACATTTCAGATGGTTATTACCATTAAAACAGGCCAATATGCAAAAATAATTATAAAAACAACCTACAATAATTTTAAGGCCGTTCGGGTGCAAAAAGAACGGGGCAAACCGTACTTAAAAGTAAAATTACTAAAATATTCTCGTTCGTCCCACTAACAAAATCAGTGGATAAAAGTAATATGATTTATTAAATTCACGTTCGTCCCACCAGTGGGACGACGGCAGTGGTCCGGGAATACAAGGAGAAAACAACAATTTGGCGTCACACCCATAATTAAATTACCTAAAACTGCAAAAAGAAAAAGCATACCTAATAATTTTATTATGGTTCATTGTAATTCTGCATAATTTGATAACCAGTCTAACTAAGGGGTTATGGAGGTCAGATAGGCAGTCGCTCCATGTAAAATTCTGGTATTTAGCTGTATCCGGTTAGACTGGAAGCCGACACCAAAATAGTTGGGAAAAGGCTGATGATGATGTCATTTTGCATAATTTTGTTCTATAAGTGTCATAATCATAAAATTAGCATTTTTTTTTTCAAATGTTATCAAACTCAAAAGTCGTTAACAATTTCTCAATGAACTATGTAAAACCAAAATTAAATCAAAGTTTAAGAATAAAAATGCTAAAAACATATATTAAGAAAAAATTGAAGCCTTGATCTAACGATCAAGGCTTCAATTTTGCAATGAGCATCATATGAGCTCATTATGCGAATGTAATGAAATCGAACCAAAAATTATGAATAAATCATTCAAATTATGCTTTGGAAGGAAATTAAGCACAGGAACGTTCAAAATGACACGTGTTCGTATGGATACGGTTCATTGATGGTGAAGTTGATAAATTAATTGCCTACATAAAACGCGATCAATCATCACCTAATCACTGTTCCGGCTACTACCGCTGTGTAATGTTTCTTTAAGAGCTTCGAAATAATGGACTTTTACTGGTATAAATCTGTTGTATTTTAGTTTACAAGTTTGATAAATCAGAATCTGATATAAATCTGATGAGAAAGAGTAGCGACTTCAGCAATGCGATAATCGGACGACTACTGGCGCCCCTAGCGGCGCAAAGTCCAAAGCTCGGGCGCGGCCGGCCCACCGGCATAGCTACACGCAGCCATGGCGATGGTAAGTTCTGCCGTGCGCCATCTGGCGGCGGCGGGGCCGTAACAATCACTCCTATTATACTTATGTTTCTTTCCACATAACCTACCACCATGTGCTTGCCATGTGTATTAGTTATTCAAGCCACGTTATCCATTAAATTCATTGTTCTAAAAACGTTGTCATACTATCTACAGATGATCGTGAGAAACGATGACGCTGGTAACATAATTCTGATAAATATCCTTTTTATTGAAGGACCAAAAATTTACACAACGCGGACCTCAGCAATATTATACTAAGGATAACGTAACGGTGAAGAAACTTTATGTTTCCATTTCGCTCAAAATAAGCCATTCCTGTCGTTTTATATTTTACTAGTTGCTGACCGCGGCTTCGCCCGCGTTGCTTTTTCTAAAAAAAGTAGCCTAAATTACTCCTCATAGCATCAGCTATCCACCAGTGAAAGTCCCGTCAAAATCGGTAGAGCCGTTCTGGAGATTAGGCGGACCAACAGACAAAAATAAAAATTATAGGTACCATATTATACTTTCTTAAGCATTTTGTAAAAAGCTGTTATTTAAACATTACAAACAAACACTTCAATTTTATTTATGTGTATAGATTTTGACACAGTGCACTAACAAACCTTACAGTACAATTTTAAAATACAAATAATAAAATATATTATGAGCACTAAATAAAATTATGCATACGTTTTCTATTACAAAACCAAGCTGACTGACATTGACTGTGAGAAAAGTGTTACAAGTTCATACAAAATGTAGAGTTGTGGTGAAAGCGACCGGTGGCGCCGTCTAGCTGAGCTTTGACGAACTACAAACTGTTCACACGATGCGTTGATGCAAGGGATATGTCTGGAGATGGAGAGTTAGAGAGTGCTCTGAAAAGTCCTCAAAATTATAGATATTTGATGCTGTTTGCTCAACAATAACTCGATATATACACATTAATTTTAATTGTAGGTTGGTGTTTTCAAAATAGTGACGATCAATTTTTTCTACCGCAAATGGTCAAGGTTTAGGTTTGTTTGGCAGGAACTCAAACTTTTTGCTTGTCTATTGAATAGTCGCTAATTACTATAATGGACGTGTGCAAAAACAGTTATGTATAAAAAAATGAATTTTAGTTTGTGCGAATACGCACAAATTAAAATTCATAATCATTTTTTTATTATTACATGATGTCATGACCTGATAGTGTGTTTGTTATTATTTTTTCAATTAAAATATTTTAGACTCCTCTTTGGTCTAGTGTAGTCGTAAGCGCTACTGCTGAGTAAGAGATCCTGGGTTCGATTCCCGGGTTTGACAAAGTGTTATTTGGTTTTTCTATCTGGAATTTCTCAGTAGTAGCCCGGAGTCTGGATTTACGCCATTTTGGAGTGATGGCAATAGACTCGCCACATATTACTTGGGACTTAAAACATATCTGACGAAATGTGTAGTATAGGTGCACCTCTGTCTAACCCTTTGAGGTATACAGGCGTGATGTTACGTTATGTATAAACTTTTTGAAATATTTTACAAGCAATGTATTGAATAGTACTCTAGTAAATCACTGTCTGCCATTAACACTGAAAGAAAATGACTATATTTTTCACACGTGGATGTACTCATTAATAATAATAGAACATTTTGCAGCTATGGGATTATCCAATGACGTAAGCACTGTCTTTAACTTTGTTATGTTCCGGCAAAAGGTTCTATACCCTTTGCCCACGATTATGTAATTATGTAACGTAACAAACAACAATATTACAATAATTAATTTATTGACGTATGAATGACAGACGTATATAAAAAAACCGGCCAAGTGCGAGTAGGACTCGCGCACGAAGGGTTCCGTACCCATTATCTATAAAACGGCAATAAATCAAGGTTTGTTGTATGTCATTAAATATTTGTTTTATTTTAATTTAATTATTTATTTTTAAAGTCAATATATAACTAAATATTCTGGGAATATTTCAAGCGTCTACCTGCTGCCGTTATCAATATCGAGCAAAAACGCCCCCTTAAATATTTATTTTATTCTGTTCTTTAGTATTTGTTGTTATAGCGGCAACAGAAGTACATTATCTGTGAAAACGGCACGCGGAGCCTTAGTATTAGGGTTCCCGTTTTACCCTTTAGGTACGGAACCCTAAAAATTAGTTAAATAAATCATTACCGTCTTCCATCAATTGACGATTGTTATACATGCCTATGTATAAGTAAAGGTTTTTTGCGTGAAAATAACAGGTATCCCCTTCTATACAAAAGAAATTGAGACGAAATAATTATTCTCGTAGAAAAAGGTTTACTCTGTTCCTATAAATTGGTTATTGAAAAACAAGCCTATAATAACATAACACAAAATATGGATATTTCATTTTAGGTTATTTCTTGTTATATTTTAAATAGAACAATTTATAATTAATTGTAACATAACACACACACCAATCAATACGTAAACAATTTTATATATTATTTAAGAAACAAACCCACACGGCCTGAAACATGGTTTTATTTAAATAGTCATAATTGTCCACAACTCCACATTACTGTAACGGGTAAACATTACAATATCCGAAGGTCGAATAAGTCCGAAGATATATTGACAAATCGCAATCACTTGTGCGTCCAAGTGCAGATTGCACAATATTTGACGACCGGGCATTTTATATTTTCACGAGCTTAGCCCGCGGGGACGCCTGCGCTAAAACTTTTCAAAGTTCAATCATGAAAATTATAATTATAATGTTTATCCTTATAGTGGTTTAAAGGCGAATAATCTTGGAAGTACATATTTCTCGCGTGTAATTTTAACGGTGAAAAACGCCATTTAAGGCGGCGATTTCTTGAAAATGGTCAAAAGGTGGTTTTTTAAAGCAGTGTATCTCTTAAACCGTAAATATTTTTTCCAAAACAAAAACAGTATGATATTTTCCAGTCTTTTATGCATACGGTGATGGAACTCAAAACATAATTTAATACATCAAAAAATCGTCAAAGACATCTCTTAATTATTTTTAAAAGCAGTTTATCCCTTCGTTAATAGTTATAATTACAATTGAAAATATACCATAAAATTGCAAATACCAAACTGCATTCGGTGATTGATTAATTTTTATTAATTTTATACGATTTTATTTGCATTTTTACGCCATAAGTTGTGTCATCGCGCATCTCTTTCTTTTGTATGCAATCTGACAGTGACAGCGGTTTACCTGTTATCAGCCCCTTCATTTTACTCTCAAGCTATTCTAAGCAACCTTAACTACCATTTATCATACTGCCACACACCAAATAAATATCCACGAAGGAATAATGGATTGTAAAGTGCGATGACCGACAAACGATTTCAAAATTACTTTAATAAAAATATCCACTGTATTTTTTACACTGATAAATTTGGTACAAAAAGTATATTAACCTCTAAAAAATACTGGTACTTTACTGTTATTAAATACTGGAATTCGCTGAATCCGGTTAGACTGGAAGCTGACCTCAACATAGTTGGGAAAAGGCTAGACAAATGATTATGATGATGGAGTATATTGACCTCTACGGTTTTTTGCAGAATGTAATCTGTATTTTCCCCACACTTTTTTCCTTTCCAAGTCTTTTTGGCTTTTAATAACCCCGGGCGCAGTTAGAGATAACTCAAATACAAAACATAATGACAGTCAGAATCTTTCAACAAGTTTTTGTTAATACTTACAGTACTTAAAGATAAAAGATAAGATAATAATAAGCTTTATTTCTATAAAAAGTGCTTAGATTACATTACAGCTAAGTGCCATGATAAAACAAAAGTAAGTACACAAAAAGTTTTAGAACTAGATCCGAACTAGGAGCACCTGTATTTCGGCTAACAACGCCAATCCCCTCGAGTTAGAGTACTTAAATGACAAATTTACAAACAAAATAATCTTAGGTGGCTTTAAGTGGTCAGTACCTCTCTTTGTGTTATGTGCTATGGTGAATGCAAGCGAGAGGGTGCGTCTATTTGTGAGTGTGCTTGAGATTTTTATGAGTTAACACATGTATTAATGAGATACGTGGTTTTAGTGGGTACGTATATAATATATAACTCATACACTTACACTTGCATTAAATATCCGCCTACTAACTTTGCTAAGGATGTCAGAAGTCCAAAAGTCTGACAACCAGTCTTACCAAGGGGCGTCGTGTTACCCAATAACTGAGTTGTGGAGTTCAGATAGGTAGTCGCTCCATGTAAAATACTGGTGTTCTGCTGCATCCGGTTAGACTGGAAGCCGACCCCAACATATTGGTAAGACTGGTTGTCAGACTTTCGGGCTTCTGACGAGCCGTAACGTCTCTCAAAGGTCCAAGAATGATAACCGGGATGAACGGCTTAACGTGCTTTCCGAGACATTGATGGGTCTCAGTATGTATAAAGATCAGCACCACCACATAAAAGTCACCCATCCTCGGACCGACCGTGGCAAGGTTAGCTTAACCTGATCGATCGACCCGTGCGGCTGTTTTTACTTAGCCACGAGCCCCTTGCTTGTGTATTCAAATATTTAAGACTAAGACAATATTTTTGTCACCAAATACATGATAATGTGGTGTCATGGGCATATTTCGATCTTTTTTTTAACGACTATTTCTCACGTTTTTACGCGTAAATCTTGTCTAATTAACCTAGTATTTTAGTGAAGGCTATGTACTAGACACACATGTATTCGTAAAATAAAAACTTATAAATATACTAATTTATGTATACCTGTTATATAAATCTGACGAAATACACGATAAATACAAATAAAAATCCTTTTAATACAAATTGTAATATTAATATTCAAGGATAAAAAAACCTGAGCCCAGAAGTGGTCACAATAATAATTTATTTAAAAAATCCACGTTTTTTTTGTGGGAAAACATAGATGAGTCCATTGTATAAAGTAATTTCGGCTAATTGACAATAAAAAAAAACAAAATCAACTGTGCTACGTTGGAAAATACTGACGCACTTTGAACTCCACAAGAAATCTGACCGCTCTGTGACACAAGGAAAAACCGACTTTTTGTGCGCATCGGAAAGTTTAATATTCTTTGACGGCGTCATGTGTCTTGTGTCCTTGTGTTCGCGTGGGAGTAGGAAGGCTTGTGATTGGTGTAGTAAGCGCGGGCTATTCAATTGTGGCTCGGATATCGGCGTGCGCACACTTTCGCAAAACTTCAGTTAAGTTTTCGCTTTCATCCGCTGAGATGATGTGCGCACGTGTTTAGTATTGTGGCCATTAATAAATCTATTGACGAAAAATGCTGGCGACTAAATACCATCGGTAACAGAAAATATTTTATTTATAGTGTTTTAAATGTTTTAATTGTTTTTAAATATTTTTAATATTTTTTTCAGTAAATACTGCAATTTTAATATTTAAAAGTAATAATATCAAGTGAAAATGTAATACAAAAAAATAACATTTAGAATAATGGAATAAAGTGACGACACAAAGAAAAGTTTCATTGGTTGAAAAAGGATTAATAATTTTACTACCAGTTTTATTTATTCATAAAATATATATTAAAAACAAAACCTGAAGTATTGTGACTAACAATTTATGTTTTAAATTATCAAAAAATATTATTTTTAAAGTCGTTTTAAAATGTTCAGCCGACAATTAAATTTTTAAATTATCCCATTCGGACAGTTTTGTTCCAAATAATTTTGAATTAAAAAGTTATGCCTTATTTAATTATATGCTTTCACTAACTTTCATTGTATAACTTGTTTCATTTTTTTTATTTCAGGTGACAGCTTGCTCTGTGCAAATTGTTACCAGGACTGTCAACGAGAAAAATACTTCATCTAAGTGAAGTGGCAGTGACAAGTGAGAAGTGAGACTGAAACAATAATAATTATATTATTAATAATAGTTCAGTGACTAATATAATAAAAAAATAGCAAAAATGACGGGCGTTGTGAAAATAGCCATAGACGATTACTATTCGGACAGCAATTGGACTACGATTATTAACAAATATTGGATGATAGCAGAAAGAGTTTCAGGTATGTATTTTTCATATTTTATTATTACAATAAGGTATCGTGTTACACAGTAACTGGGTTGTGGGGGTCAGATAGGCAGTCGCTCCACGTAAAATACTGGTATTCAGCTGCATCCGGAAGCCGACCCCAACAAAGTTGGGAAAAAACTGGGCAGATTGATTAATTACAATAAGCTGAAGTACTTTATCGTTGACTAAATGAAGAACAATCCTAAAAAATAATAAAACAATAAAATAACAGGCACATTCCGAACAGCAACATCCTCTCACAGTTACCAAAACATAAAATTATATCTTTCATCCATCAAGAATAATAAACAAGTACATTCAATTATATTGACGAGAGGTAACAATAAGATGATACACTGCCTAATTTAGCGTTTTATCTGAGATCGCAAATCATAAAGGTCATCGAAGAAAGTTTATAGGATTCCTATTTTAGCACTAGGTTTACTTTCTCGATTTATTGACTGTCTGTCTGGATTTAAGATAAAATCAGATTAGGCATCAGTTCAGATTTTTACGCCATTTTAGAAAAAAAAAAATGAAAATAATTAATTTGTGTGAACACTTAAAACCTTTTAACTCCTCAATAGCTTCAAATATATTATTAATATACTGTCATCTTCAAAATAATCTTTCAACGAATGTATAAATTAATATCCTTCGGTTTAGTTTTCAATTTTTTTTTAATAATAAGAAGAAGTTATCCACTCAAACTTAAACCGTGTTAAACAAATCAAGCCCTTTCACTACACAAAAGACCAAAGAAACAGACACTCTAACACACCAAACAAAGTGTTCCATCGGAACTGAACAAAGTCTACGAGCACACAAAGAATATTATCTACAATACCTGCACCATGTCACGCGATATATAATAAACCTGTTAAGTTATATAATGTTATAACAAAGGCAAATTACTTCCGACAGGTTTTATTGTATCATAAAGACCTGTTATTAGTGAGGAGCTTGTGGCTAAGTGAGGAGCTCGTCACTAAGTAGGTAATAACAGCCGCACGGGTCGATCCATCAGGTTAAGCTACGCTGGGCACGCCACAATTGTGGCGATAAGTCCCCTCTTTGAGGAGTGGCTGGAGAGGCGCCACGGCGTCCTTACCTTCCGCCTGACGCAGGTCCTCACCGGACATGGATGTTTCGGGAGGTTCCTGTTTAGGATTAAGCGGGAGGAAACGCCCGGGTGTCACCACTGTGTGGATCGCCCGGAGGACACGGTGGAGCATACGGTGGAGGTCTGCCCAGCTTGGGCGGAGCACCGCCGTGTCCTCACGGAGGCGATCGGCGGCGGCGATCTCTCGCGTCCGGCCCTGGTTCAGGCCATGGTTCGGAGCGAGAGTGCATGGGAGGCCGTCACCTCCTTCTGCGAAGCAGTTATGCTAGCGAAGGAGGAGGCGGAACGCGTGAGGGTGAGACAAGGTTCGCGCCCTCATGCCCCTAGTCGCCGCAGGAGACGCCCCGGGCGTCGGGAGTCGCAAGCCGATTTCCGGCCACCGTAGGCGCGGGCCTGCGGACGGTGAGCGATGGGTAGCTCGCCATCCGATAAGGACCAGGCCCGGGTCGACGGCGCGTTGTGTTCCACGCGCGCCTCAAAGAGATGTCAGCACAAACTGACGGGGTCCGTCAGGACCAATGCCTGCCGGGGTTGCGAGTTTGTCCGAAAGGGATATCGTGGCCCTGGCACACAGGCAACGGAAGGAACACGGGTGGGTTTTAGTCAGTAAAAGTCTGACACGCCCTCCCGCTCCGCCCAGAGCGGGAGAAGTTATTTGATGATTTCCCACCCAAAAAAAAAAAAAAAAAAAAAAAAAAAAAAAAAAAAAAAAAAAAAAAAAAAAAAAAAAAAAAAAGTTAAGCTACGCTTTCCGGGCTTGGTCCGTGGATAGAAAATAAAGAAAATACGTTTATTTGCGGCAAACATGAAAGAACAAGTTGAGGGAAAATATGCGTCACATTCACGCAAAACGGCCATCGCGCAGCATAATGCTGCGACCCTATGCGAAACAGAGCCCCAGCGCTGGTTTTCAGCGACAGCTGGCGTTGACGTGATGACGTCAACCGGTTACCATCGGTTATAGGTGACCATCTTTACATACCGAGACTCCTCCGTTCCTCGGAAAGCATGGAGGGTCCCGGCTCTCATTCCTGGATCTTTGACAGTCGTTACTGGTCGTCAGAAGTCCGAAAGTCTGATACCCAGTCTTACCAAGGGGTATCGTATTACCTAGTTACTGGATTGTGGAGCTCAGATAGGCAGTCGCTCCATGTAAAATACTGGTATTCAGCTGTGTCCGGTTAGACTGGAAGCCGACCCCAACATAGTTGGGAAAACGCTAGGCAGATTGATTGAAAGACCTGTTATTAGTATTTGCTTTATCTTAGACAGGTGTTGGTAATAAAACGGTGTTATTTAGGGCACACTGTATTCATCTAGATTCTTGTCACTCAACGGCAGTCAATGTGGCCCAAGCCCCAAACGCGAAATTGTAACCAACTAAACTTATTCTATGGGTTTGTTTTATGAGAATTGATGCCAAGGACCTTCTCTAGGTGTTGTAGTTATGTGAATAACTATAAGTTAGTTTAAAATTATGCAAAAGGTGTTTTTTAAGTTCTCCAGGAATGTAAGTTAAAGTGGATGCAATCCTGTAAGTTAAAGTGGTGCCTGAATCTTGATCAAAACATGATTCGCGACCATAACACATGTATTAAAAAAAATATAATCATTAAAATCATTAATACATACATCTCTCAAAGTACACACACATACACACATAAATTCACGCCTTCTTCCCGTGGGGGTAGGCAGAAACTATAGAACGCCACCTGCTACGCTCCTTACATACTCCTTTTGCTTCAAAGTAGTAGTCTCTGTAAGTTGATTTAGTCTCAAATGTCATGCCTTCATTAAAAAGTAATTCAATAAACCAATTTGAACTTCGCGGGCTACCTATGCGCAAGCACATTAATAGATTTATTTTTATTTTCAAGCGTAAGAAATATATTTTTTCGGTTTTTCATTCGTATAGGTTAATCTGCACTCAGAAAATAATTGAACATGCCATAACGCTATATATACGGCTTGGGCCTGCTTTTTAAACGTTGAAGGTTGGAAGGTAGCTTTAAATGCAGTGGTAAAAATTAGCTAGTCAGCGACGTGGCGCTGACGGACCAGGGACCGCCAGACGTACATTTATCTAAAGCCACTAATGTGAAAACAATTTTAATACGTACGATCTAAAAATATATATTCTCGTAGAAAGGATGTTTTTGAAGGCTAAATAATCTTAGGTAACCGTAGCTAAAAATTTATCAATACAAGAAAGGTCTGAGTAGCGTTTTAAATTGACATTTATTCACTCGTATAGATCAAATTTTAAACTAACTAATTTAAAAACAACGTTGTCTTCCGAAACCAAAAACTGCATTTGTATAAAGTTAATTAAAATCTATGCTATGCAAATCGAGAGTGAAAGAAAATGCTGCTTAAATACGACTTCCCGAGAAACCGGAATAACAAGTGTTACTCGTAGTACAGCCTCTACGATGGGTTAAAAACACGGTTATTGATTTAACTGGTACAGTTAAAACTTAGACGACATGAATATGTATTAATAAGTTAATTGGGATAAGATAGAAATTAAGAACTGCTTCATCAGTCGGACCAAATGTTATTTGGTTATTCCAAACTGAATATGTCAGTAACAACCCAGAGTCAGCAGAGTTGTGGCTATTGGCAAAGCACATGGCTCGCAGAACAGATAGCCGATGGGGCTGAAAGGTTCTGGAGTGGTGACCGCGTGCCGGAAGACGTAGTGTTGGAAGGCCTCCCACAAAGTGGACCGATGACCTTGTGAAGGCCGCAGGAATCCGCTGGATGCGGGAAGCATAGAACCGGTTGAAGCGGCGGTGCTTGGGGATCTATGTCCGGCAGTGGACATCTTTTGGCTGAAATGATAATGATGAGGATGAACCCAGTCTGGATTTGTGCCCGGTTACTAAAATATAACTGGCCTTTGTAGGTCCTCTACCTGTCAGGCAGAAGTGTACCCATTGTGTTGAAAAAAGAGAGATTTAATTTTTAATAAGGAGATCGTGTTCCTCTGAATTCCCCTGTGCCTGGGTGTCAAGAAGAGGTAACTGGGAAGATATAATAAGCTGATTCAAAATAAAAATAGGCTACATTATAGTAACAGTTACTGCAACCAATCTGTATTCAATAAATATAAATCTATTAATCCAACAAATACAGGACTATTCAAAATCTTATGTAATAAAAAATACATGAAGAATGTACTCAAACCATGAAAATAAACATATACACTTAAAATTCTTGGTTTTAGTGTCAATGTCAGACCCGACAGTTTTTCGTTTTCAATGTCATTACCTAACACGTAGAAAAACTTGTTTGCGAATAAAGTTACATCGCGATACATGTAATAAAATTAAGGTTTTGGAGCCGAGATAAATTGTTACCTAGTATGTTAACAATCTGTGTATCCTTTTCCCAAACCGGATGCAGGTGAATACCAGTATTTTACATGAAGCCACTGCCACCCAACCCTGTTACTGGGTGACACGCTACGCCTCGGTAAGACTGCTTTTCAGACTTTTGGGTTTCGACTACCCGTAACAAAGACATTCAATTATTTACTTAACCATAGACGGGACATAGCAAACAAACTCGTAATCCAATACATTTGTCCTAGTGGGCAAACGTCGCTCAGTCTAGTATGGTACGCCTGCACGTCAAGTCGCATTCGTGTCCACAAAAGAAAAATATGTTCTAAGATAATATACCGACTTGCGCATTACGATACGGCAAATCTCGTTATGGTACAACAACTGGACCTAACTTCGGGTTATTTAGATGGCGTCACTGAGAAATAGAAATAGCATCACAGATTTTCTATGAAATTTCTTCGCATAACCTCTTGAGTATCTTAAATCTCTTTCTCCCGTAACGACTGTCAAAGATCTACGAATAACAGCTGGGACCAACGGCTTAGCGTGCTTTCCGAGGCACGGAAGGGTCTCTGTATGTAACCCATCTACGAACCGAACGCGGGAATCGTATCTCAACCTTCGCTCGACCACGGTTGCTATAATTTAGCCACGATCCCCTCCAGTTACCTAGTATATTAATTAACATAACAAATAAATCGAATCAGTCAAACTTGACATAATTGGAAAATTTTATATTTTGTTGCTTCGGACGTAAAGAATAGCACCATACTATTTCTTCCCGTGGGTGTCGTAAAAGGCGACTAAGGGACTTACTAGAGAACGGGCCTAACACCATACTGCGATCGCCAACCCGCCTGCCAAGCGTGGCGATTATGCCCACCCCCTCCTTTTGGGGCAGGCCTATGTCCAGCAGTGGACGTCTTTGGGCTGAAATGAGGAATGATGATGATATAAAAAGTTCTCAGAAGAATTAACGAATCGAAAATAAAAGAAAGTGGTCTTGCTTGATAAATGTATGTTTAATCATTTTATTAAGTAGCATAATTTTAAAATGCTCAGCACAATTCAAATAGATGAACATTTTTTTTTAAAAGGTATTTATGTATAGAGGCGAGAGAAACTTGTGATATCAAATTCCTTCCTTTAATAATCTAAAACTAATTTAAATTATTGCTAAAGAGTTGTGAAAAATTTACGCAATTGCATCTTAATAATGGTGTCAAGGACTAAATCGATAAAATAATTATTTGAACAAGTTTAACATGGGTACTGAAGTGCGAATTAAGCATAGGTACTTAATAAGAAACGTGGACACGTGGCGTTGAATACACGTATTCCTCTGTTTTCTGCTTAGGTAATGACACAAGAGCAAATATTTTTTTACGAAACATATTTTATCTACGAGCAAGGAGAAAACAGATGAATGCGTTTGTATGGAGTAAACACAAACTACCACAAGTATACAATTCCTATTAACACTTCATACTAATACACTTGATTAATGCGTTTATACAAACAACAAAGAAGCTTTCAGTTCTTACTTAAAAAATAACATTGATTGGTACCAAAACAATAATAGTAAATTAATTAAATGTATATTTGTTAATAATGTAGATAGTAGTTTAATAATGTATGGATAGCCTAAACAATAGAAAGCAATACATCATCTTAGAGCATCTACGGAATAATGATACGCCACTTTCACATTCTGATTTCACGGAGTAAGCTACGCTGACCACGGCGTTATGACCACAAGTTACACTAGATCATTATGATGGTTTTTATCATAATTTATTTACGATTTATCTATGAGTGTAAGGTTTGAGGAAACTTATTTATTTTTACGTAAAACCTTTTTATTGAGTATGCAAAGCAAGCAACATACACAATAATGCGAATCTACCAGTATTTATTCTCACACTAATATTATAAAAGCGAAAGTTTGTGAGTGTGTTTGTTACTTCTTCACGCTCAAACGGCTAGACCAATTTTGATAAAATTTTGTACGGAGGAAGCAGACACCCTGGATTAAGATATAGGATACTCTTTATCCCGATATTTTCACGGGATCGAGACTTACGCGGGTGAACCTGCGGGGCGCAGGAAGTTTTAAATAAAAGGGTTATTTCAAGTCAAGATTACCAAGATTCCTCCGTGCCTCGGAAAGCACGTTAAGCCGTTGGTCCCGGCTGTCATTTGTAGATCTTTGACAGTTGTTACGGGTCGTCAGAAGCGGAAAAAGTCTGACAACCAGTCTTTCCAAGGGATATCGCGTTACCCAGTAACTGGGTTGTGGAGGTCAGATAGGGAGTCGCTCCATCTAAAATACTAGTATTCAGCTGCATCCGGTTAGACTGGAAGCCGACCCCAACATAGTTGGGAAAAGGCTAGGCAGATGATGATGATTTAAAATCAATTATTATTGTAATAATCATTGAATAGTAGTAATCATAAAAATAGGCATATATATATACATACTCAAAAACATAACCCTCCTTCTGGGGCAGTCGGGTAGGTAATAATAATATATAAATAACCACGCGTTGATGTCTTTTTTACTGAAAATTCTCACATACCAAAACAATGCTAATCGAAAAAAATATTTTGAAAATCAATATTATTATCCTATTTCGCAATAATGCGATACTATCAGTTAATTGCACCTAAATTATAATTACAATATGTTAGATGCATTATTCATATTAGTTTTATTCAACGCTAAACTTTGGATTAAAACTTAGGCTATAAATGCACTAAGTATTATTAATAATAATCACGTCTTAACCTTTTCATCATAAACCCTATTAAATAATTAATAATAATTAAGAAATATCAGAACAAAAAGGAATGGAGTCGTGAAATTTAAACTAAAGGGTAAAATAAAAATTAAATTCTTTGAAACTGTTTTGACAAGTCAATTATTTTCTTTCTTTTCCTGTTAAATGTCCACGTATTTTATGCGACATGGCCTGCGAGAAAAAAATGCTGACATTGTCCAGTAATTAGTGCACTGCCCGATAATTACATTAACCCTCAAGGGCTTTTACGTAGTAAAGTTGTAAATCGTATAATATAATGTAATTACATTAACAGCCACACCATTACTTACTGTAATTGCATTCTCTCTTTACTTGGTTATTCACACAACGGCAGTAACTTTCTATTTTGGATTAATTGTTATAATTGTGGGTTTTTTAAATAAATACATTTAAAGAGTGGCAGAACTCCGTGTAATCTGGGTGTCGCATTTAGACTTCGCGTACATTCGTACAAACACTCTCAAAAGATAAAGGTAATCATGGCACAATTTTTAATATTGGGTTCGCCAGAAAAACGTTGTTTAAAGATCAAGAATGTCTTCGTTTATACTGACCCCCATGCCAGTTAACCAAAGAGCAATGCTAATATGCTGTAAACAGTACGACAATAAAAGATGGCGAAAATTGTAGTTCCAATAATTACTACTGAAGGGAAAAGTAGCATTAATAGAGAGCATTTTATTTTGCATATTAAGCCCTCTACACATTGGTCGGTCGGTGCGTCGCATAACTGAGAAGCCGGCACGAGCGTCAAACTATTCTCGTCGGCATCACCGTATGATGCTCATCACACATGCTAGCAGCCACTCTAACCTTCTGCATACCTTTAGACTCGATCATCTCTGCACACCTGGATTACGTACAATCCTCGTGTTCCATGCTTTACCAGAAAACAAATAAAAATTGTAAACAAATCAGTTCACACAGCTAATTACGACCACATATTATGACAAAGAAGATGTGTTATTAAAATATGTCAATTATGACAACTTCTGGTTTGAAGGAAAGCATCAATAGACTTTAATATTGCCATGAAAGCTAAATTGTCCAAAAAAACGTATAAATAGTGGATCATGAACGAAAAGCTCTATAAGTCAATAATGAATGTCTTGTCCTGTTAAACTCCTCTAAAAAAACGAGGTACCAAAAGTCTCTTAATAGTTTAAACGTTGTAAATCACTACCGAAAAAGAACCGGAGTTACCGACATAGCTTGCAGAGTAAGCAAACTGAAGTGGCAGTGGGCTGGCCATGTTTGTCGAAGGACCGATGGCCGATGGAGCAGACGAGTCCTGGAGTGGAGACCGCGTATCGGCAAGCGTAGTGTGGGATGCCCCCCAGCTAGATGTACCGACGACCTTAAGAAGGTGGCTGGGTCAGACTGGATGCGGAAGGCGGAGGACAGGGTGTTGTGGCGCAGCCTGGGAGAGGCCTATGTCCAGCAGTGGACTGCGATAGGCTGAGTTGATTGATTGAAATCACTACCACCAATAAATAAATATCCTGTTAAGTAGCTCGATATTGATTGAAATGCCATATTCTGGTGCATAGCTAACTCCATTGCTACAGTTCAAGGTTCTGCGTTTAGATAAGGCTAATACTTGCGTTTTGATATATCATATTCAGATTTCATTAAATAAATGTTTATTCTTTTTGGGGTTCCGGAACCCTTATAGGATCACTCGTGTGTCTATTTGTCTGCCACTAGCCGATTTTCTCCGAATCTACACGACCAAGTTGAAATTTGGTTCTCATAAATAATGAATTTTTGTGACCCAAACATGGACGTGTAACGTAAATAAATGTTTTTTTTTTAATATGGGGTCACTCTTCGGGGTCAAGTTAGAAAATTTTAAAAAAGTGTTGCAAATTGTACCGTGTGACATAATAATATCAAATGAAAAGGCTTGTAGCGGGGGTTTCATTATTTTTGTTTTATAATTTTAAAATAAATAGTTTTAAAGTTATTTGAGAAAATTTATGAAAATTTACCATTCATCCTTATCTCCGAAATTACTGAGCCTAAAACTTTGACAAAAATACAGAAAATAGTTCAGTTACTTATAGATTACACGAAAACCTATAAGAACTCTATAGTGTTACAATAACATGATGGATAAATTATCTTGGTATAGGATAGCATTTGTCCGGTTTTTACTTTGCATTTTATTTGAAACACCGTGTACGGTAATCATTAATCCATCATACAACAATTTCATTCATTAATATCTTCAATCTGGTTTTACACCAGTGGCGTTCATTCATTATTACTTCGGTATTTAAATTTCTTTATCAATTTATTGCCTATATTTTTAAGAAAAGAAAAAAGTTTATTTTCTTTTTATTATCATTCTGTAGCTGTAATGATGTTAATGTAGGAAAATTACGTTTAATTCTATGACAAGCAACACGCTAACTGTTACTATTACCAGCGGGCTAGTTAGCGTGATGCTTATCATATGTCAAGGAAGCGATTAGACGATAGAATCATAATAATAAATTATACGCAACGTGTTTTATTTGATAAATCATTTGTTATTTTCACAGATGCATCTTTTAACTCTAGGAGAGGCTGAAAGTGTGTCTGTCTATCTGTCCGTCTGTCACAGCCAATTTGCTCCGAATCTATGGGACAGATTAAGTCGAAATTTGGCACATATATTAATTTCTGAGACCAAACGCGGACGTGTAACGTAAATAAATTAATTTTGAATAAGAGGGTCAAGAAAATTAAAAAAAAAAGTTTTGTAAACAGTAGCGTGTGACATCACACTAATATTATAAAGGCAAATGTTTGTGAGTGTGTTTGTGTATGTGTGTGTGTAACACACTCTTACTTCTCTCACACTGTTACTTCTTCACGCCGAAACGGCTAAACCAATTTTGATAAAATTTTGTATGGAGGTAGCTGACACCCTGGATTAACACAGAGGCTACTTTTTATCCCAATATTCCCACGGGATCGAGACTTACGCGGGTGAAACCGCGGGGCTCAGCTAGTATCAAATAAAAGGGTTTGTTATAATTATGTCATATATATTTTTTTTATAATTTTAAAATAAATACTTTTAAAGTTAATCAAGAAAATATGTGAAAACTGACCATCCCTTTTCTCCAAAACTACTGAGACTAAAATTCTGAAAAAAGTATTATAGATATATTACAGATAGAAGTAAGTATTTTTTCACTTAAAGATACAGGGAAACCTATAAGAAGTCTATGGTACTAAAATAACATGGTAATCACTCAATATTGTGCGTACAAACTTACATTAATTTGCAGTTGAAATGTATGAGAGAACATGTCTTTCAACTACAATGTTAAGTTTGTTCCTGGTTTAAATTCTTCCCAACTACGGAACCGTTCATTGTGCGCGGCCCGCTAGCACTTGGCCGGTTTTTACAAAAAACTTGGCGTTTTTCTCATGTGAGTTATGAGTTAGCAGAAATTACAGAACACTCTTTTCGACCCTGGAGGCTAATATATTTGTAGTGTGGAGGTCTTAACTATTCTTCTTAATTTTGAATTATTTATTGGTTTATTTAATCCAGTAGAAAAACAAAGTCGTAAAAAATGTGACCAAATCACCTATTTCTCGAGCCATTCACATAAAACAAAAGCACATCACTCAAGTATCTTAACTGACATCTGACTTTTTATTCCACAGATCCTCGAGTCCAAGGATGGTTCCTCTTCGACACACCACTGCCCACAGTGGCCATGGTGGTTGTATACCTGGCGTTTGTAATGGTGGTCGGTCCACTATGGATGGCCAACAGAAAAGCATTCCACATTCAAAACACGTTAGTTGGGTACAACGCGCTACAGGTGCTGCTGTCTTCGTATATGTTTTATGAGGTGAGTGTTGATTCTTTTACAATAATTATATTTAAGCAATAGTAATGATTGCCTGGAACTAATTGTTTTTAGCGATGAGGCCACCGTTTGTAGCGTTCTTGTTTGGATAAATTCTTAACGTTCTTCCTCTCTGAGATGAATAGATCTACCCATCAATTTAGGTTTTATTATAGCTTTGTGTCCGATTACTGTCAATAGACCCACCTCGTCTTACTGAGACCTTTAACAAAAAAACTTGATTCTTACTTCAGCAACATGGGTACACACTTACCTGGATCTTAACAATCTTTGGTGGTATTAGGAACAGGGTGTAAAGTTCACTCGTCCACCATAGAAAAGGGAGGATCCTCCGACCAACGGGTGTGTGTCTGGTGAGCAACTGCCCGACGGTTGATGTCAGGACGTTGTATATATTCTAGTTGCGCGGTAAACTCTGCTTGCGCGATGCAGGATCAGCGTGACGTCAGTGTGACGCGTAGTTTACATGTGGCGATGTTGATGCCGCTACAAACCCTTCAACGAATACTTGCGTGATGTTAAGTTACTATTTCAATAAACTTAAGAACTTCCAACTGGTTCCATAGCAACTGCACCACCTCATAGGTCACGTCCGCAAAAGACGTGCTCTTTGTGCCATTACACCGCGGCCGTCACCCTTAGACAAGTTGAATATTCTCGTGTACGCGTAGTTTCTCTGGTACATAATTACATAAACTTATAATACCGGACTGCCCTATCATTGAACTTGGTATTATGGATCACGGTTACATTATATACAGATATAGTAATATTAACATCTTCTTGATAATAAATCCTATTTTCTATTTTTCATAGTCCGTGAATAACTTATTTATTTACATGGTATGGTTTGAGGTCAGTTTTCAACCTACCCATAAGTATTATTTTGTAGTTACTCAAAAAGTAAGGGATAATTTGAATTTAATTTATTCTTATTCAAGTATGATAGAACATTATAAATAAAAACATATCTTAAATGAGCTTTTGCTAACAGAAATTCGACAAGACATCTGTGTCTGAACTAGATAAATAACAGCGCTTTTCCGTAAAAATATATATTTAAAAGCTTACTAGTTCAAATTTGCTTTAATTATTTAATTCTTTAACAATTTAGTTCGTTATGTTTAGATCAACTAGTAGCAAATAATATTATACAATATAAAAATAGCGACAGACAATTTTCCCGGACGTTAGACGATAATTTATACATTGTAAACTGTCTAGACACCGAATAATTCAATTAAAAAACGTTGAGACCTTTGTACAAAACACCTAAAAATATATATGTTATATAAACGCAAAATAAGTTATTAACTACCATACCTAAAGACTAATAAATTAATTTGATATGCAAACTTTTATTCGCGTTAACTGCACAATTAATTAAAATTACACCTACTAATTAAGATAACAATTGTTAATTTGTTTAAAGCTTGTACAATATAACCGTTCACGTTCTTATAAAAAAGATTTGCTTTTGAAGTATGAATTAGGCAAAGAGCACTTATGGTAGTCGTCGAATATAAGCTGGATTTGTAGCTACTGAAACCGAACTATGTAAAATCGCTTTCATTTGTAATGGTTTATTTTATGCGTTTTTTTTTTCAATCTTAATCAAAGTACAGGTAGATATTACTGGCTTAAAATTTATAATTATGAATATTTGGCTTTAAGCGTGTTTACCTGTGCCTATGTTCAAAATAAAATGTTAGGTCTTATTTCCGACACTTGGTGTCGCCATTTTTATGATAGTCGCATGTTTTAGTTACTTAGTGTGTTGAGAACGTTTGTATGAGAAAATAAATTATTTTATTTAGTGCAAACCAACTCAGAAATGTTGTTTATTATTTTATCTCGAAGTGATATCACTCCAGGCTAATGTCTTCTTCTAAAAACGGGCTTGCCGATACTAATCATAGTATAAGTAATAGTGATTCTTATTGGCAAGTTTTGTTCGTAGATCAAGAAACTGATTTTTGCATAGCATACAGTTGACAGGCTTGAGACTGTTCGCTTGAGTAAAATGTAACTAACTACATATACAACACAGAAAACATATCCTTACTTCAGCTATCACTGTATAGGTATATTGCTAACACACAATGACCGTATATAGGTATATTCATTTTAATTTTCATACTAACTGGATTTGAAATTTTGACACTTTGTCTCATTCATACTCCAAGCCTAATCCTATACAAACAAAGCGAAATAACGAATCGATTGTTCTACACAATCGCATAAGAATCGCACGGTTTAGCAACATGACATGTCAAGGCGGCTTGACAATTTCATGGGCCCGTGACGATGGTATACACACAGCCTTGACTCTTATGTGCAGGAAGTTAAAGTTGAAATTAGGTTTAAAATAAATAGTTTAAAGCAATATTTGAAAGTGTTATTTTACGGTTTTTTTAAGTATTCAGATGTAAATGGCTTTACAGATAGATTCTGCGCGCTCAACGTTGCCACCTACTGGGCCAAAGTAATCTATGTAGTTAGACGGATATTGTATCATTCATTCGAAATGAAGAAGAAGAAGTGTGTCTAATGAGTTTTGCGTTAACATTTATAAACCTGCACATAAAATCTACCCTCGGTGCTAACCGCTCTACTTCTTTTGTATCAAACTCAAAGCATTCATTTAAATTAAACCATTTACAGGCACTTTTGAATTGTCAAGGAGTCGGTCAGGTAGAAATATGAAGCTAGTTGCCCATTCCAAAGCGTAGTAGGTACGTACATATGAAGAAGAACGCGCAAGAAACACCATGGACACTCTTTTAAATTATCTACTTTATTAGACCACAGAAGAATTCTTTGAGTGAATTGAGTAGTCAGGTATACTGAAATACTATCCTACTGCATCTGGTTAGACTGGAAGCCGACCCCAACATAGTTGGGAAAAGGCTAGGCAGATTGACTTGAGAAGTCAGCTACATTTAATAGGGTTTAATTCAATGTATAAGTACCAATTTAAAGGCTCCCGCAGACAGGCACGAGGCGACAGCGCGACGCGACATTGTAGCACAATTTTTATGAAGACTTCATGGAAGGCGTCGCGCTGCCTGTCGCGCCCGCGATAACGCGCCTGTTTGCACGAGCCTTAAATCGCACACCAGCAAACTCAATAGAATATTTTTATGTGTGTCACTGTTAATGAACACAATATGTTAACAGCAAGTAGTTCCATATTAAAGTAATAAACTCGAGCAGAGAAAGTTAATACCTACATCAGCACTACGATTGTACGATAGATTGACGTGTTTTTTGCAAAGAAACGGCTTTAAATGATGCTTCGATAGTTCTAAAGAAAGGAACAGTTCTTTCTGAGGCCGTTTCCATGCAATATTTTTTATTTGTACGGTGGTAGATCGAAATTGGGCATTTTTACCCAACTTTAGTTTATTCCAGATTTTGTCATCGTTACACTTTCCTGATAGTACAGGTTCCCATCAGTCAATAAGTAGGAGTGTACGACTAAACGCCGACAGACACTACGCCGACAGGCTGAACACCGACAAGACTTTACTTCGACAAGACACTTCGCCGACAGGACTCTTCGCCGACAGGGCTCATCAGCGATGCAATTTATCTCCGATAATCAGATACTCACTTTGGAAATCGATTACTTATGCGTTGCTTGTAATTATACAATTCATACAAAATAAACAACGTTACAACATTGTAACGTATAATATGGTACCTACCTAATCCTAAAACATTAACTATTGTTTTAGGATTAGGTAGGTACCATATTATACGTTACAATGTTTTCTATTAATGCAAGTCGTTTCTGGCACTCGCCGGCCGCTGCCGCGGCACCGCTCGCTTCGCTCGCTCGGCTCGTGCGTAGGAGGTCACAGTTTTAACCTAACCTAACCTACCTGTCGGCGAAGAGTCCTGTCGGCGAAGTGTCCTGTCGGCGAAGAGTCCCGTCGAAGTAAAGTCTTGTCGGTGTTCAGTCTGTCGGCGTTTAGTCGTACACCGATAAGTAGCTTATAAAGTATGAACAATCCCATTTATCCATATGGGTACCAACAGACACAATTTATTCTATGGACATACATAATACATAAACTCACGCCTTCTTCCCATGGGGGTAGGCAGAAACTATAGACATGGACATCTGGGTGAAAAAAAATCCTTAAGTAGACTGGGAAAAGCCGTAACAAAAGAATACGGAAAAAAACTTAGCTTTAAGCAGACCAAAAACCGAAACTACAAATGGTCAAACAAGATCGTACCTATGACCACACGGCGCTACGCTGCGTGAAGACCACGGTCCATTGGTCATTGACGCAACCATCTGACAGTGTGACAGTCACTAGAGCAAAATGGTCACCCAGTAATAAGGTCAAGGCGATTGCAGGTTGCTGATCTAAAAATTGCATCTTTCTTTATCTGCGAGTTTATCTGTTTTTTTAGCAAAATTGCTTTGCGTTTCTTTAGACCAGCCATACTCAAAGTGTGCTCTGTGACCGCAAAGCCTCTGTGGGAGCCCCGCGAAAATACTGGTCTTATTAAAAAAAAAATACTAAAGGTTTACGATATTTTATTTTACTCTACAACCTGAGTAAAATAAAATCTAAAAATATGCAAATGTTAATGTCAAGTAATACGATTGTTAGTATAGAACACATAAAAAATCATGTTTGATCATTTTAGGGCTCCGTCAAATATTTCGTTTTCCAAAAGAATTCTGTCGCCAAAAAAGTTTGAGAGCCGCTGCTTTTCAAGACATACTTTGGCACTCATCTTTGCTAGTAAAATTCTAGTGTTTTGCTAGTGTTCGGATGGTTTGAAGATATAAGTGCCAGGGAACCCTCAAAGGCATATTTTAACTATACCTCAAGGATTAGCAAGAACCTCCATGAACTACTGATAGGTAAATGGTGATAGCGTAGTTTGCAGGACCGTCTTTCGTTCAGAAGAGCCCTTGTTCTGTGTACCAACCTATTTCGTCATCAAATAATCTGGATTCCTACAAACTTGCTAAAGACTGTACCTCTATGGTTTAGTTTAGTGAATGAATCTGCTAGAACCTGACTTTTCTCAAGGTCCTCTTGAAAACCCGTTCAAAAAAAGGGATAGATTCTGTGATGGTTTGATGATGTAAAGTCAAAGAAATAATATGTTTACCAACTTAATTAAAACTGTCATTCTTTGACAGTTTTATTAAGTGTCTATAAGACGGTAAATTTGCGTAGTGTGTCAATTAAATACACAATAAATTTCCTTGACTGTAAAAATGTATAATATAGCAAAATAAAACAATGGTGTGAAATATAAATTTAATTTAAATGTGCACTAAGTGTATTCTATTTTCTGTTGTACACACGGCTACACATCAAGCTATACATTACCAGTGTAAGCTGATCTCACATTGTATAGGATTTCCGTACAGTGCGAGATCAGCGTAAACTGGAAATGTATAACTTGATGTGTAGCCGTGTGTACACACACGGTGTCTACATCTCTTTATCTACTTTCCTATCGCAGGAATGCTGGAAGAGATTTCTTTAGAAATAAGCATCACCTTTGTACGTATTTTTCTGTTCCTTTCTTATTGTTTGTTTATATTTATTTATTATTTATTTATTTATTTATTTATCACAAACACAACTATATATATATGTTTGTACATAAATGGTTAAATAAATAAGATACTAGCAAAAAATTGCTTGTCTATCGACACTAAATCTATTAACACCAGGAGGTATATGCATTAAAAAAGAACCGGCCAAGTGCGAGTCAGACTCGCGAACGAAGGGTTCCGTACCATCATCTTTAAAAACGGCAAAAAAATCACGTTTGTTGTATGGGAGCCCCCCTTAAATATTTGTTTTATTTTAATTAAATTATTTATTTTTAAAGTAAATATATATCTAAATATTCAGTGAATATTTCAAGGGTCTATCTGTTGCCGTTATCAATATCGAGCAAAAACGAACAAAAAAATAACGTTAGTTGTATCGGAGCCCCCTTAAATATTTATTTTATTCTGTTTTTCAGTATTTGTTGTTATAGCGGCAACAGAAATACAGCATCTGTGAAAATTTCAACTGTCTAACTATCACGGTTCATGAGATACAGCCTGGTGACAGACGGACAGACAGACAAACAGACGGCGGAGCCTTAGTAATAGGATTCCCGTTTTACCCTTTGGGTACGGAACCCTAAAAATTACGCAATCACAGACAGTAGGAATAGATAGTGCAAAATTCCTGGCAAACCGGTCAAGGCAATATAGGTTTACAATATACAATATAACAATAGACATAACACGAAATTAAAGTTATCGAATAATTACTATCGGTAACTTTATTGTTTTACGGACCGTTAGTAGTCTAGTACTAAGTCCAATTTAGATATGGTCTAGATTATTTGAGATTTTTACACGCTATTCAGCAGTGAATATAGTTATTATGACAGAGGTGTAGTAATATGCATAATATTGATGTGCATGGTTGTAATTTTATCGTCGAGAGAGGAGCTCGTGGTTAAGTATTGTCAGCCACACGGGTCGATCCATCAGGTTAAGGTACACTTGCCGGGGTTGCTCCGTGAAAGGGAGACCTTATTTACATACCAAGACTCTTCCGTGCCTCGGAAAGCACGTTAAGCCGTTGGTCCCGGCTGTCACTCGTGGATCTTTGACAGTCGTTACGGCTCGTCTGATGCCTGAAATTCTGACAACCAGTCTTACTAAGGGGTATCATATTACCCAGTTACTGAGTTGTGGATGTCAGACAGGCAGTTGCTCGATGTAAAATATTGGTATTCAGCTGCATCCGGTTAGACTGGAAGCCGACCCCAACATAGTTGGAAAAAGGCTAGGCAGATTGATATTTTTTGGTTGTAATTTTATGAGTTTGTTTCTTTTCCAAACCGAAGGTTGCTTCTTTGTGGATCATAACTAAAAACTAACAGTGACAAATATTTAATTTAAACACCCTTTGTCATAGTGTCGATGTAAGTTTATTTATTTGTCGGTTTTTTGTCGGCTGTTTATTTATTTATTTTATGCTATTTGAAAAAGTTTACATACATCCGTACATAACCTCAAGCCTGTTTTCTCCGAAGGTGTAGGCACAGGTGTACGAGTACAGCTAACCCATCGTATTATTCAAACATTTTATTCGTTTCACAATTATGTGTGAGTGTTATCTATGCGAATTAAATTGAGTTTGGATGGAATTGTTGCAGAAATTCTTGTCATACATATATTTTACTATGAAACCTATGAAATCCTTATTTTGAAATTATTAATATTATGTTACTAATATAATGCATGTCTTGTCCTCAGCACTTGGCGTCAGGATGGTGGGGAGATTATAGTTTATCGTGCCAACCCGTGGACTACAGCGACAGTGAGAAAGCGAGACGGGTAAGTTATAATAAACCTTATTACTGTGCAATAATTACTATTATTGTAGTTAAGAGCGCCATAGAGATCAGTTAGTATAGACAATTAATGTGTCTTTTTAAATTCATTAGTAAATTTTATTGTAAAAACCCTACAACATAACATAGTCCACCCAATCCCACCACTGGGACACAGGCCTCCTCTCGGTGAGAGGGAGTGGGCCGTAATCCACCACGCGGGCCCAGTGCGGTTTGGTAGATTCACATGACTTCGAATTTTTGGTTCTAGGACATCAGGAGGGTTTCCTCACGATGTTTTCCTTCACCGTTTTGGGAGCAGTGGTGATTTACACAAAGTAAAACGCCTGTCTGGGTTCAAACCTACGACGTACAACTCGTAAGTAGCAGCCGTTACCACTGCTCCTCAAAAAACTTTAGAAAATAATACCGTAAAATCAAAATGAAAAGTCATTTATTCAGACTAGGCTGAGAAGCAGCACTTTTCAAACGTCTAAATGACATAAGACAGTCTCCCAATACGCTCGCTCTTCACCACTTCCTAGTGCTTTAGCTGGGAAGAAGCGTACCAAACTCCCCGGCAGCACAGCTGTCGGTTCTGTTAGAAAAACTTGATTCTGTACAATAGTATGCAAAATAATGTACATTACGCAACATAAAACATTAAATGAAATTATTTGCCATATGTCAGCCAGCACACGCCACTATACCAACAAAACGTAACGTACGACATAATCTCGTGACATTGAATAATATTGTAAAGGAAAATGGTTGATGATGATCAGCCAACAAAGTCAACAATGGTAGATGTTCTTGTTTCCACTTAATTTTCTTTTGTCATTATTTGGCTATACTCCATAGGTTTAGGTAGTTAAATAAAGAAATCATAAAAAGGGTTTTTATACATGACACTTTCTTGTTTAAAAATACGTTGTAACTTATAATCAATTTGTTTTTTTAAAATTATTATTACGATAGTTTCCTCTTTTATTACTGTATGTTAAACTTTATCATTTATTCTTATACTACTCTTCGTAGATGTAATTGCTTGAGCACAATTATTTAGTTAGATTTATATATTACTATATTTTTTTGTAATCTGTCTATTGTAAAGAGCCGAAAAAGACGTGTTCTCTAAACGTCAACGAAATAAAACGTTGCTAAATTTAAGAGTACAACTGTGACGTGGCATGCCAACTGAAGTGCCAAGTATTACATTTAGTCGGCTTGACAGCTCTCTCGTCACGTGGGTTTTTTTGTTTTTTTTTTTTTCACTACCTAAACCAACGGAATATAGTTCTTAACATTGTCGGTATCAACAATTTTATGATACTCTGTAAGCCTACTTCATAATACAAACATTAAGAGAAATCGTAATCATTGACAGAATAGTCATTGTATCAGCTAGTCAGGTGTGAGACTTTATCTCATAAATTCGCACTCCAAAATCTTCGCAAAAAACGTCGCCTGTTATGCAAAATCAATAAACTTTCTACCTATAGGTACATACTTTTATTGAAGTATCAACGCCTAATGAGACACTCTCCACGCGTCTTAAGATGTAGAAAGTACAACCAACATTATAACTTAGCGTAGATTATGAATTATGACACAGAAGGTACATTTCTTACACATTATAAAACAAAGTCCCCCGCCGCCCGCCGCCGCCGCCGCGCCGCGTCTGTCTCTATGAACGCAATAAACTCAATAACTACCGAATAGATTCATGAAGAAGGTTTAAGTGTATTAAATCTACGTGATTTTTAATCTGCCTTGTTGGTCTAGTGGTCGCAGCTAGCTACCGCTGACCATGAGGTCCTGGTTTTGATTCCCGGGTCGGGCAAAATTTTATTCAGTTTTCCATATGGAATTTCTCAGTAGCAGCCCGGAGTCTAGATTTGTGCCCGGTTGATGGCAATAGGCTCACCCCATATTACATGAGACTCAAAGATAACTAGTTAAGCGTGGATATACTCTAGATACGCCGCTGCCTAATCATTTGGGGATGGGATTAGAGGCGTGACGATATATTAGAAACACCTACCTAATTTAATTTTTTATCTGATGTTAAAACTATGCACAGTTCTAGAAAGTTGGTTCCAATTGCTAAGTCGTTTTTAATGACGATGTGTTTTTGTTTTTTTTAATCAACCTTCTTCATACTTTTTAGGGTTCCGTACCCAAAGGGTAAAACGGGAACCCTATTCCTAAGGCTCCGCCGTCTGTCTGTCTGTCCGTCTGTCACCAGGCTGTATCTCATGAACCGTGATAGTTAGACAGTCGAAAGGAGACGTTCACGAAATGTATGGGGCTTGGTACTAAAATAATTGAAAATTTAAACAGCCTTCTGACCTATATAGGCTGAAAGAAGGTAATTATTTTGATGTCTTTGGGCATTTAATTTTTTTTTACAGCCGCCCGTTTTTTTTTAAACCATATGTTGAAAAATAAAATGTTCTACAAGCATTATTTATATTTTAGGGATGGCAGCCCTGTGGCAAATGACGTGACAATGACAACGTCAGTCAGCAGGACTCGACTTGACATTTACAGCGGATATTTAGTCCGAGTTTACAGCTTTGACTTTTACCGATACGTTTTGTTATTGCATTGTCATGATAATCAATATTTTTTGTCTGCATTTCATGGAGCTGCAGCTAAAATTATAATAAAACCTCAAAGTATTTAATAGAAACGGAAACATTAGCCACATAAAAAAATTATATTGCATAGAAATGAATAAATAAAGACTATGTGCGTTTTGTTTGTATTGAAACATTTTTCACTTTTTCACAAAAACGGGCGCCTGAATAAATCAGATTTAACTCTAATCGAGTAGCATAATAAATAAGCTTTCTATTAAGGTACATCACATTAGCGTTTAAAAATCGTCGGAATATTATACCAATTTTGACCTCTCCTTTTCACAGATAATGTATTTCAGTTGCCGCTATAACAAAAAATACTAAAAAATAGAATAAAAAAAATATTTAAGGGGCTCCCATACAACAAACGTGATTTTTTTGCTCTTTTTTGCTCGATATTGATAACGGCAACAGGTAAACGTTTGAAATACTGACAGAATATTTATTTATAAATTCAATTTAAAAACAAATAATTAAATTATAATAAAACAAATATTTAAGTGGGGCTCCCATACAAAAAACGTTATGTTTTTGCCATTTTTATACATAAAGTACGGAACCCTTCGTGCGCGAGTGCGACTCGCACTTGGCCGGTTTTTTAAGTAAGAGACTGATTAAAAAGGGGATTTCAAAAATGTTAAGTAATTTAAGTTTACGTAACGTGCATGCATCCACACTTATAATGTTATATCAATTATTTAACATGCGCAAATTTTCACTCTAATAAACTATTCTTTGAACACGCTAATGGCCAATTGAAAAGCAGGCTGCTCATGTTTTAAACATTAAACAGTACTCTCATTAAAAAACGATGTTGTATGTAACGTAACAATTCCCAAAATGTTTAATAAAGTTCACTCCAAAATAAAAAATCTTAAAAAAAATCGTTTATTTCGGAAATGTTTCAAATTACCTATGAATAGGAACATTTTCGCAAATTGAGTCTAACTTCAATGGCGAAACATACATTTTTTAAGGTTCCTTACTACAAAATGAAAAAACCGAACCATTATAGGATCACTTCATCGTCCCTCCGTCTCTGTTTGTCAAGCAAGACCCTTTTTCTCAGGAAAGCGTGGAGTCCTATAGAAGTCATATAAAGTAATATAAAATAAGTAGGCTTACGGTCCCTTGGATGTCTAAAAAAATCAAGCTTCTAAGTCAACGCAATAAAAAAATACGCCCACATAAGCAAGTCCTTATCCATATTTGCTTATGTCATGAAATTTGACAAGAAGCGAGGTCTCACAGCACAAGTAAAGGAAAATAATCGAAATTCCTTAATTTTTAAATTTATCACATGTTGTTTTTGTTTGGTTATTAGCTTACATTTGCACTAAGAGAATCTGTGACGTATATCGATGTATGCGAAAACAATTTTTCAAAAAACAACAGAAGTTTATTCTTGGGATAAAATTCATCCCAACTACGGAACCGTTCATTGTGCGTGATCCGATACGCACTTGGCCAGTTTTTTTTATATGGAACGCACTGACCTTACTGATACATCAATTTTAAGTTAGTAGGTACGACCATAATGGTATGGATGTTGCACGCGAGTGGCCTTAAAGTATTTTGCTATTAATATTATACTTTTACCCACTCGTGTGCAACTTCCGATGGCTCATAAAGTTTTGCGCGTACTGTACGATCCTATACCACAGTACTAAGCTTACCAAATCTTTTCTATTGGCTTGTCTGCCTTATTCCTTAGTCTATGCCTAGAGGCGTCAAGCTCGTCCAACGGTACCGACTTCTCGACACATGGCTTTCGAATATTTTGTTTATATACAAAAGTGAAATTGCATAGTTCGCTATTTATTGTGTTTATTTAGTGAAAAGGAAAAGGCTTTGGGTGTGTTGAGATGTAAGTATTGCTGATGGCTTTGAAATGTCAATGGTGTTTTACTACTTTAGGAAACAAGCTCTAGTGTTTGTAACATACGTTTTTTGTGGTTTTAGATGGTCTGGTTTACTCTTTAGTCAATTATGTGTTACGCGATTATTACGCTTTTTAATTATGTTTTTATCATAACATAACAATACGCCTGTATTCCCCAAAAGGTTAGACAGAAGTGTACCTATAGTACACCCACGTTTACCCAGTTGTGTTGCAAGTCCAATAGGGGTGAGCCTATTCCCATCAACCGGGCACAAATCCAGACTCCGGGCCGCAACTGAAAAACTCCAGATGGGAAAACCCTTTGCCCGACCCGGCAATCCAACCAAGGACCTCATGCTCGGCAGTAGCGCTTGCGACCACTAGACCAAGAAAGCAGTCCGTATATTTATAATTAACACTTATTTAGGTACACAGCATTAATAAGAAAACATTTTCTTAACGAAGCATATGTTGCGCTCCAAGGTACTATACATAAGATAAAATCAAAAGGCACCAAAGGCATTTTCTGTGACCTCTCGAAAGCATTTGACTGCGTTGACCACAATACACTGATCTGTAAATTACACCACTACGGAATTCGTGAACAAGCTGCTGATCTTGTTCTTTCTTATTTATCAAACAAGCAGCAAAATGTAAACGTTAACGGGGCAACGTCCCCGGGGTACCTAGTTAAAAAGGGCGTGCCTCAAGGTTCAATTCTTGGTTTCCTATTTCTAGTTAACATAACTGACCTTGAGGAAGGTCAGTTCAGATCCGATAACTTAGCCATCATGATAACTGACCTTGTTAGCATGATGGCTAACTTATCGGATATAATTCTATTCTCTTATTTTTTGAATTGATAGAAAACATAGGATGTCTGACATGTCAACGATAGTCTGGCTGTTCTTTCGAAATGGTTTTACGGAAACTGTATTTCTAGGAACTACTCTAGATTTCAATGGGGCACCCACATTAGGCTCTTTCAGGTAGATTAAGTTCAACTGCATATATGCAGTAAGAAAAATAAGGCAGTTGACTGATATAGCCACAGCTAGGTTAGTGTACTTCACTTATTTCCACAGTATTATTTCATAAAGCGTTCTGCAGTGGGGATCGGCAGCTGACGTTGATTCAATTTTCATTTTACAAAAGGTGGCTATCCACGCGATATATAAAATGGGTCCTCGTGAATCCCTTAGAAACAAATTCAAAGAAATTGATACACTAACTCTGCTGTCTCTTTATATCTTGAAAGTATTTTGTATGTTCGCAAGAGCTTAGGACTTTTCAAAATAAGAAGCGAGTTCCATAATATAAATACCTACACGTAGTATCCATGAAATTGTATAGATTAACTAAAACAAGCAAGTCATTTTTTATAACAGTATCCGATTTTATAACAAGTTAATAACTGTTAACCACTGCTGGCTTATGAAAGACTACTATTGTGTCAATAATCAAAACGAGTATATTTTTTCTTGATTCAATTACTTCAAATCGTTTATCCTCAAAACATAATATCTTAATTTGAACATAAAAACTTAATCGTTTTTCAAAAAATGGATTTATTAAATACTATTTTAACCTTCACACAGACACACTTACATAATTACCAATTTAACAAAGTGCAAAAATAAATCATATTTTGCTGATTATTTTTGTTGTTTATGCAAAAGCTAGTTTTTTCTATACTTTTTGCTAATTCTTGTTTTAAAAAACGTTGCCCCACACTAGGAATTTCTCCTGTATCGTGGGTGCGTTTACAAACATTTAAACTCGCATACATAAACAGCCAGACCCGGACCAACTACTTGTAGGTCATACAAATATTTGTTCCGTGCAGGAATCGAACCCGCGACACGCAGCGCAGCAGTCAATCGCTTAACCACTGCGCCAACCGTGCCGTCAAATTCTCAAATCAATGACCTCAGGTGTGGCAAATCTGTTGTTATATATTACATACTCGTTTCGCACCGGATAATTTACAATTTGTTTAATACATGGCTGCCATAAATAAGGATAATTATTATTTATAGATAATCAGTTTTGGTTTCTAACTTATTAGGAAGACATCAAGTTGTATAAACTACTTTTCAAGAGTATAGTTTTAAGTCCTATAAAAATATTGTTTTTGAAGATCTAAGAGTTCAATCGCTTTTGTAGATAGATCAGACTAACATTGTTAGTAAATACTCTATGTATTCAAGAATGTCAGTGTTGAATGAATTGAACGTAAGTGCAGTCAAAATATTACCTTGGAAGTGGTAGAGTGTTTGCTGTCCATTCAAATACAGATGTTAATTAAACTAACATGATCATTGAATGATGTGTTGGCTTAGTAGGGGTGAAGTCAGATTCTATGCCAAAAAAGACAAAATGATGGAATAGTTTTAAATTTTAACTTAGTCCTTAAATTCGCACGAACTATATATATTATAAAAATAGAACATACAATTTTATAAGTCAGTTAGCAAGGTAGAAAGAACTGTAACTCTTGTAGAGTTTAAACATACTAATTAAATTAAATCAAATGAATGAACATGTAAACTCGCGATAATCTAAGAAGTCCGATTTGACAGCTATAAAAATACTTTGTATAGAGATGGGAAAAAATCGGAATTTTTTCGGTCAAAAACCGCTTATATCGGTCACAACAGTACGGCAACGAACACTAAGATTAATCGTGCATTTTTCCAATATAAACTGAAACTTGGTGCTTACTAATGATACTCATTGTTATAGTGTATGGATAACATAATAATTCATTAGGATTATGAATTAGATTTTTTGATTTATTACATAGACATTCATACAAAGTTATTCATGTTTAATGAGAAACGTCAAATCGGGCTTCTTAGATTGTCGCGAGTGTAGTCAATTTTTAACTTGTTCTACGCAGTAAAACTTCTACTTAGCTCTAAGGAGAACCTAATAATTTCAACCACAATATTAATTCCAAACGGAAGTAGACACCAGGAAACTAAACAACGAATTAGAACATGTTTATAGGTTTATTTAACTCTCATTTTGTAACTATCAATGTCACTAATAACATAGGAAAAGACCTTGCATTACACCTACAAAGTGACAGAATATTGTCAGAATTGAAACTAAGTATAAATCGTTGTATTAGATCAACTTAGCACCATATAGAAATCAGAATTGTAAGTGTTATTAAGCTTATCAAATGCCCAGACAGACTAATACTTGCTTCCTAATTAATTATTTATCAAATTGACTAAATAACTTGAACATAATAAACGCGGATGTATGCAAGTTAATCTGAATTAGACTGGAAACACATTATTTTTTCTCCTTCTCATTAATGCAATCTGTCCTGGGACATTAAGCAATAGGTAAATGATTATTGCGGAACTTGCACGGTATGAAGCCATTGCCCCATCCGATCGATACTACAGCTCATTCATGCTGGTTGTAAGGTCATCAGGAAACACATGGGTACTATTATATTATTATAAACTTCTTGAAACACTGCTATCTATGATAAATAACACATTGCTGATAACAAGAGTAGCAATTTACTACTAAAGGATGTGCGTATTGAATTCCTGACCGAAGATTGTGTTTCTAGTTTTCTACTATTTGATCCAAATTGTAGACACCCAAGATATTACGTCATGGCCCGGTTTGGTACTAATACTGTCTATTTCATGTGAATATTCGGAAAAATCTCAAAAATAAATGCAAAAAGCCTTTTTCCTAGTCAATCTTCCAGTTGTACAAGATCCAACAAACCGCAGTCTTAAATATCACAGATGAATCTAACATCGCTGATACGTCGTGTTCTATTGTTCAGTTTCTTCGAGCTCTCTCAAACATTACAAAGTGTGAAAAAAAGAAAGTGCGTCCAAACCCACATAAATATTTTCAAAACGAATAATCAAAAACGATTGTCTATGGTTTCATTCTAAAGATAAATAGCAATTCAAAAATGCTAATGTGTTTTTGAATCACTTTTGCTTAGTCTGTTCTTAATTTATCAGCGAGTTTAGACAATTAATCTTTAAAACTCACACCAGAACGTTAAATCCTGGCTTTCAATGATCATCGATTAAAACAAACGTTTTTTACAGATGCTTAGTTGCGTTTGGAGGTATCCTGCTACTAGGCTGGGTTGATAGCTCTAATTAAAACTATAAATGATTTGACACTTCCAATGGTTTATGAAACATTATTGAAATTGAACGAAAAAGGACGCTGCTGATATTCTTGAACTGATGATGTAGTCGCTCGTTCTTAAAGAAAGGTAGTAAAGAAGCCAAGTTTAGGTATAACTTTAAACTTAGTAGCATCATTTTTGGCAACTTAGAGTTTATTTAGAAGCACAATGGAGACTATGAGTCACAGTTACATATAATCACCGACATTTTTCTGCCAAAAAGACCATTCAGACCTTTTTTTAAAATAAACTGAAATATGTAAACCTTTTCTTTCATGTTCGGACGTCACTTTAGCAAATAATCTTTTTATTTATTTTTTGTGAATGCTGGTCACACACACTTCCGTCAGATAACGACACAAAGCAAAAACTGCCCATTTTCCTTATTCAGATCTGTTGGTATTTACAAATATTTGTTAGGAAATAATAAATCCTTAGCTTATACGACCTTATAAGTAACTTCTTCATATTCAAGTAACCTATTGCGCAGGAAAGGGAAAGGGTGAGGTTCAATACTTAAGATCACTAATGGATGGATTGGCAAGTAAAATTATGTTCTTTGGATATTATATACTTTGCTTTGAGTAGCATATTGATTGAATTGACAAATGTGACTGAATATCAATAGGTACCTATTTTTTCGAAACTTTATCAGCCTTATTTCCGCTTTGCTATCGAAATTGTTAAAATTGCTGCCCTTACATTTTTAATCATGATTCTAAAATGTAAGAAACGGCTGGTTGACACTTCCCGTGACCCAAGGGCTGGTTTTTACCTTGGCCAGTGGCTAAACATTGCCATACAACGTGGCAATACCACCAATCTCTTGGGTACGTTACCAGTCGACAGCAATGCGGAGGAATTTTTCGACGCCATATTTAAGTTTATGAATTTATAGTTTTAGTTAAGTTAGGATATAATTTTGTTATTTTTATTAATTAATTAGGTATAAGTTGTTATTTATGTACATATCGTGATGATATTTAAATGTGGAAAGAGTGTTTTTCATTCCCGTAACTTAGCATATCACAGCTAGATAAGGGCCCTTCCCAAGTTACACTAGAGCATCCGGTCTTCTGACTGACTTCCGCATCCATTCTGCTCCCATTACCATCTTTATAACTTCGTTTGACCTGAAATAGAAATGTAATAGAGAGGAAAGAGCCTTGCCTCAGTAACCACCCAAAAATCTCCAAATTCGTACTGTCAAATGATACCTACAACTAGCTACAACGTATAACACGCACATTTTCTTTAACACAACAATGTTGTCATCAATAAAACCTATAAAAAACGAGCTCAAGTCGCAATGTCAGTTTCACTTTCAACCGGAGGGCGATGACGTAATAACAGCTGAGACGAAGAGGCTTTCACTGCTCACGGTTGTACGGAAGCAAGTTCATTCCAACGGTCAAGAGCGACGGTGTTCTAAACCTTGGTGATCTTGTACCTTTGCCACGTTCTGAAGACTGACTGACGACGAAAACATTTAATACCAATAATAGTTTCTGACTAACAACTTTCTTCCTGACTACGACCTTTAAAACGAAATGTCTAGACTGCATTATCTCTATCTAGACTCAATAACAATCAAGACAAGTTGATCGTCAAACAGGTTAGCTAATAGGCTAACAGCTATTGATCTAGGCAGCGAAATCTAGCTTTAATATACTGTCTCGACACGACGAAGAAGTAGGACCTTTGTTTCAATCTGTGGCCTCAATGCATTTGAACTACAAGCGTAACATCTCGTAATTTTAAAAAAGAAAGCTGCAGATTATAAAAAAATCAATCAATGAACGAGTAATTCCGGTTTGGGCGCATACCTTCGAATTATCAATTCCAAATACGACTACAATCAAGAATAATAAGGTGCCTGCTTATTGAAATGAAAGAGAAATATAATTGAGATTGATGTACGTAATACTACAATTCAGCAACCTGAATTTGTGAGAACTATGCTGAAATCTATTTAGATTAGAAACAGCTGTCTACGTAGATTACTACGCCCATTATTCCTTCATAAACATGCTATACAGGGTGGAATTTTGTAATGCCACCTGGAGGGAAAGTACTCTTAATACTGCAGATAGAAAGTTTTACTCAAAGGAAACATTCCTTTATTTTTGAATAGAAAGCAAACTGCATTCAAAGATTTTCGAAAATTCTTTCTCCCACACCCGGGAATCGAACCGGCTAAAATCTGAAAAAATTATACCCTGTACTTTTATTGCATCGATCGTTAGGGTCAATTATAAGGATGAAATCTCTCTAACAAACATGATAAATTAAATGAAAGGAAAACCAGGAAATCTGAAGTTACAAATTCAATGAGTCAAGTTAAAGCTCTTTAACTAACATCCATCTTTTGTAATACAGACTCCTTTGCGACATACTCGTAGCTGCGTGTATGAGGTAATTTAAATATGGAATGTTAGATTAAAATTTGAAAATTAGATTGTCATAGTTGTTATTCACATTTGATTGTTTTTACAACTCATTTCACATTTTGTCTCACGGTGAAAATGGCTTATCAAGAACAGTTTGATTTAATGGAAGCTTATTTTTTAAATAACAATAACGTGAATCTAGCTCTGCGGTGGTATGGAGAGAGATATCAAGATCGACAGGCACCAACTCGGTTCGTATTGAAAAGAATGGTAGAAAATTTAAAGAATACGGGTGGTTTCAAGAAGAGACGGCAAACTATTCAGCAAAACTATTTCGATTTTGAACTAGATGTTTTAACATACTTTGAATCATTTCCAAAGGCTTCAAGTAGAGATGCTGCCGATGAATTAGGAACAACCCACACTCGCGTACTTAAAGTGCTGAAAAAGTATAAGTATAAATGCTATCGTGAAGGTCGGTTGGTGCAAAAATTGCATATTGGGGATCGTGACAGACGATTACAATTTTGTGAAAACATGCTTGGAGAAATTGACTGAAACCCTAATTTTTTGAGTAACATTGTATGGTCTGACGAAACCAACTTCAGCAATAATGGCATGTACAATCGCCGCAATAACCATTATTGGTCTCGAGTGAATCCTGTTCGTGTTCATGAAACTAACAATCAAGTAAGATTTTCTTTCAACGTTTGGTGCGGAATTATGAGAAATAATGTAGTGTTAGTGCACGTGTACGAAGGTCATTTAAACACTGTCAAGTATATTGAAATACTGGATCTCTTAAGAAACGAGTTAAATGGTTTCCCCGAGGAAGAGCGAAATAATTCTACAGCAAGATGGTGCTCCAGCACATAACAGCAGAATCACTACTGCCTACATTAATAACCATTTTAATACCTGGCTGGTACAAACGGCACAATCAGATGGCCTGCGAGATCGCCAGATCTCACCCCATTAGATTTTTTTTTGTGGGGATATGTAAAAAATCAAATTTACATGAAATCTTATGCGAATGACAACGAGTTGAGAGTTGAAGTTCAGAATACGATTTATAATATTCACCACAACAATTTATTAAAGGTTACTAGAAATGAATTCGTTAAAAGAATAAATTTGTGTATCCAAGAGAATGGAGCCCATTTCGAGCAACTAATTAGTTAGTTTACCATTTTTTGTAAATAATTAAATTAATTTAAGATTTCCTGGTTTTCCTTTCATTTAATTTATCATGTTTGTTAGAGAGATTTCATCCTTATAATTGACCCTAACGATCAATGCAATAAAAGTACAGGGTATAATTTTTTCAGATTTTAGCCGGTTCGATTCCCGGGTGTGGGAGAAGAGAATTTTCGAAAATCTTTGAATGCAGTTTGCTTTCTATTTAAAAATAAAGGAATGTTTCCTTTGAGTAAAACTTTCTATCTGCAGTATTAAGAGTACTTTCCCTCCAGGTGGCATTACAAAATTCCACCCTGTATACTAGAGGATAAAAAAATAAGAAAACCGTGATTCTAGAGAACCCAGCGTTTAGCATTTTTAATTAAGCAGAAAAATTAATTATCATGCTTACAATTTTCCAAAATATAGACCTATTATGTAATAGGTAAACCTTTAATGTAATGATGTAATCCCATGTGGGATTACATTCCTGATAAAAATGATTGGCTCATTGCTGGCCCAGAACCACAATTCATTGATTAACATTTGAAAATACTGTTGGAGTTGCTGAAGATTGTAAGACTATCTTTGAATTGTATAAACTTAATCTCATTTTTATTATATAATTGCATAGCACAGGTGTGAGTACTATGCACAACAGAGCTACCATTTACCGGGTAATATGTCTTTCATTGACTTGAATGTAAACGAGTGAGAGTAGGTCATGCTGACTGAAATGTCTCTAATGGTGGCGAGTGTGTTGGATCATTTAGCTCCCTTCAAAACGGTTGAGCAGAATGGTGCTGTCATGTTCGTAACCCGCTGTGAGTTGGGACTGGTCATCTCTTAGCTACCATATCTTTTTGTGTGTTTTTTTTTGTGTCTATTGGCTGTACTCTAGACGCTATTAACATGCACGTCTTTTTTACATCATTCTCACTTATATAATTATAAATTCAAAATGAATGATGTAACCAATATTTTTGTAACAATAGAATTTAAAAGTGGGTACCTACTACGCTTTAGAATGGGCAACTAGCGTCATATTTCTGATTGACCGACTCCTTGACAATTCAAAAGTGCCTGTAAATGGTTTGATTGAATCTAATGCTTTGAGTTTGGGGTAAGTTTGGATTTAAACATAACTGACGGATTGTACCCACATTTTGCCAGATATGTTTAAGTCGCGTGTAATAGGTACGCCTCACTATAGGTATGCCTCTGCCTAAATTTGCAGTAAAACCTTAATATTATCCAAAAAAACCTGAACAACATTTTTCTCCAACTCATCTTTCCCTTTCTTCTCCAGATGTTACATCTATGCTGGGTGTACTACTTCTCGAAGCTTTCGGAGTTCGCCGACACTGTGTTCTTCGTGCTACGTAAGAAAAAGAGCCAGATCACGTGGCTGCATCTGTACCACCACTCACTGACGCCGTTCGAGGCGTGGCTGCTTGTGAAGTTCATTGCTGGTGAGTTTACCTTTCTATCAATCAAATAAAAATCTGATCATTCATTGATTCACTGACAGACAACGACTGACAGACAAACCTCGTTGCGCAAGAGTTCATTATGTAACGAAAGTGAGTACTAAGGAAAGATTTTGAAAATTCAGCTCCTAATCTGCTACTTCGTTGGTTTCGGTAGTTAAATAAATGTTAAGACGCTGACAACAGCTAAAGCGCGGTAAGACAGCATACAACATAAAGAGAAGCGCGATGACACATCGCTTGTAATTTATTGCAAAATATGAAGTATTATTTCCTCAAAAATGAGTTGAGTAATCGAAAATAAAAAACAACCAAGTACTGCACTCAAATAAGACGTTCTTGTAATTAATTAAATACCAAACGTACGTTAATATTTAATACAGATATTTTGGATTGGAACTCAAAGTAAGAGGTTAGTTTAACGTTAATTTGTATCGAGTTTTTTTTTTAACGTGTTTAGTAACAACCAAGTTCTGAGAAATATATTCAAGAATAACATGTATTTTTTCCGTTAGCAGAAACTATATAGATTTGGCGATATTTTTGTTTAAGATTAGCATACTTGGATCATTAGCCTCTTGTCAGCACCTTAACAAAAAAAACACGTGACGAGAACGCTGTCAAGTAACCGACTAAACTCTTCAATTTAGCATCGTTTTATTTCGTTGACGTTTAGAGAACCTGTGTTTTTGGGCTCTTTACATTAGACAGATTACAAAATATAATAGTATTATAATAAATCTAACAAAAAAATGTGCTCAAGCAATTACATCTACGAAGAGTAGTTTAAGAATAAATGATAAAGTTTAATATAAAGTAATAAAAGGGGAAACTATCGTAAAAATAAAAAATAAATTTAATTTGGTTATAAGTTACAACGTATTTTTAAACAAGAAAGTGTCATCTATAAAAACCCTTTTTATGATTAGTTTACCTTTATTTAACTACCTAAACCAATGCACTAAAGAGGGTTAACTAAATAGGGGATGAAACTTTGTGTGGAAGATCGTCATTTTTACCGATAGGATATCCCATAGAGCGCACGGCTTGTAAATAAATAAACTTGTATAATTATTTCGATTCTAGGACCATCTTATAATATAAATGGTGGTGAAAAATCCGGTCTAGGTTGATGGCGAATCACTCCGATAATTTCTACAATAACATCAAAGAATAAACTTTCCAAATCACATAGCTCCCATGCTAGGCAGAGATTTATTATGACTAAGCCAACTTGAAGATACACAACCGGTTCAGTGCCACTTGTCTAAACTTCCGTTTTCTGGCGTCAGTGACCTTTGTTTTCTGCCGGATTCCGGCATCCGGAGATCTGGTCTCTCAGACTCTATACAAAGAAATGCAGTACAAATATAAATTATTGTACATGTAACCGCAAAAGATTACAATTTGAAGAATTCGTAACATTGTTCTGAGGAACAGAAAAATACCGTTACAAATTGACATCTTAGGGCCAGTGAGGTGACCAATAAATCAAGGTCAAATAAAGCGAGATCTACTAAGACAAATTGGTAATAGGCAAAGGTTATGAAAAGTCGGCCATTGAGAGGTTTCACCGGAAAGGCCTCTCCCTCTTTCTTTAAGTCATTGGCTTTCAATAAGCCAAGATAGCCATTGTGGCCAATAACACAAGCAGCAGAATAAGGAGCCAACTTGTAGTAGGTACCTCTTTGTAACTTTTTATTCCATTATTTAAGTTTGTGAGCAATTTCCCGATTTAATTTACGGGTAAACCCTATTTTTCTGCATTTTACAAGTTTTGATATTGATGCTCCCGCATCCAAACAAAAAATATACAATATCATAGAAAATATCATCAATTCACTTGTTAAACGTAATGATAATGGCCAAATTCCATAAAAACCCATTCAATGTAGATCTCAATTTACACTACGTTATAAAATCAACGACATCGCCGTCATAATAATTTACAGTAGTTGCATTCAGTTTTCCTTGACAAAGGTTACAGGAAAGATATCGTAAAGCATTATCTTTAAACAATCAGTAAGAGCAATGTTAATTATCGGTGATTATGTTATTTTATTACTAGCGATTCCCACGGCTCCACCAGCATATTATTTTTCGTTAGTTTTCCGTGTTCTATGGTTTTAATTTTTAGTAACATTAAAATATTTTTTTTAATTCAGTGACCAGACACTTAAGTCTTTTCCGTATGAAGATTGACCTATAATAAAGATTTCACGCGAATAAGGAAGTGAATCTGTCTTTTTGCGACTTTTTGAAGGCAAAATGAATGAATTTATTTAGATATACTTAAGCAATAAATAACTAAATATTAATACGTCAAAAACTTCCCATTGACAGACAAAGAACTACATTTTATTTGCCCCTCCAAACTACCAACTTTGTTCTTATTCGGCTTCACTCCCAACTAATATCTCTTTATAATGTTCTAGGCGGTCATGGAACCTTCTCGAACATCGTGAACAACCTGGTGCACGTCATCATGTACAGCTATTACATGCTGGCGGCTATGGGACCTCAGTACCAGAAGTATCTGTGGTGGAAAAAGCATCTCACCACTCTGCAACTAGTAAGTAACCTTTATAATTACACTAATTTAAGTAGGAACCAGCCAATGAGGAGTTAGTATTCTTTAGGAAAGGAGAATGGTAGTAATTTGTAGGAGGCATATTATTGTCTACTTATATCGTTGGCATTCAACTTCGCTTTATTTTTGCCCATTGCGAGGAAAGACAGTTGGGCAGCACAAAGTGGTTGAGGGTAGTTAAGACCTATTCTCTATTCTTTTGCATTATCCACCCTTCTTTGAATAATACTAGAGTCATGGAAATGCATCAAAATCCATCCAGATTCTCCTCTGCTCATGACGTCCAGTTATTTCGATGGACGACGATCTGGGGCTAGTGCGGGCCACAGGTCGCTTTTTTTCTCCAGCTCGCCCCGCCATCTTCTACGGGGTCTGCCGCGACTCACTCTGGCTGTGTTTGGATAGATTTATGTAGGACTTATTTATCCTAATTCTGCAAATTCTCTATTCAGGCTCTCTAGAAAACATGCACAAAGATCGTGGCGCGTACGCTGCTGCACCAGTTCTAGATCACTAGAACATCCATTTTTCTTTACTTTTTGCAACATCTCACTTTAACCAGCACTTAATTCCGACAACTCGTACAGACCGACAGTCGGTTATCTAGATAAACCGTCGTCGCCACAAGCACGGTCTACTTAACGGTTACCTCGATAATTAACGGCACGAACAGAACTCTCTTAGAATATTTCACAAACTAACCATTTAATTATTGCATCGATGAAATTGTTTCATTCATTTCTATGGGTTTTGACATCGGATGGGTGCTTCGTTTGTCGCTTGCACGTTTAAAACATATTTTTCCTTATCACTAACTTTTATTTAGGAGGCTTGTTTTACGACACATCATACAAAAAAAAAACATTTAAATTCAAACTCAATTGACAGCATTTATTCAAATAAACCAATTACAGGCACTTTTGAACTGTCAAGGGGTCGGTCAGTCAGAAAGATGAAGCTAGTTGCCCATTCAAGCGTAATAAGTTTCAATTAGGAAGAACGGTCAAGAAAATTCATATCTCTTTGAGTAGACCTAGATATTCTTAATTTTTTTTAGATTTCCTTTTTACCTGACTGCTCCAGGTGGAGAGTAATGCATTTGAGGAAAGTTTTGCAAAGTGACGAAAGCTGTCTGACTAAATCTTTTCTTCTTCATTGTAAATCAATTCTTGTCACGCTTCATGTCATTTATTTATAATAAACCCGTGGAGGTTTTATGCAAAACCATATTATGTTACAGCCTCTACAGTACTATGAAACACAAACTTATTTGTTCGGGCCAGTACTCTGGGTGCATAAATATTCATCCACTTAGCCGGTTAGCAATAGCACTTGGCCGGTTATTTTTACATTAATCCTTAAATACCACCTTATACATAATAACAAACCTTAGATTCTAATTATCTTTAACCGCAGGTTAAAAATGCGTAAATCTAATTAAACCCAGTAATACAGTAAAGGTGTTACCGCGAATACTTCCGTCACCAGCATGGAACCACCAATACGGATAGCTCGCACCGCGCCTAGCATTCCTTTCCACGGAGCTGCTCTTGCGCAAACTGGTAGGATATACCACGCACGGTAAAGTTATACTGCGGTTGTACAATAATATAATATAAACGTTATATTTACGAATTGAAAGATTCTTGCATGGGCTTTGAAATTGTTACCACGATATTCTTGTTAAGCACCTCGTAAGGCGCAGATATATGATTTTAGTGACTTTTAAATCTGTTATTACCCTCATATAATGCAACTAAGTTATTAAAAAAAATTATATGAAACTAGAACGCATATACTTCAATTTTTTAAGTGAATATTTAAGTATTGTAGTAAAATACTTTATGAAATAAACTCAGGGAGTAATGTCTACCCTACACACAAATTACATTTTTCGCGTGGTCACTTACTGCTACTACAGCATGTCGGTTACGCGAACCTATTAGTTATTCTCCTAGAAGAAGTTTTCACTTCAAATACATAGAAAAATAAACCTATGACCATTCCAAGTATTTCCACAAACGCAGTCCTTGTCGACCGTGCGGGGGCAACATTCAGCCACAGTTGCAACACGAGCCAGCGGAACGCGCAGTATCCTTTCTCCATTAGCAAACACACGTTCTATAAAATGTTTTACACTTAAATTAACGTGGATACTTCAACTGCCGGCCATCTTGGCTTAGTACGAAGGAAAATTAAATGATTTCAAGATTTAGATCATTTAAAACCGCTTAAATGTCACAATTATAGACACAGTATTGTGTTTCGCATAGATCTATGTTAAAAGAAGGGTTAATTCTACTGCTTGTAAATTCCTCGCGATCTTTAGGAAGCATCATGTTCTTATTAGTCGATTGAGTTGTACAGACTTGGTTATACAGGTATGATGCAAAGTTGTTAGTGCGTCTTATTTAATAGTAGATTGTTATACGAGGGGCTAAAATTACCCATTATATACGAGGTAGTTTTACTCCCGAGCTTTAGCGATGAGTAAATAGATACCGAGTAATAATGGGTTTTTAACGCCGTGTGTTCCACTCTACACTACGATTGCGAGAAAGTAAAATAATCCAATACACCTTGACGGCAACAGATTGAAAATTATTTATTTTCCTTTCTCTTCCATCTGCAAATTAGGTTCTCGATTCTCACTAGATGATATCACCAATTCAATTTGCAATTAGAGAAAAATTCTATAGATTTCGCGCTAATGCTTTTTTTTAACTTCTCCTGTAGCCGCAACGCAATACACATGCATTCTACCGAAGAGATCGCCGCTTTTATTTCCATTTTCAAAAATAAAATGTTCTTCTTTTTTATGAAACAGTAATAAGTCTTTATTCACGATTATTCTACTCATGAATAAAGACTTTTTCACTTCTCTTGCTCCAAAAGTCCGTCATTTTAGCTTACCAGAGCGGGGCTAAAATAGCATATCTTCCTCTAGGGGAAAAAGTTTTATTTATGTCTGTTACCAACGAGCCTACAAAAACGAAAAATTAATTATTCTTAGGGTGAATCCGCAGCTGTAGCTGTAGCTGTATTAATGATTTTAATGATTATAATTATGTAAATACATATCTGTTATAGTCGCGAATCATACTGTGACTAAGATACAACCTGAAACTGACCTGCAAATAGCAAAAACACGTAAGAAAATTTGAATTTCGCGGGCTACAGCTGCGGATTCACTTTAAGTAAAATAATCATGAATAAAAATTATTACTGTTTCATAAAAAAAGAAAATTTTATTTTTGAAAATGGAGCTAAAAGCGGCGATCTCTTCGGCAGAATGCGTGCATTGCGTTGCGGACTCGCCGTAAGTGAGTATAAATGTTTCTTAGTTGCGGCTACAGAAGAAATTAAAAAAAGGCATTGGCGTGAAATCTTTAGAATTTTTTTCTTGGTGTCCGTAATTTACTTTACAACAGTGAAAATGTCATCATCTAGTGAGAATGGAGTGTATTTGCAGATGGAAGAGAAAGGAAAAGAAATCATTTTCAGTCTGTTGCCGTCAAGGTGTATTGGACTATTTTATTTTCTCGCAATCGTAGTGAAAAGTATAGTGTAACACAAGGCGCTAAAAACCCATTATAACTCGGTTTCTATTTACTCCCTCGTATATAATGGGTAATTTTAGCCCCTTGTATAACAATCTCCTATTTCATTTTTGTAGGCTCGTTGTTAAAAAAAAATACTCTTTCCATAGAGGACAATAATTATGCTATTTTATCTCCGCTCTGGTACGTTACAATGACGGACTTTTAAGCAACAGGAGTGAAAAAGTGATTTGTTCAAGTTGCACTACTTTTTCGGTTGCCCTTACCATCATCAGTATTATTGCATAAAGCCTTATCATCATTGTACATTTTTTCCTAGTATACTTACTGAGCGCAACCATCTTTGGGCAATTGCTCCTTTATCTATGGCTGGACTGGCATTGTGCATCAATATTTTCTTTTTCATAAAACCTCATGAAGTATTTTTGTAACAGGATCTTGTAAGCTAACATCGTGACGTTAGCTTACAGACCCTGTCAGCAGAAGAATAAGGAATTTAGCATCTTCAACCGTCGTTGAAGATGCTAAATTCCTTATTCTTCTGCTAATTTTCGCCTGCAGCGTTCGTGGCTATGTAATTGAGTTGTTAAATAACGTAACGATTAATAGTATAAATATTTACAATAGTTACATCTTTTTAAGAAAAACTAGCCTATAACCGTCGACTCAAAAACGAAATATGTAGTTGTTAAAATATTAATGGTGTAATACTTTTACTGCATTATCCATGTTCAGTGCTCATCTTGCATTTATAAAAAAAAAGTAATTTGTAACAAAAAAAACTTAATAACGCCCTTGGTGTTTCATTAAAGATTACATACGTTATTAGCGGTCATATAATTTGTAATGGAAAGACATTCAGTTTTCACTGATTCCAATTTCTTTATTAAATTCTCAAAATGATGCTGATTGCGAAACGAAAAGAGATTTGGCATCATCATTTTCTTGGAAGCCCTTAATACGAGAATTTGTTCTTACTTCAATCCACTTGTGAATCACTTAATACTTTCTTAACTTAATAACAGAGAAAGTTCGAGAACTTTCTCCATTTTTTTAACTAATTAGAATATTGTATAATATAAGTAATTAATAAATCTATTGACATAATTCATTTTAGAGTGCTACTGGTCCAGTTAAGGCAACTGCGTGACGATAAAATTTTTGGGTTTTCTCAAAATATTAAAGAATAGTTCAGTTTCTAGACAACCTTACAAAAGATGGCAAGATATTTAGATAGTAAGAAATCATTATGTGGTCTTATCCAAAAACATAAAAAGAGACGAAAGTAATTTGTACCTTCCGGTAAGATGAGTAAGAAAATGTCCACAACAAAAACTTGTGGGCAAACTTGCATAAGACAAACAGGGGAATTTATTACAACCTCAGCTGTATAGAAACATATCATCTATGACATAGATATCACTAATGGTGACTGAGGTTTAAAAGTTCAAGACTTTATGTAAAACAGTTTATTATTATGAACACTCAAAAACTCACAACATTGTATTTTTCTTCCAGGTCCAATTCTTCATGGTGCTGTTCCATTCAATCAGCGCCTGTGTGTACGACTGTGGATATCCCAAGTAAATACTTCAATCATCATTATTAGTATTCAGATCTAAGAACATCTTTATTTAACATTATGATGATCTTCTCATCGTCTTCCATTATCTTCAAAATTCCCTCGAAATACTTAATAATTATGTTCTTGAACCATTTATTAAACTAATATTGTATTGTGAACTGTAAAAACTGAGTAGAGCAACTCGTATTGAACAACATTAAAAAAGAGAATTTTTAAGATTTCATCTTGCAATATTTGAGTCCAGACAAAAGCACAGTAGTTGCCTAAGTAAGTAACTAGCTACGCAACATCGAATCGTGCGCAATTAAAAGGAACGGTGGAATCATATCTATTTCATTCCATCTCGCCTTCTGAGTCAACTAAGGCGCACCTCTGGCCAGCCCTTCGGGGAGGTAAGGCGTGATGTTATGTTAAGTGCTTCCGAAATTAAAGTTTTTTTTTTTAAGCGCATGTCGGCAACTATGATGCTATTATAGTGTTTTTCTGGAGAATTTATTATTGTGTCAAAGCATGTTGCACGAACTGCATCAGGAAATGTACTCAGATTTAGAAACACGCGGTTATGTTTGGATACATTATTATTATTTATTATTCATCCATTACAGACCAATAAGTTACGATTTTTTTGAATTTTGATCGAATGATTTTGTTTCTTCTATCAAAGGATTAGAATTGTGGCATGAGCCTCGTGACTACCATTTATAACAGGCCTGCACTGAATATGTCAAACATATTATTTTTTTGCTTCAGACTCATCGCCGCTGGTTTAATCCTGCATTCAACCATCTTTATCGTTCTGTTCATGAACTTCTACATACAAGCCTACAAAGGTAGGCCAAAGAGGAAGGCTGCATCAGTGGCTGCCAACAATAACAACAACGATGAAACTCATACCTCCAATGGAATGATCAAGAGTGAGGCTAATGGACATATTAAAAATGGTGATGTCAATGGACACCTCAAAAATGGACAACTCAATGGGCACCTCCTAAATGGTGACGTAAATGGAGATCTTAGAAATGGTGACTTAACTGGACATATTATCAAAAACGGAGATCTAAATGGACATATCAAAGCTGGTGTATTAAATGGTCATATCAAGAATGGAGACCTTAACGGATATGTTAAAAATGGAGAACTAAATGGTTTTCTAAGACATGATGCTAATGGTCACGTGAAAACCAACGGCCATTTGCAAAATGGCTACACGAACGGTCAAGTGATACATGACGTAACAGAGAAAGAAAAAGTGCAATAGCCTATACTGTATTGTTAGGTTAGATTGTATACTTTTTATTAATTCCATTTGTATAGAGAGTTGGAGTAGTTTTTGTTGGTCCCTTCTTACTTGTGGAGGAAAAAAGTGACTAGGTGTCTGTAGAAAGTATAATGTCTATGAGTTAGCGCTGCGTGAAGCTTTCAACCAACTGAATCAACATCACGTTTAATGTTAATATAATGTGGTCAACACTGTCTTTCTTGTGAATTGATTAATGATAAGATACCTTAAAACGTATTATATGATAGGAGGCACGGGGGCAACTCATTGACAACGAATTTAAAAAAAAAATCGACAGATATAAATTAATTCCTACGAACACTCAAAAGTACGCTCCAGAACTCTAAACAAATATTGTACAGTTAGAACCAGAGTAAAAACAATTATTTCCTGTGAACTATCTTTAACTCTAAAATGGTGCGTCTAAATTTCAAAATTAATAATTATGTAAATAATTTTTGGGAACGAATGTTAAAATGGAAAATTGTTAGACAATTTTTAAAAAAATTCCCTATTTTATTTTCTTTTTATTAACAGTTTAATGTTAAAACTACCTCATGAGTGGACTTATTCATTATATTTTACTTATAAGATTTTATCCTCAAATTTGCTAAAAGTTAAATCCGCAAAATGAGGCCAGTGTTGCTCAAATGTTTTTTGTTAATTTTATCCTTTTTATCTTTTTTGCAAAATCTTTGCTCACTAAAATACTTTATACTAAAAGACTTGCCTTTACAAGGCATTAGTTCCAGTACTTCCGTCCATACTAAGCTTTATTTAGTTATAAGTAACAATAATTGTAAATAAAGTTTTAAATTATTTTTTGTTTATGCAAGTACAAGTAATCATTTAGGTACTTACGTGTACTTTTCACAAGGTCATAATACATAAAGCTTGTTATTTATTTTCTCGATTTTTGTTTTGTTTTTATTGCGAAAAATTATAAAATCAAGTACAGTGATTGCTTAAATAAGTATTTTTAAATAATGTAAATATAATTAAATTGATTGAGATTAATTACAATTTATGTGCGTGATGGGAGTGAGAGTAATAATTAAAATTTATTATATCTTTGTATATTTTATCATTCTCGGTGGGTGAATGGGAGGAAACTCCCTTAAAAATATATTTTATATAATTGCTAAATAAACTAAGAAAACCAGTCAGTTTTAGCGAAATTTTAATGATAATATAAATAGGTGTTTTATACATACATAGACTTAATTATTGTAAGTGATATGTGGTAAAACTTGTATACCCTTTTATACGATAAGTTTCAAAAATAAAATATTTGAAATTATGATTTCTATTTATTGTGTCCATTAGCTATAGAGGCAACCTGTTGATTGTACCTACCTAGTGCGAGTTGTACATGTTAGCTATATTGTCAACAATTACCATATTTGACTGAATTCAATACTTACATCTTATTTCAAATTGACATTGTCGTTTGATCCTATGAAAACAAAGCGATTTTGTTAATCACAACAATACCTCAAATTGCTTAGCATGCTCCTCCGTTTTATCGAAAATACTGCAGCATTAATTTTGAAATAAATACATGGTAAAGGTGAGGATTAATGTTAAGTACTATGTTTGACGAAAACACGATTCCATAAAAAAATCTCGACGGAAAAAATTACAAAGCTTCCTCCAAACCGAACAATAAACCGCTACTATTCAAAAAACCTATTTCTATTTCCCTATTTCTTCCCGTGGGTGTCGTAAAACGTAAGGGACTTACTAGAGAATGGGCAGCAGCGTTCTCTATGCATTTTAACACCACACTGCGATCGCCAAACCCCCCCCCCCTTTTTTTTTTTTTGACGCTGGGTAAAATGCATTACGCATACCCACCCATCGGGGGATGGGAGGGGTATGTGGGACTCCCCGGAAAATCCGGTATACCCACTAAACGACCCAGGGGCGCTCCTACCTCGTCTGTAAGGAGGAGGACTGGGAATCCGGCAGAGCCATAACATCCAGTCCCCCGCTGACGACCGCCCGCCTTGCAGGCGGGCCCGACACGCCCCCCCCCGTCTGGGAGGGGCCCAGGAATGACCGCGAGCGCTCTGTCATTCCCGCCCGACGTGGATGGTGAACTGTGCAATGCAGGAGAAGGCGCCGCACCCGTCTCCCGCTGTTCACCACCAGGGGGCATAAAACGACGATCGTACAATCGCCTTCTCATGCCCCGTCTTCGCCTGCGGAGCGGTGCTGCGTGAGGGTCGTCCTCCCGCGCGCGCTCCGCGTCCTCCTTCTGCGACATTACGTCCTCGCAGAAGGAGGCATCGCCAACCCGCCTGCCAAGGAGTCCGCGTACCACTGGTCAGTTTCCCTCAGTCGTCAGTTTATTTAATTTGCCAGTTTCGTTGATTAGTCAGTTTCGCTGATTGGTCAGTTTTGGGGATTAGACAGTTGCGTCAACTCCATAGTTTCCAGTGTTCGCCAGTTTCGCTGATTCGTCAGTTTTATTCAATTCGTCAGTCAAAGTACAGTCGGTAGAAAACTGCCCACACGTCTGCAAATTTAATTATGTACGTATTACGTAACATAACCTCACGGCTGTTTCCTCCTTTTTTTTGTTAGAAAACAAATACTTATGTTTAAAAAAAAAATGTGATTGTAAAAATACAACTTTAGGTTTGATTTAAATTGGGTTCCTTACATTTTCCACTTTGGATTACTTAAAAGTAAACATATCTTTTAGGTTGAGTGTACTAAACTGATGAATCGAGGAAACTGGCAAACACTGGAAACTGTTGAGTTAACGCAACTGTCTAATCGGTAAAACTGACCAATGACCAGGGAAACTGACTAATCAACGAAACTGGCAAATTAAATAAACTGACGCCTGAGGGAAACTGACCAGTGGTACGCGGACTCCTGCCAAGCGTGTCGATTATAGCAAAGGGACCGATTTCCAACAGTGGACGTCTTTCGGCTGAAATGATTTTTCCTAAAACACATCAAATTAGATCAAGAATCTTTCCATAATAACTGAACTAAATATAAAGCAGGTTTTTTTTAATTGCCTTTATTTTCACTGTAGAAAGAAATTAACTAAACTATCGGCGCCTTGGAGCCTTCTCCGCCGCCCAGCACTCCACTCATCTCGCTTTCTCGCAAGACCACCGTGAGCAGTAGTGTGCGAGCGAGGCGAGATAGAGAATGAGGTGGCGCTTTGTACATATCTTGTGGAAAGGTCCCGCTTATATCACACTTAATATCTCTACATAAATACGACAGCTAACAGAGCCATCTGTCGACTTAACTTAGAAACAGATAAGTACAAAGTTAACCAACCTGCTGTAGATAACTGAGTCTTATGTTACGATACGACCGTCGAACAAGTTGCACGCTTACTTTCATTGCGTTTTGTAAGTTGTTTAGGGTTTAGTAGAGATGTCGCTACTGGTCGGTGATTTTTTATTTCTCTTGATTTAATAGTTCTTGTAGAGTTTTAGACGCAGGCTATTGTGATTATTATTATAAATTTTAATTGTATTACTTATTTCATGGAACTCGGTACAAAATATGGATAACAGATTTTTGAAAAATCTGCGTTAACCGTTTGATTATTTTTAATAAAAACCATGTTTTCATAAAAAAAAAAATTTAAACTAGGTATAATAGTTATTAACTTTTCAGTTATATTTAATTAGATAAAACCAAAGCATTTTAAAATAATTGTATTGTATTAATTATTAAAAAATAATTACTACAATACAATTAATTTAATTAAAATACAATATTTAAAATGCAATTTTCCTAAAAATCACAAAACACGCATTTCCACCAACAGCCAATTAAAAGAATTAATAGCACAGAAAATCGAGCTTTTAAAATTTAACGGTGTGTCGATAACAACTTGGACCCTCGCTAAACCTTAATTATAGCCCTGCAAAATGTCAATAAACCTGACATTGGAACATTTTTTCTTCCCCTTTCTAATTTGTTACCCCTAAAATCGTAACCCAAAAGAACCAATATATTCTGACCTCTAAAGTCCGCCCAAATGTTGCTCCCTATAGGTGGTCCCCTAAGGTCAAGATCCGTTGGTTATGTGACGTGTATTGAGAAGGGTAGATACGGGGTTGAGACACGCACTACTCTGTCACCTTTTGTAAATGATGGAAGGAGGGAGACAACAATAGCGCTGGCCTTGTTTATCTGCGTTACGTTTCACGGAGTTAGAGGGTTGGTTTGACGTTTTGGGTTACTAAAAATAACCATACAGTTCAAAAAACAAAGGTACTACAAATCAATATTTATTTCACTGTATTTTTTATTAATCAGAAATGTCAACGGAGGAAATAAAATCGGGTGTTTTCATAATTTCATATTTCAAAAACTTTTCATATTTTTGCTGCTAGGCAGTCGTAATGAACGGTGGGTTAATTTTTATATATAAAACACAAAGCAATCGCAAAATCTAAAAAAAAATATCTATAAAAGTTTTCAACTATTTCCATCTTCTATCTTTTTTTTAAATCAGCCTCTATTTATTGTCAAATGTGTTGAATAGCTTCCAGTTATCATAGAATGCAAATATAGTAAAGATTTTCCCATAAAAATAATATTACAATAAAATAATAATGAAACCAAAAGTATCCGAAAGAAATCCTGAAATAGTTGTCATAAACACTGCACTTTATGAACCTTTCCTCATGCAATCAATAAATCCCGTAAAACGGAACGTCAGTTCGCCGGCCGGGACGAAAACCCTAGCCAGGGGTAGGTACCTTCACAGTACACTCAGTTGAGTGCGCGTTGTAACCGCGCACGCACGCGCGCCGCGTTTCCGCTCGCATCACACACACAACAAAAACCACAAAATCCTTTAATCAACCCAACGTGAATAACATTAGTGCTATAGTGTACCAATAAGTGTTATTTGTTAACTATTGAAGTGATAACAAATCGCAACAGAACATCCCTCAGCGTCCAACCATAATGATATAAAACATTTTCTACGATAAATCGCTTGTTACTGTGTTTTAATCGGTAATGTGCCTTCTGTGAGGATTGCTTGTGTTATGTATTAATGTATTATGTTTGCCGACCGCAGTGTGGGGGTGGAAATCTATGGAATATGCTAATAAGTTGGTTTCTTTTAACCCGCACACAAAAAGCTCTGCACTAGACACTGCAGTGCGATTTGTGTTGCAAATTTACCAGAATTTATATCTTTTCCGCCTGTATGTACTATTTTATCTATTTTCATTAACAAACTCGGAGTTTTGTTCTGTTTCTGTGAGTTATTTAGGGTGGCTACTAATTCAATTTTTGAATTTTTGTTTTGAATACTATTATAATCAAACCTAAATGGTTTCAACTGTATAATTAATTGGTACGTCGAATTTCGAAACAAAATTCTACAAAGTTGATAAATTCGCAGTGAGAAATTCGATCACAAACAATTTTCACTTCATAATAGGAACGGGTAGTGTCATTTCCTTTGTGCCAATAGTCTATTTGCTCTAATTTCCTGCTTTGCTAGTTATTAATGTGTCTGCATCAGATCTACTCGTAGGTTTAGATTTGTCGAGCTCAAACGGTCTATTCGATTCGATTGATTCGTACCTACTTTAATTTGAATTTCAAATCAATCGGTTATTTGTTTTGCTTCGATAAATTGATTGTCTTTTAGTAAACACGCTGTGATTATTCTAAAAGGCATTGAATAACTTTTGTGCTTTAATGGAATTGATCAATAGACCGGTTACATCAATAACTGACAAAATTAAATGAGAGGTTACTTGAGTTTTTTTATAGGAAGGGTAGGAATTCAGATGACGTTACACAAAAGGCTATGAAGCAAAAAGCCGGTACCGCTGGTTAAATAATTGACTAGCATGGACATTATGTAGATTCTAAACGTGAGTCTTGTATATTAGAGACACTTAACTAAGTAGGTATCGACCATCTACATGACTATTGTAGTTGGAATAAAAGCTACAGTCCTATAACAATAGTTTGAGTTACTTGACTACTCTTGATAGTCTACATTATGGACTGAAAATATTAAGGCTATAGGTACTCACAACTTCATAAAGCTGTGAGTTTGTTCGTAGGTACTAAAAACCACAACAATTTTCTTTGCGGCATAAAACAGGTTCCGTAAATTGCATTTGATATCAAACAATCTTTCATTGTTCTGGTGCATGGCTACAACTTTAAAATCCTGTATCCAATTTCAAGAAATTACTTTTGCAAAATAGCTATGGATATGCATGATAATACGAAATACACACACTTCACATAAGTACACAATAATAACAGAACTGATAAACAAGATGGTTAAAATGAAGACACGAAAGATAATATATCTACGACCTACATAGTATTACAGAACGAACAAAATTCCGTTGAAGCCACACACTCCGTGACCTAGACCTTAGCAGTAAAACCAAATCAATATGAAATTGATAACCAAGTGGAATCCGAGCGAGTATTTAAATTGGAGTTCTGAAATATTTCAATACAGCATACGGTATTTAACGATGTTTAAAGTTTTTTGAAGAGTTGTTGTAATGTTGGATTACATACAAATAGTTTTCCTGTTGTTATATTTTTTGTGAAAGTGGTTTTGATTGAACTCATTTTGATCATTGTAATTTATAAGCCAGCACATAAGGGATAAGAACAACAGACGAAAAAAAGACTAGTGATTGACAAAAATCAGAAGTCTGATTCATTGTAAATTCCTTAAGGCTTAACATAATATGGATTCAGGACTAGCGCCCTGTCCTGGCGCAGGGGAGGTCACATCAGGCGGCGGCCGAACTGGCGGCACGTGGGGTTGCGACAATCGTCGATAGGATCCGGCAATTGGGACTCGATGTGGCATTGCACAAGTCCGAGGCCATGTGTTTTTATGGCCCTCGGAACGCGCCACTGTCGGGATCCCAGATAACGGCGGGAGGGGTTCACATCGGCGTCGAGTCGACGATGAAGTACCTGGGACTCGTCCTCGACAGCCGGTGGAACTTCGTGGAGCATTTTCGACGTTTGGCTCCCAGACTGGAGCGGGCCGGGGCTGCCTTGCAGCGGCTCCTGCCCAACCTAGGGGGTCCAAACGCCTCCTGCCGGAGGCTCTACGCGGGGATCGTGCGGTCCATGGCCTTTTACGGGGCACCGGTGTGAGCGCGTTCCTTAAGGCTGCGACCAGCCCAGCGATTGAACGCGTCCCAAAGGGTCATGGCCATCAGGCAGGTACGGGGTTACCGCACGGTCTCCCGTGAGGCGGTGAGCCTCCTTGCCGGACTGCCGCCATGGGATCTGGAGGCAACGGTCCTCGCGCACATTTCGGATTGGCGCGAGGAGGCGAAACGCCGGGGTGAAACTCCGCTGCCGCGAGAAATCACGGCACAGCGGACAGAGCTCCGGCGGGATCTCATGGCGACATGGAGAGTGCGATTGTCGCAACCCAGCGCTGGGTACGCCACAATTGTGGCGATAAGTCCCCTCTTTGAGGAGTGGCTAGAGAGGCGCCACGGCGTCCTCACCTTCCGCCTGACACAGGTCCTCACCGGACACGGTTGTTTCGGGAGGTGCCTGTTCAGGATAAAGCGGGAGGAAACGCCTGGGTGTCACCACTGTGTGGAGCGCCCGGAGGACACGGTGGAGCATACGGTGGAGGTCTGCCCGGCTTGGGCGAAGCACCGCCGTGTCCTGACGGAGGCGATCGGCGGCGGCGATCTCTCGCGTCCGGGCCTGGTTCAGGCCATGGTTCGGAGCGAGAGTGCATGGGAGGCCGTCACCTCCTTCTGCGAAGCAATAATGCTCGCGAAGGAGGAGGCGGAACGCGTGAGGGTGAGGCAAGGTTCGCGCCCTCGCGTCCTTAGTCGCCGCAGGAGACGCCCCGGGCGTCGGGAGTCGCAAGCCGATTTCCGGCCACCGTAGGCGCGGGCCTGCGGACGGTGAGCGATGGGTAGCTCGCCGTCCAAAAAGGACCAGGCCCGGGTCGTCGGCGCGTTGTGTTCCACGCACGCCTCAAAGAGATGTCAGGACCAACTGACGGGGTCCAGTAGGACCAATGCCTGCCAAGGTTGCGAGTTTGTCCGAAAGGGATGTCGTGGCCCTGGCACACAGGCAACGGAAGGAACACGGGTGGGTTTTAGTTAGTAAAAGTCTGACACGCCCTCCCGCTCCGCCCATAGAAGGGAGAAGTTATTTGATAATTACCCACCCAAAAAAAAAAAAAAAAAAGGAGTAGCAATAAAATCAGTAGCAATCAAGTGCAGTCCTTCATTTTCAAATACCACACGCTTGCAGAGTTTGGCAGAAATGTACCTGTAATTTTAAACCGACATTTATCCATTTATGTGTAAGTCCCATGTAATAGGAGGCTAGCCTATTTCCAACAACCGGGCACAAATCCAGACTCCAGGCTGATACTGAGAATTCCTGGTGGAAAAACACAATAACACTTTTCCCTACCCGGGAATCAAACCCAGAACCTCATACTCAGCAGTAGCGAATGCAACGACTAGACCAACAAGGCAGTGAAACCTTGCACCAAATTCTTGACTTTTATCTATTTTGTTTCAAAAGGGTTTTTAATAAGTGCTTTACCAGAACGACAATTAAAATCTTCCGATAGGATCATTACAATCAGTCTTAAACACCACTTTACATTTTATCGAAGGCTTTTACTCGGAAAAGATATACTTACTAATTGGTTTCGTTTCTTCGTAACGTTAGGCCAGTCTATTGTTGCCATGACAATCTCTGAATAAGTCTTCCCCTCTTTTCTTACTGATAAATTCAATTTCGCTATTTCTATATTTTCCCAGATATTTAAGGGCTTCCACAAGAAACTATGTTAGGTTCTCTTAGTTCACGAACGATGTATGCTGGTTATTGCTATGTAGGCTTCAGTTAAAATAACTACTATCCTCCTTCCTATTATTATACGTCCATTACTGTAACCTTTGTGTTGAAAGGCTTTGTTATTGTCATGTATAGCTTTAAAGGTTCTCACGACACTCACATTGACACCGTTTGAGAGCCATTTATGTTGTTAGTGCAAGTTGTGGAAGAAAACTGCAACATTGAATGTGAGCACTTGAAGGAGTATTATTAATATGACAAAAAGTCTATTCTACTTTTAGTGCTTTAATTGTTCGAAAATTTAATGAGGTAAAGCAGCTATGCGACAAAAATCCAGATAATTCAGATAATTATAATTATACACGGAATAATTGAAGCGAACATAGCGCTGATACTAAATTCGGTGACATAATATTAACCTCATTACCTTTGACTGATAAACAGATAACCTTTTGAGCTTCAGAAATAATAGGATCTCAGACAGACAATTCGGAATTTGGAGCTCCATAACAATCGAAGTAGCTATTTTTAGCTCAATCAGGAGCATGCAAAGGTTGTCTCTATACAGCACTATAGAATTATACTAGAATTAGATGAATAAAGGAAGCGTGAGTACATAGAACAAAAGAAAGACCAATACATCTTCGATGCCAAAATAGAATAAAACACACGAACTTAAAAATAAAAGCATACGAGAGGTATCCCGACGACTTATTTCTCGTCCGGAAGTTATCAGAACGACCGGTTATTTTACAACAATGAGGCCGGTTCTTATACGTCCCAAGTAAGATGAAGACGCAGAAAATACATTGCTAACAAGACTTGAAAACTTACTCCTTATAAGCACCATTCTACTCAAACAAAGCAAAGCATTAGCTAAGACCTCTTCCAATCAAATTGTTCTTGCTGTGATTGTCATTGTTTGTTTCATCTACCTTTGACCTGCATCTTTCAGACTCTTTGTGGTGCATTCTATGTCCAATGGATGTTCTGAACTTATTTATTTTATGTTCATCTTCATTGGATCGTGTATGCGTATGCGGCGATGTTGTGGCGTTTTTATTGGAGCAATGTTTATTTATTTATTGGTTGGTTTTGTGTTGTTTGAAATTGGAGTAAGAAGTTGTTTATAGACTTGGATTATTGTATTTACTTCGTTATTCTACCTTTTATCTGTTCTTTTAGGTATGTTTCCGTTCCTTATGTCTTCTATAAACTATTTAATCTTTTGAAGAGTCACATTTAGAAGGCAGGACTATTCTTAAAGACAATTAATATTCTGAATTAGATAGTCACCATAAAGTCTATATTTTATTAAGTCTATATGTTTTGTCGACTAAGAAAAGAAGCTCCAATTAATAACCACATATAATCTCCTACCTCATGATATGAATTTTAATCTCCATTAGTTTTAACAATTTGGCTTAACAACAATAGAACCAGTTCTTTACAATCATACGTATCTCGTGTATGCGTACGAGTTGATTGAGAGCACGATCTGTCTGCCGGTGTACGGTGTATTATTTTTATTCAGGTTAGCATTTGTTTGGTCTCGATCAACAAGCTATCGCGTAAACCCCATTGAGTTGAGGTTTTGTGTAGCGGGAAATTGGACATTGATTTTTATTTTTGTGTGAAAGAAAAACGAGTGAGACGAGTGATTCGAGTTTTATTGTTACACATTCTATTGCTATCTTTATTCATGACTGGGCTATGCGTAAACTATATACCTACTTAAAGTATGTTTTACTTTACGTTTTGTGTACGTATATATTCTATCGAAACATGCAAGCTCACTAAACAAATATTCTCCACCCCAAAATTCGGGGCCCGAAATCAATCATTCATAGCCAAATGTTTAACCCTAAAAAAACCCAATCATGCGAAAAAACGACGTACGTCTGGTCGTCATTTCCTTACTAAACGGTTAATGTATAGACCTGTTTATTTTCGACTCTATTGCCTTTATCATAACGGTTATTTTAAATGCGGTAGTGGGGGACACAGACGAACTAACACAGCACGTGTCACGCCAAACCCTTAAAGATAAAAAATGTTTGGGTAAACGATGCGCGTAGCGTTGTATTCAATTAGTCATGTCATTATTTCTATTAACAAGAATGGTTGAACTCGTGTGAAATAAAAGAACATCTGGGATTTATAGTGTATTTTTAGACTTTGTACTTAATTCATTAAAAACTAAGTCGTGCTTTAAGAGTGGTCCCATTTTTGTCAAAAGCTTACCTCTGCGTTAATATCTTTAAATTATTGGTTGTATGTATGTTTGGGATAACTAATAGGTAATCGTTTTGTTAACATAGCGATCAGAAATTCTTGGTGGTATCTGTAGCTACCTACTTTGTTCAACGATTACTAGACGTGTGGTTCTTTGCACATACTATCTTCAAAATGTCTAAACAATATAAAACATCGATCATTCTGGTGGAAGACTGTAAAATACTACCAAGAATATTGCCCACCAAAGAAAATTTCCGATCCAGCAATTACCTCAATCACCTCTAAACATAACTTCAGAAACATTTGTAAACGTAAAAACATTAATAAACAACTAAATCATCTTTGTAACTAATTGCTTTTCCTTCCTATGGGCGAATTAATTAGCAATAATGGTTGCTCCTCTGTTTTTCTCTAAGTGTTGTTGTGTACTTACTCATACAATCGATGCAGCTGGACAACGTACTCTCTTGAACATCGGCTCTACCACACAGAGCCATTGGGCTATAAATCCCTAAGCCCCTCTTCACTGGTTTGGGGAGAAAGGATACTTTCATAATCGATATGCATGGTATTATTAGATTTTAAAAGGATGTTTCTTAAGTCCCAATATTTTTTTTTAACCAACTTCCAAAAAGAAAGAGGTTACATTATAATATATTCGGTTATACGAGTATACTTGTTTTTTTTATGTATGTTCACCGATTTTCCGTTAATAGCGGACCGATTTTAAAAATTCTTTTTGTATGCTCCCGAGGTTGTTCCATTGCCACTAAATCAGAATCTGATAAGGGGATCCCATGGATATCGAGGGAAATCCTCAATTAATTTTTTTAGGCACACCTACAGCGATTTGGGTCTATGCCCAGCAGTGGACGTCTTATCGGCTGAAATGATCAAAATGAAAGAGAGTTTTGCTGTGTTAGAATGTGCAATCTGTAAATATTGTGGGCAAGCTTTCAGCTTTAAGACCAACACATTAAAGTATATAATTATTATGTACAAAACATAACATTAAGCCTTGTTTCCCCGAAGGGTTGGGAAGAGGTGTACCTACAGTACACCCACATTTCGCTACACTCCATTCGAAATAAGATTAGACATTTAAATAAACATTTTTTACAGTCCGTTCAACCGATTTTGAGTTCTACGGCGTTAGTGACATAACAAATGGCAGCTGTAATAAACAGTTGGTATTGTAACCACATTTTTGCTTTGAATGCTATCCTTATACCTACGGAATAGAAGTCAAAATCGGTTGAACGGACTGTAATTTTTTTTATTTAAATTTTCTAGTCTTATTTCAAATGAAGTATAGTTATGTTTAAGTCCCATGTAATAGGGGGCGAGCCTATTTCCATCAACTGGGCACAAATCCGGGCTGCTACTGAACAATTCCAGATAGAAAAACCCAATAACACTTTGCCCGACCTGGGAATTGAACCCAGTACCTCATGCTCCGCCGTAGCACTTGCGACCACTAGACCAAAACGAGGCAGTTTGCAATGCCAGTGCCAATAGGTACAAAATGTGTTGTTAATTTACTAACAAGTGCTATCCTGGTACATTATAATTATTATGTTTTTGATACCGTGTCCTAGGATAAAACTATTAGTGAATTGCACATAGGTACAATACTTTCCCACACATGAAAAATAATATATAATAAATAATCCACGTACACAATTTATTGCATCTCACGCAATACATATAATATTAACAACTACAATTTAAACGTATTCCGCCATCAAATCATTTGATACCAGATCCCCATGATAATTATATGGGGTATTACAATTACAATAAAAATTTATAACACCGCTCGCCATGGGAGATACACAATCAATATCGGTTACTTATAGTGCCGCCTCTAAAAATGCTACGGGATATACTATTTTGATTGAACTCCGAAACATGGAATGTTTTTAAGAAGGTTCCGAGATTTACTTCAATTGGAGGACGGTACGGTAGAAAGAAATCGTTCTAGGTACGACTGTGTATAAACACGCAAAATTAAAATGTAAAAAAAAATATGTTTTTATTTTTGGTGCCAACGACCGCTGAAAGTTTTTTAGGGCTCCGTACCCAAAGGTACGTACGGTACGTACGTACGGTACGGTACGGTACGTACGGTAGGTAAAAACGGGAACCCTATTACTAAGACTCCGCCGTCTGTCTGTCTGTCCGTATGTCACCAGGCTGTATCTCATGATCCGTGATAGTTAGACAGTTGAAATTTTTACAGATGATGTATTTCTGTTGCCGCTATAACAACAAATACTAAAAAACAGAATAAAATAAATATTTAAAGGGGCCCCCATACAACAAACGTGATTTTTTTTATCGTTTTTGCTCGATATTGATAACGGCAACAGGTAGACGCTTGAAATAGTCACAGTATATTTAGTTATGTATTCACTTTAAAAATAAATAATTAAATTAAAATAAAACAGATATTTAAGGGGGGCTCCCATACAACAAACGTGATTTTTTTGCCGTTTTTATAGATAATGGTACGGAACCCTTCGTGCGCGAGTCCGACTCGCACTTGTTTACTGGAAGTATGAGTTGAGAAAATCAGTTTATTTTATTTTATCGTGTTTTGTTATCGATAGCCATGATGTCTGTGAAGTTTACATAAAAAAAAAAAACAGATTTGATATTCTACTTGACTACATTACTAGATGACCCCGAAAAAAAACTTGTCAAATTTTGTTTTTTTTTTGTTTTGTCAAGTTTATATATCGATACTTACCCATCCCGTCTAAAGTTTCCTAGCTTAATTTAATTTCACCCTGTAGTATTGGGACAGTGATGATACAGAAAATATTAATGACAGAGTAACCATAAACAATAATTATATATTATGTGGATTCATACAATATTGCAACTATCTAATCCTCTCGTGGGCCAAAGGCATATTCTACAAACCATCAACAGCTAAGAATAAGCTATAAATAAATAAATAAACCATAATTTCTTTCAGATGTGTCATTATGATTACATCCATATTTGTTAATACTCGTACAACTGCGAGCTTACAAACTAGTGTTAGTAACAATTAATAGCAATTGGTTATAATAATTTAATTAAATAATGTATAATAATAATTAAATTAAATTATAAATAATAATAATCTACTGAGTGCCTCGTTGGTCTAATGGTCGCAAGCGCTACTGCTGAGTATGAGATCCTGGGTTCGATTCCCAGGTCGGGCAAAGTGTTATTGGGAAATTTCTCAGCAGCAGCCCGGAGTCCGGATTTGTGCCCGGTTGATGACAATAGGCTCGCCCCCTATTACCTGGGACTTAAATATAACTGGCGAAATGTGGGTGTACTATAGGTACACTTCTGCCTAACCCTTCGGGGATTACAGGTGCGATGTTATGTTATGTTATGTAATAATAATGTAATTAAACAATATGTAATAATAATTTAATGAAATCATATAAAATAATAATAATAGCAAACACAAAACAGTAAACAGTAAGTGGCCGGTCCGGATAGACACCCCGATGCCGGTGACAAATCATTATACAATTGCGTGCAGCCGTATCCAGCGAGCCAGCATCGGAGAGTCCCACCGGTCCACCACGCCAGCGCGCGCAGGATGGTGTTGGGACTGACGCACGTGCGAAGCGCACCGTTTGCGCATGATGGCCGCAACGCCGTCTGCGCCAGCCGCCGCGAACGTCGCGGAGGATCTGCAGTGGCGCGGCAGCCCCATCAGCACCTGTAACGCGTTATAGTATTGAACGCGCAGAACGCGAAGAAGTTTCAGGTGTAAAAGGACTGACAGTACGCTTAAAAACCCGCAACTTAGACAGTCCCCGCGCGTGCTCCGTGAAAACCTGCGGGCCAACATGTTGCATCGGACAGACAGCGCTCTACGCCTCAGTAACCCAATAGCCCAAATATTTAAATTGCTCGACTTAGTTTAGAAATACCTATAAGTGGACGAATGTTACATTTTACCAAGTTATCATTAAAAATAACAAAACAATTGGAATTACCTTTTGCATAGAAATTAATTATTACCCAGATGCTCCTTGCTAGCAAGAAGAGACCACATAGTATTGTTAGAGTCCTAAACAACTCAACTATGACTTTTTTGTATCTATAAATAGGACAGTTGACTGAGATAAGCCAGCTGTTCACAATAACCTGTATACGTATAATGCAAAGCAGCTGTAATTAAGTGACCACCTGTCACGAGGATACAGATACAAGGAAGTTAAAAAAAAACGATTGAGCCTTACAGAAGCCGCTTATGATGTGTAACATCTGACATCTCACCTTGGTAATACTCGTAAGTAGAGAATACAATCCCGAGCATGTTTTTCAATCCCGGGCTTACGGGATTTTTGAAGCCTTTTCCCGGGATCCCGGGCTCATCCCGGGATTGGACTATGTGGTTTCTAATTGGGCTAAAATAAAAAAAACACGAGTAACTAAAAAAAATGTCTTTAATGTCTTTGCACAACACAAATCAGAATAATAAGAAAAGAAAAAACACAAACCAAAAAATACTATACTTTTGCAAGAAATTAAAAAACAGCACAAAATAACTATTAAGAATTTCGAAAATATAATCGCATAAATATCAAAGCATGTTTGACTTCCGAGCCTGCTTCGTAGTTTATTGCCAACATAAGCAGCAGCTGAAAACGCTCGTTCAGCTTCTACGCTGGTTGGAGGAATAGACAATAGATACTTATATGCTGTTTCTAAGTGATATCCACGAACACCTCCATTTTCGAACAGGCTCATTTCACGTCTAATACTATTTGCCAACCCCAATTCATTTTGTACTTGTACTTCAGGATCTGGGGATTTCATACTCTTGTTAATTTCCAGCTGTAACTTTTCCTTTAATGTCAATTGGGGTTGGGAGGTTTCTGACCTTAGCTCATCATCTGTTTGTGATACTGACCTTGCTTCTTCTTCCGTGTAATCTCGACTATTAAGTCTTTTAACAATACTCTTTATTTGCTTACTCACTAAAGCCTGTGTCGGAACTGGAAATAAGTCGTGCCATTCCAAATCCGATAATAACTGATTTTCAACATCCATTCGTGGATTTTGTAAATAATTTAACACGCCAGTTAAATCATCACTTCGTCGTTGCTTTATACGTTCCACTAAGGATGTTTTCATTTTTTGGCAAGTGCTGAGTTTTTGCTAGACAGTTGTTTTATAAGAAATTTCAAAGCGGCATCAGCTGTGCATAAATTAGCATCTCGCCGACAGATTGCTTCTACTGTCAATTTAATTGGGGTCAGCACATCAACAATTTTATTTACCAATTCAAAATCAACATCTTCTAAACGAATTGGATGATTGAGATCTATAAGAGCTTTTTGAATGCATGCTTTTAAAAGATAAAATCGCTCCAGCATTGTTAAAAGACTATCCCACCTGGTTTTACAGTCCAAAAGAAGTGACAACTCTTTTCCATGTTCAATTTTCACATATTTTTGAAGTAATGTTTCATTTTTCAATGGAGATCTTTTGAAATACACTACAACTTTGCGGATTTTCTTTATCAGCTCATTAATATTTTCATATTGTGTTAACTCTGGTACGTGTTCTGGCGCAAGATCATTTTGTGACATTACGATTAAACCTGATTCTGGACAGTCTAAGTCTTCTAAATGGTGTTCATCATCGCTGTCGTCCATATAATCAACAGTCACAGCTGGTTCATTTATAGTATCATCTGAGGTAGGGCTATCTTGCAAATTATTATGTTTTTCATAAAGCACATCACAGACCGCCAAATTGATACCATGTGCGAGACACAGTTGTTGTTCAGTGCAAATAAGCCGCCCCACCTTTATCATAACATTCGGTCCATCGGTTACAATAGCCACGATGTCAGTTTCTAGGGAAATGTCAAATTTACTTAGACGCTCTTGCAATATACGAAGACAATTTTCAGCTGTCATACTATCGTAAATAGGAACAAGTCCTAAGTTCCAAAATTTTTTATATGAATGAACGTTGACCACCATGTATCGTTTATTGGAAGTTGAAGTCCACTCGTCGAAAGAAAGACTAAATCTTTCACCTGCACTTTTCAAATGTTTTAATTCTGCAGTTACTTGCTTTCTGATATTTTCACTGTAATTCATAACACGTTTTCGAACAGTGACGGCTGACTTTGGTAAATCCATGTATTTTGCTAAGAGCAATTTTCTCAAATCATCTCAGGTTATATTCATAACCTCAGATGATTTGAGAAAATTATTCACACTGAATGGAAATCCATCTAATGCAATCATTCTTGCCAAAATATCATCCAGGCTATCGTCGGCACTTTTAGTAAAATAATTATCTAACTTTCGCTTGGCTGGCGGCGGTGCTGTGTTCAGATTTTCAGAATCTTGACTTGTTGTAGCTGATATAATCTTGATATTATGTTTTGATAACAAATGTGTATGCAATCCCTTAGTTGATCCAACCAAAGTCTTGAGGATGGCTGGGCATCGCTTACATTTAGCACTATTCCCGTCCTTCTCAACTAAATAATAACTCCACGCTGACGTCGTATCACTGTCTTTTTTATGACTAACAAAGTCTCCCGCCATTTGGAATACTTAATTTCAGATAATTGACTTTTAAATTTTAATGACGTAGCCTACGTAACCCGTCGTCACTGACGTAGCCTACGTAACCCGTCACTGACAGAACAATAAATGAAAAAAATAAAACCTGATTTGCATATTTATACTTTCGTACAGGGAATCCCCGACCGACGGGAAATACCCGCAACGATATGAACATGAACATGAGATGATCGGGTGGTTCGTTGGGGAATTACCTTAAGAGTATTGTATTAAAGTATTCCGAGTGGGGAAGTCCCTTCTAAGTTCTACGACAAACATATTATTAGGACTGTACCTTTTTTTTTTTTTTTTGGGTGGGAAATTATCAAATAACTTCTCCCGCTCTGGGTGGAGCGGGAGGGAGTGTCAGACTTTTACTGACTAAAACCCACCGTGTTCCTTCAGATGCCTGTGTGCCAGGGCCACGATATCCCTTTCGGACAGGCTCGTAACCCTGGCAGGCATTGGCCCTTTCGGACCCCGTCAATTGGTGCTGACGTCTCTTTGAGGCGCGCGTGGAACACAACGCGCCGTCGACCCGGGCTTGGTCCTTATCGGACGGTGAGCTACCCATCGCTCACCGTCCGCAAGCCCGCGCCTACGGTGGCCGGGAATCGGCCTGCGATTCCCGACGCCCGGGGCGTCTCCTGCGGCGACTAAGGGCGCGAGGGCGTTGACTTTGCCTTACCCTCACGCGTTCCGCCTCCTCCTTCGCAAGCATCACTGTTTCGCAGAAGGAGGTGACGGCCTCCCATGCACTCTCGCTCCGAACCATGGCCTGAACCAGGGCCGGACGCGAGAGATCGCCGCCGCCGATCGCTGCCGTGAGGACACGGCGGTGCTCCGCCCAAGCAGGGCAGACCTCCACCGTATGCTCCACCGTGTCCTCCGGGCGATCCACACAGTGGTGACACCCGGGCGTTTCCTCCCGCTTAATCCTATACAGGAACCTCCCGAAACATCCATGTCCGGTGAGGACCTGCGTCAGGCGGAAGGTGAGGACGCCGTGGCGCCTCTCTAGCCACTCCTCAAAGAGGGGACTTATCGCCACAATTGTGGCGTGCCCAGCGCTGGGTTGCGACAATCGCACTCTCCATGTCGCCATGAGATCGCACCGGAGCTCCGTCCGCTGTGCCGCGATTTCCTGCGGCAGCGGAGTTATGCCCCGGAGTTTCGCCTCTTCGCGCCACACCCAAATGTGCGCGAGGACTTTCGCCTCCAGATCCCATGGCGGCAGTCCGGCAAGGAGGCTCGCCGCCTCACGGGAGACCGTGCGGTATCCCCGTACCATCCTGATGGCCATGACCCTTTGGGACGCGTTCAACCGCTGCGCTGGTCGCAGCCTCAGAGAACGCGCCCACACCGGTGCCCCGTAAAGGGCCATGGACCGCACGATCCCCGCGTAGAGCCTCCGGCAGGAGGCGTTTGGACCCCCCAGATTGGGCAGGAGCCGCTTCAAGGCAGCCCCGGCCCGCTCCAGTCTGGGAGCCAAACGTCGGAAGTGCTCGACGAAGTTCCACCGGCTGTCGAGGACGAGTCCCAGGTACTTCATCGTCGACTCGACGCCGATGTGAACCCCTCCCGCCGTTATCTGGGAACCCGACAGTGGCGCGTTCCGAGGACCATAAAAGCACATGGCCTCGGACTTGTGCAATGCCACCTCGAGTCCCAATTGCCGGATCCTATCGACGATTGTCGCAACCCCACGTGCCGCCAGTTCGGCCGCCGCCTGATGCGAACTCCCTTGTGCCAGGACTAGCGTGTCGTCAGCGTAGCAGACTACGCTGACGCCACTAGGGAGGTCGGCGCGCAGCACCCAGTCGTACCCGATGTCCCACAGATGCGGCCCCAGGACCGATCCCTGTGGGACACCGCACGACATCTCTCGCCGGTTCCACTCTCCTTGGTGACCGGGGTAGATGACGGCCCTGTCCGTCAGATATGCCTCGACTACGCGACAGAGGTAGGTCGGCATCCGGTGATATCGGAGTGCCTCCCTGATGCAACTCCAGGGCAGGGTATTGAAGGCATTGGCGATGTCAAGAGACACCGCCAAGACGACCCCACCCCGGGCCACAGCATCCCCCGTCGTGAGGGCTCGAACGCGCATGATGGCGTCCACCGTAGAGCGACCCTTGCGGAAACCAAACTGGCTCTCCGCCAAATCCGGCCCCACCCGTACCAGCCGCCCGACAAGGCGGTCTGCAATAACTCTTTCAAAGAGCTTGCCCACCTCGTCGAGCAGCACGATGGGCCGGTAAGCGGACGGAGAGTCCGCTGGGCGCCCCGGCTTCTTAATGAGGACCAGTTTCCCCGTCTTCCAACGAAGTGGGAACTGGCCCCTCTCCAAGCATGCGCTTAGGAGCCCTCTTAGTCGAGGCCCGAGAGCCTCCAAGGCCAGAACCCAGGCTTTTCCAGGCAAGCCGTCGGGTCCTGGGGCGGTATTCTTGGCATTCAGCCTACGTACCGCCACTCTCAGGTCTACCTCGGTCACCTCCGAAGAATCGTCGTCGTCGTCGTCGTCATCGGCGGTGTGGTCCGCATCGGGCACCGCAGGAGGCGGAGCCATGGGCGGGGGAGTATGTTCCCCTCGCGAAGGGAACAGAGCGCTCACCACGTCCTCCACGAGCTGGGGCCGGAGACTCTGCGTCAGTGGGGGAGCCCATGGGCGGAGTTTATCCCGCACCCCTTTGTAGGGGCGTCCCCACGGGTCTCCGTTGAGAGTCTCCAGCGACTCCTCGCGGGCCAGTCCTCTGGCCCGCTGGATCTCCGCTCGGAGGGCGTTCTTAGCCTCTCTGTACCCCTCGTACAGCTCCGCCTGAATGGCTTCCGTATCTGGAGGGCGGATACGGAGCCTGCGGTGCCTGGAATACCGGCGCCGCGCAGCAACGCACGCCTCGCGTAACGCGGTCAGCTCGCGCGACCACCAGTACACCTGGCGCCGGGCACGTCCGGGCTGGACCCGGGGCATTGCCACGTCACAAATTTTGGACATGGCCTCCCGGAACCACTCCGCCTCGTCGTTGATGTTGGCAGGCCTGTCCGATGATGACACCCAGGCCTGCACGATCGAGGCTTCCAGGAGGAGCTCCCGGTCCAGCTGCTTCAGCGCCCACCGCGGACCACTCGGGGCCTGTCGGACCGGCGCGCTCAAGGTCGGGGCGGAGACGTCAAACCGGATGTACCGGTGATCGGAATAGGTCTCCACCCCCTCCATGACGTGCCAGTCGATGACACGCGGCGACAGAGCGGGGCTGGCGAACGAGATGTCCACCACTGATTCACCCCGCATCCGCACACACGTGGGGACAGAACCCCGGTTTAGGACGACCAGGCCAGTCTCCAGGGCCCAGTCCTCCACCATCCTGCCCCTCGTGTCCGTATACCGGGAACCCCAAGCCACGTTTTTGGCATTGAAGTCCCCGAGGACGAACACGGGGAGGGGATGGTACCCGACGACGACGACTCTCAGCTCCCCAAGGGAGTTGTGGAACTCGGCGAGAGTTCGGTTCGGGGAGAAGTAAACTCCTACCACGACAATCTCCCCGAACCGTGCTGCCACGCAACCCTGTCCCCTCTTGACGGCCTCGAGGGACGGGGTACCGGCGGCGGCTGACGAAATTAGGGTCACTGAGCCGCTCAGGTCCTCCACCCAGTCATCCCTGGGCGGGACAAAGTACGGCTCAGCGACCACGGCGATGTTAATCGACCACTGCGCCATGCTCTGGAGCAACAGATCCTGAGCGGCGGCGCAGTGGTTGATGTTCGCCTGGAGGAGGCGTAATGGGGCCATTTATTGGCAGTCCATTCGAGCTTCCTCCCGGGCCCCTTGAGATGGCCCTGCCGCGGTGTTAGCGGCGACGACTGCAGTAGAGGCGGCAACGGCGGCTGCAATGGTGGCGGCTGCGGCGGTGACGACAGGGTTGGAGGGCTTGCCCCTTCCCCTGGGTTTGGGAGGGGGAGCGCAGGCCTTACCCCCAGCCCGGTGATCGGCCGGCTTGCCAGCCGCCGCACATGCAAAACAGTGCGGCGTGGCTTTACAAGAACCGGCTTTGTGACCGGGCTGACCACAGCGGAAGCAGTTGTCGCTGCGGTCCACCTCCGAGGTGCAGTGTGCTCCCACGTGGTGGCCCACGCGGCAGCGGAAGCACCTCAGGGGTCTGGGTTCCAGCAGTTTCACCTGCGCGGATACCCAGCCCACCCGGAGTCTTCGGCCCTCCCCGGCTATCTTTTGCGCCACCGACACGGGGCAGCTCACCGTTATGGCTTGCATGCCCGTGGTGTCAGGGCGGATGGAGCCTGCCCTCACCTGCTCGGCAGAGCACCCCCCAGTTTTAGCCACGGCGGCCACAACGTCCTCCGCCGTCACGCAGTCGTCCAGGCCCAGGATGCGTATGTCGGCGGACTTTGTGGGCCTGGACACTCGGACCTCCTCCGCATTGAGTGACGCCCTCAGTCTCTCGGCCAGGGCGTCAGCGGTCGGGCCGCTTGCCGTACCGGGGATTTCGAGCATCCGGGCTCCAGTCGCCGTGACTTTCATTCTGAGGCCCTCGGTGACGCCGATCTCCTCTAGGTTGACCGCCTTCCACGCCTTCGTTAGCACTTCGCGGTACGACACGCCCTTCTTTGCCGCTTCCGGCTGTAGCGTAATCACTACAGCTGCGGACTTCGGGGCGCGGAGCCTAGCCGCGACGCCACGCTTCTTGCGTTGCTGCCGCCTTTCCTTATTTTTAGCCGCCCTTGCTGCCTTGCCCGCCTTCCTGCTCTCCCCGGCTACCTGCCATTCGGCGTTGGCCGTAGAGGAATTAGGAGGCGGGGGGGGCAGAGGCGACCGTCCCGCCACCACGGCTGGGGCCCTCGCCTTCTGCGCAGCCATCTGCGCAGCCGTCCCGCCCTTCTTGGGGTTGAGCGGCACCGCTTTCACCGGAGGCGCGGGTTTGGCCGCGGCGTTGGCCGCAGGCTTAGCCACAGGCTTAGCCGCAGGCTTAACCGCGGGCGTGGCCGAGGCAGCCACGGTGGCGGCAAAAGTGGCCGGCCTGCTCGCCGCTAGCGGTGGGCGCAGTACTATGCCCTCCAATACGGAGAACCGGTTGCTGAGTGCAGCCAGCTCCTGTCGCACCAGGGTCAGAACGCGGTCCTCCGCCTGCAAGGGCAGGCCCTGCCCATGCTGCGCTCCCCCCTGGGGCACCTCCCGTGGTCCAGCTCCTCGAAGCTGGGCCAGGTCCGCTCGGAGCTCCTCATTCTCCTTTCGGAGAAGCTCCATGGCGGCTATCAATCGGCCGACCTCGTCCGACGAGGGCCCGACTTGGGGCGCTCTCGCTGCCGCCAAAATGGAGGCAATGGCAGCGGGGACGACCTTGTCTTTTGAGGACTGAATCCTCTTCAAGGCCACCCCCCTGATCGCTGCAGTCACGACCTCCTCGAAACTACTACTGGCCGCTCCCTTCGCCTTGGAGCTGCCAGCGGCGTCCGGCTCACCGCCCGAGGACTCAGAGAGGGCCGCCCTGCGGCTGGTCTCTCCAAGTTTTTCTTCTACCTCCATTTGATCCGGGGTGGTGAGCCCTCTGCCCACCCCCCGTTTCCGAACCCCACCCCGGCTGCTGATCTTTTTGCGAGCCGTGCTTATTCCATCTTCAGAGGACGACCCCTGGCCGTCCCCTGGTTTGGAGCGCTTGAAGAACTTGCTGTTCTTCTTCTCTGCAGCCCCCACATCAACGCGCGCCAGGCTCTTAAAAGAGCCCTTCGCGCCCTTCGCGCCAGATGCGGCGTCGGACTCCGACTCCGCATCACTCCACTCCTCTTCTACGTCTTTTGGTTTTTGGTTTTTATATAGGTTTTCCATTATTATTCCCACGAGTGTGGGGGATCTAAAAAGTCCTTCCTAGGGTTACCCCCTGTGCCTAGGTAAGTGTGACATTTGTAACCCAACCCAGAGATTCCACTGGTCCCTGGCTGGGGGTGCGCTCACGACTGATGCGCCACCTATAACTACAAAGTTACAGATGACACTACTCCTCAGCCATTCATACCCTCGCCGCGCACCAAAACTTGATATTAGAGGAATTTTTTATAGAGGTTTACATCCTCGCGATCCGGGCGACTAAGCCAAGATCCTCGTCCCGTTCCGAGTCACAAAACATGACCGTGATCTCTTTCCGGATTACGATTTCGACGGGTGCAGACTCCTGCTGCTAGCTCGTTGGCAGGGTGAGTGCACAACGAGCGCCGCCCCTGCTTCTCCAAAACGGAGAAACGTCCACCAATTTCGGCCTGTTTGGGCCCGTCCTCCACGGACTATCCTTACCCTAACTTAACCTAACCTAACTATATTAATTATATGTACATTTTATTAAAAACTATCTTAATTATATATACAAAATATGGTATATACAATATAATTGACTATCTATCCTAACTTAACCTAACCACTGGGGTCGTCCACCGCGGACTATATCGTCCGCCTTCCCACTCTGCGTCCGCTCGACCTCCCTCTGTTAGCAGAGGGGGGGAGCGGACGACCGACGATCGGCCTCACCAGACCTAAGAGCCTTAGGCTCTCCCCCCCACGCAGAAATCCGCCGCAGTCAACACCCTCTCCGACATGGAGAGACTATTGGCCGCGCCCAGGGTGCACCGGCCCAACGACTGCTCTTTCCCCCGAACGTATTCGCAAGGAACGAGCAGCAGTCAAGCACACGAGGAGGTTTTCTGCACGCACCCCATTAGGACTGTACCTGTGTAGTAAATAGTGGGTACGTATTGTACGAGTTGCTTTTTGTCGTAATGTATTAAAATAATCTAGGCAAGGTTATTTTCAAGGCGCAACGGACTACGGAATACAAACTACACTTGTTTGTGGCAATCCCGAAAATCCCGAGATTAGCCAAGAACAGTCGGATTTTCGGGGCCAGAAAACGGTCGGGATTCTCTACTCAAGACCCATAAATATGGGTAATTGATTGACAGCAAATAGTTAATATATAACCTACTCCATATATTTTACATGATTACGGTCTGGAGCTCTACAGCATCAGCGATGTTTATAATGCAATGGCCTGTTGGTCCCAGACAAGACTCCAGACAATAAGTAAGTCCAGTAAGTCTTCAATAAGTTATTATCTAATCTCTCTAAGTTGCCTAGTGACCTTCTAATGTCACAGTTTTACCCATTACCTTTGTACGGGTGATTGGGACATCAATGCTTCACAAGCATTATCTCAAGATACTAGGCATAAAATAATAATAAATGGTATCTTGAGTTAAGTATCTCAAGATGGTGTCTTGAGCTAAGTATCTCAAGACGGTGTCTTGAGCTAAGTATCTCAAGACGGTGTCTTGAGCTAAGTATCTCAAGATGGTGTCTTGAGCTAAGACCTCCCAACCCCAATTGACATTAAAGGAAAAGTTAGAGCTGGAAATTAACAAGAGTATGAAATCCCCAGATCCTGAAGTACAAGTACAAAATGAATTGGGGTTGGCAAATAGTATTAGACGTGAAATGAGCCTGTTCGAAAATGGAGGAGTTCGTGGATATCATTGTACATATATAATATAATTACCTACAGTACACAGTATATTACTTTTGTATTATATAATGCAATGGCCTGTTGGTCCCAGTCAAGACTCCAGACAATAAGTAAGTCCAGTAAGTCTTCAATAAGTTATTATCTAATCTCTCTAAGTTGCCTAGTGACCTTCTAATGTCACAGTTTTACCCATTACGGGTGATTGGGACATCAATGCTTCACAAGCATTATCTCAAGATACTAGGCATAAAATAATAAATGGTATCTTGAGTTAAGTATCTCAAGACGGTGTCTTGAGCTAAGTATCTCAAGACGGTGTCTTGAGCTAAGTGTCTCAAGATGGTGTCTTGAGCTAAGTATCTCAAGACGGTGTCTTGAGCTAAGTATCTCAAGATGGTGTCTTGAGCTAAGTATCTCAAGATGGTGTCTTGAGCTAAGTATCTCAAGATGGTGTCTTGAGCTAAGTATCTCAAGATGGTGTCTTGAGCTAAGTATTTCAAGATGGTGTCTTGAGCTAAGTATCTCAAGACGGTGTCTTGAGCTAAGTATCTCAAGACCCATAAATATAGTTAATTGCTAACTTAAAGTTTAAACTTTAAGGGGGATTTGATAAGGCTTTTCAAACTGAATATTAGTAATAATAGCAGAGCAACAATAATTTCATCAATTATCCTAAAAGATTAACTTGAAGCCCATCTCCCATGCTCTTTGAAAGACTGGTGATTTTCATTTATTACACAAAATTAAAACTCTAAAAGCAGGCTTAGCATGATGCTTTCTATTTCTACTCTATTGTAGAATAGAAATCGCTTGTCTATCTTTCTTCGTAGAAAACTGTCAGCTGTCTACACAGAAGCGTAATTTTTATCTACTTTAAAACACTTCTCTACGGTTCTCATGCTAAGCCTATGGAACCAGGAATGGTTGGTTAAGTTTCTTTTAGTACTAATCTAATAAGCAATGTGGAGATATGAATAAGCAGTTTTTTATACATGTATAAGATTTTGCAATATCAGGTCGCGATGACAAAGATAGGGTCAAAGTAGGTCTAACAAAGTCTCCCGCCATTTGAAATACTTAATTTCAGATAATTGACTTTTAAATTTTAATGACGTAGCCTACGTAACCCGTCGTCACTGACGTAGCCAACGTAACCCGTCACTGACAGAACAATAAATGAAAAAAATAAAACCTGATTTGCATATTTATACTTTCGTACAGGGAATCCCCGACCGACGGGAAATACCCGCAACAATATTATGATATGAGATGATCGGGTGATTCCCCTGTTGGTTCGTTGGGGAATTACCTATTAAGTCCCTTCTAAGTTCTACGACAAACATATTTTTAGGACTGTACCTGTGTAGTAAATAGTGGGTACCTACGTATTGTACGAGTTGCTTTTTGTCGTAATGTATTAAAATAATCTAGGCAAGGTTATTTTCAAGGCGCAACGGACTACGGAATAAAAACTAGACTTGATTGTGGCAATCCCGAAAATCCCGAGATTAGCCAAGTACAGTCCCGGGACAAAACGGCCACGGCGAAACGGTCGGGATCCCGGGATCCCAAGATTCGGGTTCCCGGGATTGTATTCTCTACTCGTAAGCAACTGAGCAGCGACAGAAATTAACATTAAAATTAAAAAAAGCTAAATACTGAAATATTTATTCGAATAATTATTCATTACTTGTCTTGGTCGCCCACTTGTCGAAATTCGACCCCCTCTACTTAAAAACTATTTAGTACCTACTAATTCCATGAGTACACTAATTCCATGCTTTTAAAAAGTACTTATTCAATGCTCAAGCTTCCACTCATTTCCGTCTCTTTTCACAAAATCAGTCCCACAAAAAGCGAGTAAAAAGATCAAAAATATAATAAAAAACAGCCACACGCTGAATATGACAACTGTCATCATAATAACGATCAGTTTTGTACGCTGGTGGTCGTGTATGGGAGAATAGTTTTCCAATAATTGCACTCAGCATGTGTAATACTAATAACGGTAATAGTATTCACGCAAAGCTCAGACAAATTACCCCATTGTAAGGGCCCCTTAAGAATAGTATCACGAAGTTACCAAAACTACTTTTTAAAGCATCTTCTAACCTTAAAACATCAACTAAAGACGTAAACGTCAGCATTCTGCGAATAAAGCAAGAAAACAACAAATTCAGCTACTGTAAATAGGAACTCTTATAAGAAGGACATGGCAAATATAAACGCTGGTATTATTTACGAAGACAGAAGTGACTGCCAACAGAAGTGAAAATTTAAAACTTTGGAATAACATACATTTACGTTTACGCCTTTAACTCTTATAAAAATATTTTAATTTCATTAAACGTTGATGTTTATTTGAAATTTTCTAAAATAGCATCTTGGAGCAACCTGTACTGCTGGGATCATGGATCATAGCATCGCATCAATGAAATTAAAACGAATAACGTGCAAGGAGTAAGCAAATTGAAGGAAGGAGAGAGCTTTATTATGTAATTTGTTTGATTTTTTTTGTTTTTCAATCTAAATTATTTTATCTTATTATATTTTTTTATGATTACTGGCCACTAGTCCTACCCCGTGTGTGGAATTAATGTCGCCATTGTAGCGGCACGTTGTATATGAGTGTACATGTACACAGGCCGCTGCGCGTCGCCAGTCTGGCGCAATACGTCACATTAGCATGTCGGTGACGCGAACCCATAAGTTCTTCTCCTACCAAAAGTTGCTTAACGCGTCTATAAAAGTTTTCACTTGAAAAAACATGGGAAATAATGGGAAAACCGCAAAGCGTACAACGCGTACCCCATAAGCTATAAGTTCCCCTTCAGTAAGTGTATTTAGTGGCAATAAAACCAAACATTCAGAAAAGATCCCTTTAACAAATAGGCGACAAACAAACATAAACACAATTGATACGTTTAACTATTGTTGCGGCACCATTAGTTTGATGGAAACACCGCATTAACTGATAGCAGTTCCAGTTTTATTTAAAACTAAATGTTGCCCGCGACTTGGTCTGCGTGTATTTTGTTTTAGATTTTTTTTTATACAAATGTCCAGGGTGAACAGCCAACGTCCTTTCCAGGTCCCAGGCTACCTATCTGTCAAATTTCAGAACGATCTCGATTCTGTGATTTAGTCGTGAAAAGGTTAAAATCAAAAATCAATTATTCAATCTAGGCTGAGAATCAGTACTTTTCGAACGTCAAACATTACATAAGACAGTCCTCCAAAAACGCCCACCCTTTAACACTTCCTAGTACTTTAGCTGGGAAGAAGTGGCGCAACAAACTCCCCAGCAGCGCAGCTGTCTGTTCAGTTAGAAAAACATGATTCTATACAATAGTATATTAAATTATTTACATAAAAAATAAAAAATTACGTGATGCATCGGGTTACTACAAATTCCAGGATCGGCTACAAAATCGGCTAATTTACTACTAAATATTGGCAGTACCCGCGTTTAAACATGAGACATGGCTCCTCAATCCATACGGACACGCTTCGCCCGCGTGGAGGTCGGAAATTATCCCTCGGGAACGTACTACCGAGATAAAAAGTATTCTATACCTCAACCCAGGGCATGGTCTATTTGTAGTACCCGCGTTTAAATATGATACATGGCTCCTCAATCCATACGGAGACGGCGAAGCTGCGTTAAAAAGTTAGTTTTTATTATAAATGCGAAAGTAACTATGTCTGTCTGTTACTTCTTCACGCCGTATTTAGATGATATTTGGCACACGAATAGATCATGAGCTGGGTTGGGACATAGGATACTTTAATCAAATTCTTTATTTCAGACAATGAGTCCATAGTGTTAGTATCAACACAAAATAACTTAATAAGTAGTGTTAGTAATAAGAAAATAATACATCGAATATCAACTGGTATGGATTCTTACCCAGTGGCGCAGCATAGGGAATTCCCACCAATCTGAGAACACGCTCAGGAGACTGTTGGTAGTGGCGCGCAGCCAGCCTATGGAGGCGGTCCTTTTTCTTATTATGGTGTTAAAATCGTCTGTGTGCACCTCCGCAAACATTGTGGACTCATTACAACGCCAGGACAGCCCCAACAGTATCCTAAACGCGTTATTATATTGGACACGCGAATCGCTGTATGTCCTCTGCGTAAAACGGGTCCAAAGACTGCACGTGTAGAAAGACTGACAAAAAGCTTTGAAAAGAGTGACTTTAACTTGATTTGTACAATGTGCAAATCTTCGAACCAGCACGTTACATGGAACAGCGAACGACCTGCGCTCCCTATGTCCATATTATCATTAAGATCATCAGTGACCCAATGACCCAAGTACCTAAACTTACTCACCCATGCTAAAGGAGTGCCACAGAGCGAGACACCGGGAATATCAGAATAGTTTATGGCACTCGCTTTAAACTTAATAAGTTCGCTCTTCTTAACAATGTACTTGAGCCCATGGGACACTGCATAGGCCTCACGAATAGCCACAAGTCTCCTCAAAGCGCCGATCGATGGCTTAGCAGCACCATGTCATCCGCATAACTAATATTATTCAAACAAACGTTGTCAATATGACATCCAACTTTGGTTCTGCTAAGCTCACCGATTAGCCGGTTTATGTCCAAATTGAAGAGGCGTGGTGAACTTAACCCCCTGCCTCACCCCGCACTCCAGCTCGTACACATCTGACTGAGCCTCCGCCCATCTGACACTATTCCTCTGGTGGCAGTACCAGTAATGAAACAAGGATGTAATTTCATTTGGTAGTGTTGTATCACCCCGCAACTTATCCCTTCATACTTTGTACGACAGTAGGTCGAACGCCTTTGACAGGTCCAAAAAACAAGCACATACAGGTGTTTTTGGGAAGTATAATATTGAACAGTTAGCTTGAGGCACAGAATGGCACTTTCCGTAGATAAACCAGATTTAAAGCCAAATTGCTCGTCATGGAATTCAACGTGTTTAGCAATCTGTTGATCAAGCAAACTGTCCAAGACCTTGGTGACTATTGTGGCCAACGAAATAGGCCTGTAATTGGACACGTCAGAAGCGTCCCCTGTCCTGTCCTTAATAATCGGAACCACCACTGTACGCATAAGGTCCCGTGGCAAATAACGGTGACTGAGACATAAATTAAATAGAAGAGCAAGAATCCTATCCAGGTGTGGCCGGGCGATTTACCTCATGTCATTTTCTTAATAACAGTAGCAAAATTTATTTAAGTTTATATCGCCGGGGATCGCGGAAGTCGCATGATCCCCGGTGGAAGTGTGAGAAGGGAACACCGGGGTGGTTTTTAGTCAGTAAGAGTCTGACACCTCCGTCCGCCCCAGGGCGGAGGACATCCATCCTCATGGATGATATAATATATTTTTTTTGTTCCCGGGTTGAAAATCCTCATTTACAACCCAGGGAACAAAAAAAAATAAAAATTGGATGCTGTTTATCGATATAGACGTAGTCGTCTCAATTATTCTCGTGGTTCACCAGTTAGGAGTATTATGTCTGTTTCTGGCCGTCTTATGAAGTATACATTATGTAACAAAAACCCTGTTGTTCCTTTTAGGGACATATACATATACATTACACATATATCTACAAGCACAAAATTGATGGAATTATAATTTAAAAAAAATAAGCATTGGCTAGTCGAGAAGTCAAAGAATTGCAGAGGTAAGAAATCAGTTAAATATTACAAATATCAATAATTAAATATTAATTTATTTTAATTATTTTTAATTTTTAATAATTTATTACGTATTTATACCGATTCTTAAAACGTAGGTAGAAGGAACAACAGGGTTTTTGTTACATATTGTATATATTCTGGTGCTGCTATTCTGCAAGAATCGTGGAAGTTTTGTGTTTCTCTATTAATGACATTAATTATAGCAGTATGCCTTTTTTAATGTATTTGCTATTGGGTACTATGAATGTTGGATTGTGTTTGCGGAATCAGTATGGTATGATGATTATTAATAAGATTGAATATGTATTGACTAATTTTGAATTAAACAGATATTTTGATATGGGTTAGGTTGAAGTAGTGAATAAGCACATGAGTGATTTGCGTGTTGATCCTTTGTTTACACAAGATAGTTCTGAGTTGCACTGCACGACTACTGCCGAATGCGTGCACTGACGCGACAGCAGTGCTATTCTGTAACTATCACCGTGAAAATGTGGGTGAAGTGAGCGTGGAGTGAACTGTCAGTGAGGGATTGACACTATTAACAACTCACTTCAAGCTCACTTCACCTACGTTTACACGGTGAGATTTTTTCAGAATAGATCGGCTGGTCTCCTCAATCTATGTGACTCATCTAAATATCATTTCAAGCATCTATCTACATGGTCTTCACATGATCTGACCTATAATTACCGACCTATAACTTAAACGAAGCCGTGTGCAAAAGATAGTATAGCCATATAGAGCCTATAGTTTCAGTACCCACCGTTTAGGCATTTGATACTTTAGAACTTTGCAACAGACCAACAAACCAAAGTTACTGTGCTTAGAGTCCTGGGCTATCTAAGTGCAGGTCTCTAAGCACAGTAACTACAGTTTTCATCGTCAGAGGTCGTCTACCTGCTTGCCTTGACCTTAAATATAAAAAAGCCTTTCAATATCGGCTTTGCAGTCTGGTAATCCCATTCAGTCCTTCCAAAAACCCCAATTTACATAGAATGGAATACTCTTTATTATGTACTACACCATAAAAACCACAGGGTACATACAGGGTTATTTGAAATTGGCTAGTTAAACTCCGCAGATGCGATGGGGAAACACGAAACAATTTAAATGTATTTTTTTGTGCCAACGACCGCTGATAGTATTGTTACTGTAAATACGAGTTGAGGAAATCAGTTTTTTTTTTTTTTTTAATATCGATACCCATCACGTTTTGCGGAGTTTCGCAAGCTCATTTAATTTAACCCTGTAGTATTGGGATAGCGATGATACGAAGAACGATAAAAATAAAATGATAAAAAAATGTTTTTTGGGAGACCAACGACCGCTGTTAGTGTTGTGATTTGAAGTATAAGTTAATAAAAACTGTTTTCTAATGTTTTATCGTGTTTAGAAATCTATCACCATCACGTATGTATACACAAAAAAACTGTTTTTTTAAACCGATATTTCAAGTGACTACAATAACTGAAGTCCAACATAAAAATAAAACAAATTAATTTATTTTTGTCTTATTATGTTTGTGTTGCGTCTGCGAGTTCGAGTTTAGCTAGCCAATTTAAAATAACCCTGTATAGCTTAATGTACCTCAGTTTATTTTGCTCCCCTAAACACACAAAGACCTGTATTACGTAAACATGGTATAGACTATTCCTTTTGTAATACATAGCCAAGTAATAGTAGATTGTTGCATCGAGCGCTCGCTTAATTTAGCACACTCGTGCACTAATTACTCACTTTAGCAAGGTGCATTATCTACTTTTCTTTCCAACTACCAATCTACCTACCGTGTTAAAATATACCTACTCAAAATAAAAACTCAAGTTAATGAAAACAAAGTTTTTCACCAAGTCGGCATTAATGAAAAACTGTGCAACAATGAGATTTCATATAACATTTCTGCACTGTTTTGGTTCTAAGCAAAAAATACGTCCTTTGTGATCGTTTTTGTAGTGATTATTGATAACATTACTACATAGTTGAAAGAAAAATATCTTGTGGTACAGCCAACCGAACGTCGGTAGTAACACTATAACTGCGCCTCTATGTAGTACCTACAAGTGTTGTGCGGCTTACTTTACTTTACCAAGTCTACACGATACAAAGTCAATAAAATCTATGCAATTTATCTCTTAGATAAATAGCGAAATAAATTAGTTACCTCATTACTATATTTTTTTCTACTTACCTATATATAATTTAATATTCGGTATATAATGTTCAGGGCTATAATTGGCTTCTGCTATTGTATCGGTAGATCGATCTGTATCTGTATTTCTTTAGGAGCTGTTTTGTCTATTTTTGTTTGTTACAGGATCAGGATTGAATAGTGGACTTATTTCTAAAGGAAACGGGCCCCTTTCCCTAAGTCTTAATTAGTTCGATACAATGTTGGTTGGCAATTTTTGATAATGGCGAAACATTGCTTGTGTTAAAACCCTCCATTTCGACTACTGAAGAATAATAGTTATATTCCCAGATGAACAATAAAAATGCCTATGTTCAGGGTGAGTTCAACCACACCTCATCGGCAGTTTAGCTCGACAGTGCCTAGTGTGAACGGTGAATCTACATTATATGTTGTTGTATTTGTTCTGGTGTCAAATTGAAAGAGTATTTCTATACCTCCATCTATCTATGCTATGCTAAGTGCCTACAAGCTGGTATAATGATCAAATCAAATCATAAGTCATTTATTCAAACTAGGCTGAAAATCAGCACTTTTCGAACGTCAAAATTACATAAGACAGTCCCCAAAAACGCCCACCCTTCACCACTTCCTAGTACTTTAGCTGGGCAGAAGAAGTGGCGCAACACACTCCCAGCAGCACAGCTGTCTGTTCAGTTAGAAAAACTTGATTCTTTAAAATAGTATCACATCACATCACACTAATATTATAAAGGCGAAAGTTTGTGTGTGTGTGTGTGTGTATGTTTGTTACTTCTTCACGCTCAAACGACTGGACCAATTTTGATAAAATTTTGTATGAAGGTAGCTGACACTCTGGATTAAGACATAGGCTATTTGTTATCCCGATATTCCCACGGGATTGAGACTTACGCGGGTGAAACCGCGGGGCGCAGCTAGTGTAATATAATTTACATTACCAACACAAGTGTAACCTGTACCCTGTACCTAAATAAAAGCCTCCAGGCATAATGGGCGTGCCCGCTTACATAAAGCTACAGCTGTACCTCGAAGTCACAAAAGAGAAACAAAGCTCACCCTATAACCATAAAAATCTCCACACCAGACACAACAACGTAACTCACAAACTGCCACCAGCAATTTTTAGCCGAAATCCTTTAATAATTCTGCAGAACGTCTCTTTCAATACAATTTCTCTTATTTGTCCCTCGGTCCCTCTTTTGATTGACGTGCGGAGTGCGGATGCGGTCCCAGTTGCGTCTAAGTTGGGCTGTCACGAGCACATGACGTCATCCCTTCCACAACAATGTGCGTTTCATTTTCCAAAATTAAACGCTACCCGACGTTTACATAGTTTTGGTTTTAATATCGGATAGTATTGGTTTTTCGTGCCCGTTATGTCACGTCGCGTGGAATCGTCAAGGACTAAAATGGTGGCCGGAAACATTGCAACAAACCCATGAAGATTTGATCGTCCCTCATGACTGAATTCTATCGCTATTATAGTCTGTAAGTTAACGATAAGACCGCCCATTGTGTCACCCTATGTAAAATTTCAACATTCATATCTGAAATTCTTATGGTGTACTTAATAAAGAGTATTATATTCTATTATATTACAGTGATTTCAAAGCCTAGTTCATTTAGTTCATTAATAGACCTACGTGTCCAAATGAGAATCTCCTTCTTTAGGTTTTTAATCATCGAGGTCATCATCACCTCTTTGAATAAATGAAGAAAATAACAGACTATCTAAAGTGCTTAACACTATTAAGCAACACGAAATTGTAGTCAAATCTATCATACAGCTATAAACAACAATAAAAATATCGAATACCATCCTCACTGTTTCCAAAATATGACCTTTGACCGTTGGTATTTTGAAAACAACATTTCGAATCGCGTGTTCTATTTAGTCGCGGTTCTTGTTAAAAGAATCAAGTATTCGGAACAAATCGATTGTAGGAATCACTACTTGATTCCTAAATCGGTTATTGACTTGTTGAGCTATGGCGTAGCCAATGAAAATATTATGATGTAGAGGGAATTCTGTTATTATTTTCTTAGTGGTAGGTATTGGTGAAATTGGTGTATTTAAAAAGGGTCTCGTAGGTAATACGTTGTACGCTATGACATGATAGTGGTGCATTAAGTATTCATGGAAGATCAAAGTGAATGCTCCCATAAATTTCACGATAGGGCAAGCCTTATCACATTTTCGATTTCTTAGATGCTTGGTTTTCATAATTATATATCTACATATATGCTGCTCTAACACAAAACAAAAGAAGTCCAAAATGTGTAACACATTGATCTTGTTCAAACATTCTTTTATTTCAATTAAACTAGAATTCAAAATAAAACGACACATGTCTTCTAACAGCCACAACTAAATCGAAAACGCATCGACACAAAAAGACCAATAAAGAAATTCATTACAGAGTAAAAAGAACATTTTATTGCACATCGGGGCGCATAGAGGGGTCTCAATCCACTTGGAAATAAGTCGGTCAGACGGCCACTGGCTGCATGGGAAATACAAGAGACGTGTAACGCATGGCTTGGTTAGGGAGATGCGTCTATGGACGGGTTGGAAACTGTGGCATTTTATTTATATATTTTGAATTGAAATGTGGGACTGAGGGTAGATGTAAAGGATTATAGAGGCATGAGGAACTCTAGAGAAAAGGGAGGATTCTCCGACCAGACTGTTGTTGTGTCTGGTGGGCTACTGCACGACGGTTGATGTTGGGATGTTGTTTTTACAACATTATTTTTAGTGTATGCGAAAGCTGAATATAGTTTGCTAGAACTACTATATCCGATTTATGACATTAGTAAAAACTTGACATTGCACTGAATTTAATTATTGAAATAAAATTGTTATAATTATTACCTCTATGTTTATGTGACAATTAATTTGTTTGTGTGTGTAAAATTTTTGACTGTAATTAATAATCTAAAATATTGTTATTTTCTAATCATTCTGACATTAATGTTATTTTTGTAATTTGAAATTTGATAAAAACTGATTACAATCATCAATTTAATTTGTACGCTTAAACGCAAAACATATACGGGACTCTTATATTTAATTGTAACACCATTTAAAAACCTATGTTTACAAATAAAGATTTCATTTTCATTTTCAGAATAAGGAACTGAATCGATTTCAATAATTTTTACACCATGTTATATTTTGTCCCAAAAATATTTAAGTGTGATGGAAAATGTTATCACCATTTAATTACTTACAGTTAGGTACCTACTGCCAAATTATTATCAATGAGCGCAAGACGACTCTGGAGGCGCGGGGGCGCCGTTAGCATGTTTTTGTACGGAAAACCCGGTAACATAACAAGTAACAACCTCATAACTTTGTGATTTTTCATGATACAGTTTTGAAATTTTGTACATAGATTCTTTACATAAAAATACTAGACACGTGTTTCGGGTTTCGCATATATAAAAACTAATATTGTATATGCTAGTCGCACGGTAAACTCTGCTTGTGTGATGCAGGATTTTGCATGACGTCAGTGTGATGCGAAGTTCGCATGTGGTCTATAGATGATTAGTATATATTCATCCACCACAGGATGTTCTTTGTCGAATCAATGAATCCAAATAATCTTACAAAAAAATCTTTTCCCATCATGATACTAGACGAAAGTATCTTTAAAATGATTCCTGGTAGTGGAGCATCTGGAACTGGTCATAAGTTATGATCATTATTTAATTAATTTAGTAAAAAATATAAAATAAAGCTTACGTTCTACATTAATGTAAAGATAAGAAATTTATCTCAAAAGTTAACCCAATATGATTTTAATTTATTGTTAGAAGTTTGTGATCGATTTCACTTTGAATTGGATTTGAATCTATCGGAAAATCCAAGACCATTGAAATGGTCTAAGAACATTAATGATTGTTCAATATGAAGTAACAGGAGCTTGTGGCTTAGTAATAACAGCCGTACGGGTCGATCAATCAGGTTAAGCTATGCTTGCCGCGGTTGGTCCGTGGATGGGTGACCATCTTTACATACCCTCCGTGGCTCGGAAAGCAAGAAGCCCGAAAGTCTAAAACTAGTCTTACCAAGGGGTATCGTATTAACCAGTTATTGGGTTGTGGAGGTCAGATAGGCAGTCGCTCCATGTATAATATGCTGGTATTTAGCTGCATCTGGTTAAACTGGAAGCTGACCCCAACATAGTTGAGAAAAGGCTAGGCAGATGATGATGAATATGAAGTAGATTGTTACGTTACATCATTGTTCAAAGTTTTACATATTCATGGATACTTTCACCCCTAAACTATTATCAAAATTACTGGACACCTACTATGCTATCTTCATCCTTATTATAAGAACTTTCCACCTCCCTTTAAACTTCTACCAAATTAACTTTAATTACAGCTTGCAATAAACCATGGTTTTGTGTATTTACAAGATAATTATTATTCTCATCACCATTCGCCACAACAGTGAGTCTTTGTGTTACGGCTACTAGTTAATGTCACTTGTGCATCTTCCCACGTACATTACGTAGTCAGCTGAGGGTCATTTCTGTGGGTGAGGGTGATATAATTACCTATCTTCGGTATTTATCTTTTCATAATACTACTAATTGCTAGTAAAGTAAAGGGACCATTAGTCTCCTGCAATTTACCTTACCAAGTTACCACATTATGTCCTTCAGATGGTTAATACCTTATAGCCGTACCTGCTGGAAGGACTTCAGCAACTGTAGTTTTTCTGAATTTGTATTGCCTTATCCTAATTTATTGGGGTCGGCGCAACATGTCCTTTTCCTCCATACTTCTATATTAGTCGTCATCTCGGTAGTCATCTCCTTTCTAGCCATATCATCTTTCACACAGTCCATCCACCGCTTATTTGGTCTTCCCCTTCTCTGAATTTGTATGTATTCCAGAATGTCTCTTAGGTCACCGAATAATAAATATGGTGGACGCTAGACAACATGATGATGTACAAATTCCAACATTTCTCTTCGTTTCGTTTGTTCCGTAGTCGAACGTTCTTTTTTATCCCTTTTGTACTTAAAAGCATTCCGCACAGAGCCTTTACTTGCTCATTAGCTATCTGATTTGGATCCTCGCCAATGCTGCTACATACTCTATATGTTAATCATTTTAATTTATTGTCAGCTAAAAATACTGACTTGAAGGCAAACTGTCGTGACGAGATTTGTATCTTAGATGATATTCAAACGTGGGCCATGTCTTGGGAATAGTTATAGAACATAGGTAGTACAGTCGTGCTAGCCTTTGTGCCGTATGTGTAGGTAGGGGCGTCGTGTAACGAAGTATTCATAGTCATGACTTACAAGTTACGAGTAGCTTCAGAAACTGTCCTTTTGTTTTAAGTTAGACTGTCTTGTAAATGTTATATATAGCAGTAACTATTAATATTCGTCTTATATCCTTGTCATGCACATAGGGTAATAATACTAAAGTATCTACATAAACACGATATATCCCACAGTCCAGTTTCTTCTTTGAGGAGGGGGACAATATATCAATCTTCGGCACTCGACATTTTGGATGATTAGAGAGATCTCTGAGTTGGGTCCCCATGTTTCCTGTTTCCATAAAAAAACCCTTTTTAAAGGAAACTTCTTTCATTGTCATTTCAATTCATTTCATGAATAGTAACAAAATAAAATGAATTTCCATAAATCTAAAAGTTGCTACTTTTCAATAATTTCATAACAAAAATACTCAATTTTCTACTATAAATAGTTCAAACAAAATATAAAACATCCCAGAAACGTCACTATAAATAATTTAAACGTAAATTTTCAATAACTAAAAAGTAAAAAACGCGGTTAGCCACAAACACCTGCCTAACTTTAACTAATGCTGTAACTAAAGGTGCATTCGAACCGGTCCGACATGAATCACTCGGTTTAGTGGGCAGACGGCTTTATTGTTTATTTTATTTCTTATTAAAAGTTTGTATGTTAATTTGTAAGCTGATTAGGAATGATATACGGTGGATTAGTTGATTATTGAAAATGTGTAGGTTCTATTATATGAATGCAAAGCAAATCTACATGTTAAAGCCTTATATGATTGAAGAAAATCATAGCAAGTTGAACGAATGTAGACTCAAAGATCATCGCAACAAAGTTGATTTTAAAGTCAAAAGTCAAAGTCAAACCATTTATTTCAAATAGGCACATAAGAGGCACTTTTGAACGTCAAAATTTACAAAAAAAAATAGAATTGATTCTAGTTGCCCCTTCCAAAAGGTAGTTTCGTATGGCCGAGGTTCTCAAACTTTTGTGGAGACGGAACCCTTTTGGAAAACGAAATATTTGACGGAGCCCTAAAGTAATCAAAAATGGTTATATGTGTATTCTTCATTAATAATCATATTACTTGACATTAAAATTTGCATATTTTTTTACTTTATGTTGGAATATTTAGATTGATATTATTTTACTCAGGTACCAGAGTAAAATAAAATATAGTAGATACCCCTTTAGTATTTTTTTTATTATGGCCAGTATTTTCGTGGAACCCCCACAGAGCCTTTGCGGAACCCTAGGGTTCCGCGGAACACACTGGGTATGGCTGTCGTATGGAGAAGAATGGGCAAGAAACTCCACCGGTACTCTTTTAAAAATGTTTTACAATATTTTGTTTGATTACATTAATATGATTATATGTGAAGACGATGCACCTAGAATAAAATTACTATACCATAATAGGTAAAACGAATTAAAAACTAAGCAATGAAAAATAACTTAATTATTAGATAGATACATGGTGTTCACATATTTACAAACATCGTAAAAGTATGTTTTTCTAAAAAAAAAAAAATAATAATAATAAGTCAGTGTGTGAGTATAGGTTATCACAGAATGTAAAATCAATATCATAAAAATAACAGATTTTACCATAAAAATAGCAACCAGTTTGATTTTGTCTACTCTAGTTTGTCCTATGGAGCTGGACCAGCATGTTTCCAAGCATTCCTGTCCTAGATATAATCCTCTAACTTGAAATATGCTTGTTTACAAAGTGTACTTTTAATGTGTTTTAAATTTTCTCTCATTTAATTTCAATATATCACAAGGTATTTTGTTGTAACATTTAACACAGTACCCCATAAAAACTGAGCTTATATCCAATCGAAGTAACATTAGATTTGTTATCCTACAGCATGTTATTTCTGAGGAGCTGATGTAAACTTACGTAGTAATAAGTAATTGTATGATTTGCGTTGGAAAAACCTTTCCTTTTATACATGATGTCTCTAGAGATAGGCATGAGAGAGAAATCAAATGTCATAAATTAAATATTTAAGGTCCACTCGCACCAAAAATTACTAAGTAAATACATTTAGCGCTAAAAGAATTTAAAACATCGTTCTATTTCTGTCAATCGTTTGAAGATGACGATGACGTTGAGATAAAACGATGTTTTAAATACGTTTAGCGTTAAATTAATTTAGTGATTTGAGCCTAATAGTTCAAAACTTCTAAAAGAGATAGGTACCTCCTTTAGATGGGCACGCCACAATTGTGGCGATAAATCCCCTCTTTGAGGAGTGGCAGGAGAGGCGCCACGGCGTCCTCACCTTCCGCCTGACGCAGGTCCTCACCGGACATGGATGTTTCGGGAGGTTTCTGTTTAGGATTAAGCGGGAGGAAACGCCCGGGTGTCACCACTGTGTGGATCGCCCGGAGGACACGGTGGAGCATACGGTGGAGGTCTGCCCAGCTTGGGCGGAGCACCGCCGTGTCCTCACGGAGGCGATCGGCGGCGGCGATCTCTCGCGTCCGGCCCTGGTTCAGGCCATGGTTCGGAGCGAGAGTGCATGGGAGGCCGTCACCTCCTTCTGCGAAGCAGTTATGCTAGCGAAGGAGGAGGCGGAACGCGTGAGGGTGAGACAAGTCAAAAATAACTTTTGAATATTGTCTGACAAAGCAATCATTATGGCAGTACCACTTTACCAGACACAGTACATTTAATTTAGATTCGATAATTCAGGATTATTAACATCAAGAAATCTAACAACCTTGTTGGGAGCTATATGTTTGAGTCGTTTCGGGTTGAAGCACTAGGGTCCGAGTGTTCATCGAGTATTTCGGCAGCTTATCGCGGTTGGTCGAGTCTTCACGTAACCAGGAGGCTGGTCTATTTTTAGGCTCAAGAATCGGCATCGCTATCCAACGTGGCAACGCTGCCAGCTTTTTGGTCACTTTTCCCATTGACAGCGATGCGGACGAATTGTTTGATGACCAATGAGTTCTTTCTTTTTTCATATGATTGTACATAATAATAAGTTAGCAGCAGAAGTAAAGTGGGGAAAAAGTAGTAAGTGTAAGTTAGTGGTAGTTTAGTGTCTTTTAAAAATATTAAAAATAAATCAAAACATTCAAAGAAATCTTGAAAACGACGAAACGTCGTATACTACCGATAAAAAATTTATACAGCAGTAATAAAACTACACCCAAGTTTTTTCATATAACGCCGGAAGCTATAGATCAATAAAATTAGCCAGCAATGATCGTGATGGGAATATTTATCACCATTCGACATGACATAATAATATGATGGTCATCGTAAACCTGGATTGGTTTAGATTAGATTACCCTCAGATTCGAACTGAAAGCTTTTCCTTATTAACCGACTTCAAAAAGGACGAGGTTACAATTATGTTCGTATTTTATGTTGATATTTTCGTCAATTGTGGACCGATTTAGAAAATTATTTGTTAATTTGGTAGAAAAAGTTTGCGTGGTAGCTCCGTATACATTTTATTAACTTTGCTTGGGTAGTTTTTGAGTTAACTTCGATAATACGTATTTAATCCACTTTGTGTGTCTTGATGAAAACTTCCAAGTAATGTTCCTTAGCAAGTAATGGTAGGTATATGAATTAGTGTGGGTTAGGTACCATAACTAACAATGCGTTTAGGATATTGGTGGGGCTGCCCCGTTTCTGTAGTGCGTTAGGGATGTTCGCAGATGCGCATGTAGATTGCTTTTATGCAACAATGCGTAAAAGGTGCGCTTCCCTGGCGCGCAGGGTGTGGGGCAGCAGCTCCAACAGTGTCTCAAGCATGGTAGCGAGTCGCCTGGACTGTATATACGTGGGTCACTGTTGTGCCGTCTCTCATGGAATGTCCAACACGGTGATTCGCAACCGGTGATTCGGTAATTTCTTGTATACTTTTTGTTTAATGTCTCTGCTTACTAAAATAGTTGAAGTTTCACTAAGCACTTTTTTTTTAGCAGTTGGTTGTTTTTTTTTAGAACGTTCCAATACCTACTTAAAAAAACGATTATGATGATAATACAGCCATAGACACAATGGAACTTTGTTTTTCATAAATCTGTAATTAAAATTTCAAATTATTTATCATACTATAACCTTTTCTATTTTACAGTGAAATAAACTGAAATACATTAAACAAGCTAACTCTAAAATACATATATTTTATAGGATTATGACAAGTATATAAAAAAGAGGAAAGCTCAATTGGCATAAAAAAAATCACTGCCAATGCGAATCGAACCCAAAAGGCTGGCAGCATAAAAGGCTGGCAGCATTGCCACGTTGAATGGCAATAGTGATTCTGATAAGTTTTAATAATAAATTAAGAAAACTAGTTTGATAGTGATGTAGATAGATAGATAGATAGATAATAATAGATACACCGGACTTACCAGTAGGAACGCTAGTTAACCAATATCGGAATCAAATCAAAAACAATTATAAAAAAATACACTAGCTTGCACGAAGCTTGATCTAAATAAATAAATAATATTTAATCTACGAAAAGGAGAAAAAGATTTTTAAACTTCAAACACTTCTAGTATGTGTATGTATCACATAACATAATCAGCCTATAATGTTCCCACTGCTGGGACACAGGCCTCAGGTGTATGTATACTCTCACATAAATTCCCGGTAACAATGCTCTCTAAACATTCTCAATTGGAAATCATTACTCCGAATCATCTCCACTCGAATATTTTGACGTGTCAATAGGCATGGGAAGATACGAAACCTCTTTGGTAGTACCATTGTTAAATAGGGCCAACTACCTGCCTTGAACTTCAATGGATAAAATCCCAACACCAATGTTGGCGTGTTTGTGATCTACATTTATAGTTTAGTGGGGACTATTGTAGATGTCTTGTTTGAACATGCAGCAATGGATGGTGATGTTTGGCCAATGTTGGCGTGGTCTTTTTACTTTGGTTTTTGGCGTATGATTGCGCCTTTTATTGAGAGGTACAGGCATGTTTTTAAAAACCAATTATATTGTAAAGGTGTTTCGAAGTGTAAAGAAATGTGGTCAGAGTTTTTTGCTCCAGATTCTTTTTGTATTTTTTTTTTGGGTATCACTTTTGAACAATCATGCTTGGGTCGGTGGTTAAATATGGCAAAATTGCAATGATCTTATGGTTCACATTGAAGATCTCGGTATCAAAATCTTGTTGTACGAGTATCTGTTATACAAAAGTTTACCTTAAAAAATCTTAATACCGTATCGACGTAAATATTATTTTACGAGGTAATAACAATTTTAAGTACTTTGATACCTTTAAAAACCTGTTAAGTTGAAACGAAAATCATAAAGTATTAGGTAACGAGCTACTAATCCATCAACTTACGCATTAAAATTTATAAGACCGTATTAAATAAACATTTTAAGACATTTTATTTCTCTCCTATATAAAATTGGATTCAAAAATGCTTTAAACTTTATTATTATTTATTTTTTAACGCCCACTGCAGATTATAGAAATTCAGTCCAGCCGTTGATAGAATGAGTACTTAACACCTATCCGTTTCATACTAAAGAATATATTATGTGTTTTGCGAATTTGATCTTTATCATCAGGCAGATGATGATGATAAGGATCAAATTCGCCTTACCCTTGAGCCTTTTCCCAACTATGTTGGGGATGCCTTCCAGTCTAACCGGACAGCTGAATACCAGTATTTTACATGAAGCGACTGCCTATCTGACCTCCACAACCCAGTTACTGGGTAACACAATGCCCCTTGGTAAGACTGGTTGTCAGACTTTTGGGCTTCTGACGACCCGTACAACTGTCAATGATCTACAAATAACAGGCGGGACCAAGGGCTTAACGTGCTTACTGAGGCACGGAGGGGTCTTGGTATGTAAAGATGGTCACCCATCCACGGACCAACCGCGGCAAGCGTAGCTTAACCTGATCGATAGACCCATGCGGCTGTTATTACCTAGCCACAGAAGCCTCTCCTTTTTACAATTTGATCTTTATAGCTACCAGAAATTGTCCAACTGAGAGATGTCAGGAACGCATTTTCTCAACGGCCGGACTGTAACCGTGAAGGAACGTTCCTCTTCCAACTTTACAGTGTTCAGCTGGATTATAATGTCCAAATACGTAGGATCTCGATAATCAACAGACAGTGTCGTGATAGCACAGTGGTTAAGACCTCGCCTCTCATGCACGAGGTTATAGTACGAGTATCAAATTCGGGCAAGTACCTATGTGACTTTTTCAATTTATATGTACCTACATTCTTTGTTAATCTTTGACATCACTGACAATGGTGAAGTAAAACGCCGTGAGGAAACCTGCACTCTAATTATGTAGGTAACACACTTGTAATCATAATCCGAGGATTTTGAAGGAAATTCCTAAACCAATTGCTTCATAAGTTTGAAAACATCGTCTGCTCAACAACGCAATGAACGTGGATGAACTGTCAAATGAACGGCATTGCGATCGATTGCCATTTTATGTTTGTTGCGCAATTAACACGCGGTGATCAATGGTCTTGCCATTTCTGTGTATCAAGACAGGCCGTTTCCCCGCAATGGCACAATAAGAGGCTGGTATTATTGATATCGAAAATCACTTTACTGAGCCACTGAAGCATATTGCTCGTAGTGCATAGTGCTCAGCCAGCCCTCTTGCACTATTGATAATGTGAGCATTCGTTTTCGACCTGGGGCATTGTGTTACTAGTTATAAGTTACAAGAACGAAGTAAGTTTCAGCCACGATATAAGGAGCACCGGTTATGTCCCCAACAAATAGCCGTTGGGGGAACTAGTTATGTCGTTTAGCTCTCGAGCCACATACTTCGAAGTCTACCGCGAAACTAAATAAGTTACAATGAAACAATAATAACGCTCTTAAGTTTAAACGCATCTTCAATTTAATTCGCAATGCATTTTTGCTGCTTCCACGACGACCAGCTAAACGGCATCTATTTCGATCCACTAAAATTCCAGTAAAGAATAAAACACTCGATCAGTGCGACATTTCGAGACAATGGCAACACGATAACTCACTACACAACCAAGTTCTGTGATAAAAGAACAAAATTCTGCCACCACGAGCCATTTTAATTACGACCTTGTGGCAACAAGATAAGGTGCACAGTAACGGTATACTGAAAGTGGTGAGGATTATTCCCCCGTCACGCGATCACCTGATTGGTGGAACAAAAATAACGTTATTAGACATGGAACCACGCTCGCAATTACGATCACGATGTGTTCAATCATATTACTATTAGGATAATAAATTTTAGGGTGTGCGTGAGCGTTTGTAGGTCATTCTGGAGGCTTTGGCGTATGATTGGTCCCGTACACCCGCTTCTTGAAAAAGATCCTGATTGGGATGGGTTGCGAGGATGTGATGTCAAAATGTATGTCACAGTAAAGCTTGCGTTTCCTAGCAAAGCAGTTTCGTCATAATATATTATCTATGACTTATAAACCTATGGACTTGCCATGTCTACACAATTTGCGTGCATACCTACAAAGATCGGGCACTTAAAATGGCCGCCTTTCGTAGGGTTGTAACTGCGAGTGCAAGACAGAGAGCAAGCTACTGTTTGACAGCAAATTGTCGAGTTTTGTACCACAAAACTTGGCACTAAACATGGCGACCGGTCACGCATAGACATGATTCTGACGTCACACAAAGTGTTGCCAAATTTAGACTCCTTGACAAATATTTGGATAATGCTCTTTTCATAAATGCAACTCTTGTTAAAAAGAAACAAAACGCTTTATGTCATGTCTGTGTCGATATGATATATATTTGTGTAACTGTTCTTCCTATAGATATTAGAATATGCTATCCACAAAGTTTTCCTATCTCAATGTTTATTATAACGGCCGTCATGAAAATCTGTCATTTTCACCAGTATTTGACATAAGGTGTCAAAAAAGCTCTGCATTTGGATATTATATATTATTGTGTGACCGATCACCGGTTTTTTTTTGGAAACCAAAGTTTAAGCCCAGCTTCAAGGCTCGTACAGACTCGCGCGATATCACGGGCGCGACAGGCACCGACAAAGAAATTGCTACTAGTGTCGCGTCCCGCCCGCGATATCGCACTAGTCTGTACGAGCCTTCACACGGGCGCTTTTTTCGCGGCGATTTTTCCCGAGCACTGGATTTTCAACGCTCTGCTCAGCGCCGAGAGTTGAAAATCCCACAGTGTTTTTTCATGACGCGCTGGGATGTGGTATGTTGGATTCTCAATGCTTGGCTCATTACCGAAGGTTGAAAATCCATCTTCTGATGAATCGTCGCGTAAAAAAAGCGCCGGTGCGAACCTGCAGGGTAATTGCGTAACACCCATAAAATGACAATTGATCGCAATGGGTTTCATTGTGACAGTTCTCCCACTTACATTGCGTTATTTACGTTGTTGAGCAGACAAATTTATCAAACCTATGAAGCAATGGATTAGCAATATTTTTCAAAACTCTCGGATTGCGATTCAAACTGTGTTACACAATATGCGGGGCTGTAGAATACTGAATTATGAATTTAATTAAATTATCAAAATGACTTCATCGCTGTATTTATAAACTTACTTAATTAAACAATCGTTATAAAGTTTAGTTTAATTAAAATATTCACAGTAGTAGCTTTACTACCTCCAACTGTAATTATTTTGGTGTTCGCTTTAATACTAATTATGAAGTTGTTGGAACTCACAGCTTTTAATATTTATAAATTAAAGTGTTTTTTTAGCATTAGCATTACGTTCTGGCCGAGTTATTTTAAAAGACATGAAAAATACATAATTATCTCATGTTAGGTGCACATGAGATAATAATGTCTTTTCCATGTCTTTTAACTGAAGGTTCCCGTAATCATAGGGCAATATTTCCCAACAGTTGACTGCCCTATTTCCGTTTAAACGACAGTAGTAACACACTGCACCAGTTTAATATCTAGCATATCGACCTACTTCCATTCAGCCGTACACTTAAATGGCTATTAAAAGTACAATTATGGAAAAGAACTTGTCATTTTTAATATTGCGATAAAAATTACATATTTTAGCCTCAAAACTGAAACATATGTCCCATTTAGCATATAATTTAGGTCCTCATTACATAGAAAACGACATAATTATTGACCACATAGCGACAAAACACTTCTCATTTTGTAAGTCCTTTTAAATAAATTACAGTTTGTAAGACATACAATACACAGAAATACAGGCCACTTAAAATTTCTGTCCTTTTTTAAAAAAAATCCCCAGAGATGTTTAAAAAAGGAATCTAAGTGACAGCTGTTAGCCAGCGAATCAGTCAGTACGAATAAACCATTATAAGTACGATATCAAATATCCGTTTCCATGTTAATGATCCCTGACTTGGTAAACTCTGTTACAATTAGTCACAGTGATATAATTGCATAAATGTCCGTAAATCCGCTAAATAGCTCACATTTTCATTACAAAGGCCACCTAATGCTGGAAACAATATGCACAGTCATCAATCGGACTTGTAAAGTTTTTCTAGTGATTTCTGGGTAAAATGTCAGTCGAATAATGTTAATATGTTGTTTACATCCAGTTGTATACAATACATAACATAATTTCTCAATAAGACAAAAACCTTATCTTCCTCCTCCCCCTTCGGCCTGCTACAGCAGAAATTGCCTACATATTGTTCATCTAAAAACAGTCCAGCAATGCACGTTAAATTACAAAGTAAACGGCAACCAAGAGATCAAGACGCACAGGCGATTCACCTGACCACCAACAAAACATCACGCCTGAAGAATCCCAGAAGGGTTAGGCAGCCTAGAGGTGTACCTATAGCCAATAAAAACCAAGTTCTGCAGTCTGCCTTTACAATCGAACTGTGATTTTGGATTCGGATTACTAGTTCAGTGAGTGATTATTTGGTTCTTTAATCACTTTTGTCAGTCCAATTACGTGGTGTTCATAAAAAACACTTACAATAATAATCAAGATACCTGCCACTGAACATATTTCCACCTGAATAAAGAAAGATGGAAAGATGCGGAAACAAAATCTGCAGCTCGATTTCCGCACAGAAAATAGTTGTTCCGTTTCTGTTGTGAAACAAACTAATCGTTTAGTTGCCATGGTAACCATGGATAGAGCATTTAATAAAGACAGATGATACACCCTCTATTTGGTACCGAAACTTATGATTCCTCTATCGTTCCCAGAATTAAGTACTACTACATTAGCAATTCGCAGGATTTAATTTGAATCTGTCAGATCCGCATAGACATAGGCACCCCAGTAGTTGAGGCAAGGGAAAATCTCAACATGATAATAATAATTTATTCATCTTAGGCGTTTACTGAATGGTCAAACAATCGAAAAGTTATGTACATTTTATTTTCTGATTTTCGAGTATATCGTTTAAAATAATTATGTATACTTGGTATCTAAATACCAACCATGTTCAAAGGGAACGGGTAGGTAAATGCTAGCAGTCCTAATATGTAGGCGTGCAAAGTCTCTTACAATGTAGTAAGTACCCTGAATTATATTAGATAATTTTTATTAGGGTTCCGTACCCAAAGGGTAAAACGGGAACCCTATTACTAAGGCTCCGCCGTCTGTCTGTCTGTCTGTCTGTTCGTCTGTCTGTCTGTCTGTCCGTCTGTCACCAGGCTGTCTCATGAGCCGTGATAGTTAGACAGTTCAAATTTTCACAGATGATGTATTTCTGTTGCCGCTATAATAACAAATACTAAAAAACAGAATAAAATAAATATTTAAGGGGGCTCTCATACAACAAACGTGATTTTTTTGCTCGTTTTTGCTCATTATTGATAACGGCAACAGGTAGACGCGTGAAACATTCACAGAATATTTAGTTATATATTCACTTTAAAAATAAATAATTAAATTAAAATAAAACAAATATTTAAGGGGGGCTCCCATACAGCAAACGTGATTTTTTTGCCGTTTTGATAGATAATGGTACGGAACCCTTCGTGCGCGAGTCCGACTCGCACTTGTTTACTGGAAGTATGAGTTGAGAAAATCAGTTTATTTTATTTTATCGTGTTTTGTTATCGATAGCCATGATGTCTGTGAAGTTTACATAAAAAAAAAAACAGATTTGATATTCTACTTGACTACATTACTAGATAACCCCGAAAAAAAACTTGTCAAATTTTGTTTTTTTGATGTGAATGAACCCTTCGTGCGCGACTCCGACTCGCACTTGGCCGATTTTTCTTTATTCGGTTAGCTTATGTGAGCTGATCTGTAAATTTCATGAATCTGTTCAAGTGTTCCATTCTAATCTCGAGGACGAAGCTAAAGTATAATTTTGACCACCATCGATTGCATGACACACTTTCCTAAAATTCCTAATCTATTGCTTCATAATTCATCATCATCATTTCAGCCGAAAGACGTCCACTGCTGGACATAGGCCTCCCCCAATATTTGGAGGTTGCCATAATCGCCACGCTTGGCAGGCGGGTTGGCGATCGCATTAAGGTGTTAAATTGCATAGAGAACTCTGCTGCCCATTCTCTAGTAAGTCCCTTAGTCGCCTTTTACGACACCCACGGGTAGAAATAGGATGGTGCTATGTAAAGAATAGCACCATCCTATTTCTTCCCGTGGGTGTCGTAAACCGGCACCACACGGAACGCTTCATAATTATGTTTGAAAAATTCGTCTGGTCGACAGCGTAAATAACGAGATCAATATTGTTTGCTTTTCAAAATAATTCCATTGTAATTAACGCAACTACCCCGCACATTTACTTCAAAATCGATTTTTTTCTTTCGTATCCAAACTTATCTCATTCTTTTTAAGCTCTGTGCTCTCGGCTGTTTTTGCAAGATCTGTAATAGTTTGTTAAATTCTTGTGTCCAGTGTTCATTTGGTCTAATGCCAGTTTTCGTAGTGCGTCGCTTTACTTGGTCTTGTGCGACATTGATAAGATAGTACGCTAATTTAATGTTAGTTAATTAACTTTCGATAATCAAAAGACTGTTAGAGACTTTATTTAATTTACGGACACGTTGACTTAAGATTTATAAAACAGATTACCTAAACACTAAGGACTGTCTCGTCAGTCTAGTGGTCGTTAGCACGACTGCTGAGCATGAGGTCCCGGGTTCGATTCCCAGGTCGGGCAAAGTGATATTGGGATTTTCCATTCGGAATTTCTCAGAAGCAGCCCGGAGTCTGGATTTGTACCCTGTTGATGGCAATAGGCTCGCCCCCTATTACATGGGACTTAAACATAACTGGTGAAATGTGGGTGTACTATTAGGTACACCTCTGCCTAACCCTTCGGGGATTACAGGCGTGATGTTATTTTTTATGTTATTACCTAAACAAAAATAATGTTTTATATATAAAATTACAGTTATAATTTGTACTACCTGAAAAAGATGACATTAATACATATATATTAATAAATTAAGTAATAATAATGTTTAATGCATGTTAGTTTAGGATGATAAGGTCAGGCAAGTGCTAATTGCAATGCAATCGCAATAAACGTTTTGACTTTGATTTTGACTTATAGATAATTTGCTACTACTATTTTACCAAAGTAATAACCGGGCATTGACAACATCTTCAAATAAAACAGTCTAGTCGACAAATTCATGAAAATTATGTATCGTCTCGTTTTATCGAGTAAGCGGAACCAAAAACTGCAATACACAAGTATTTGGCAAGTTGCCTAGCGACAGACACTACGGCCTACGAGAAATTCTTATCTCACTAGATTAGATCGGCGTGAAAACATCAATAATGAAACTGTGTCGCTATAAAAAATATCAAGATCGAGCAAGAATCTGCTGGATTTATTGAACTTAAGACTTATTACTTGGTCTAGTAATGGCAAGGATTCCTGTGGACCACACACCTGACTAGACTGGAATCCTTGGTTATTAATTGGCATTTCTTCTCAAGAATAAATATGGCGTTTTGACAGCTTCTCTCTTCGTGAAACGGCCATATTTATTCTTCAGATAAAAGTTCTCTGAGTACTGAAAAAAAATTAACTGTCGGGTACCTGTAAGCCCTCACTGTTTACTATGGAATAATTAACACACTTGATCATAATCATTATACGCCCGATTCCAGTACTTCTATGGACTAAATTAGTCCACATCCCGTAGTTGCGATACATCAGACGGCATTCCGCTTTCTCCAAAATACCCAACAGCCCATTTCCATAGCTTCCAATCTTCACACAAACTTCAATAGCAATCGAAATCTCTACGATGATGACTTAAAAGCTCTCTTATCTTAGATCTATTGTAGCTTTGTGATTTATGAAGGCCATTGCCTCGATACGGCACGTTGAGCTTGCCTCCGCCATTTGTTTAAGATCAGATAATATTGCTATTAAACTTTAATGCGTAGCTACACCTATTAGTGTTAGGGTGACAGGAAATTATAGCAGTCCAATAAAAAATACGGATTGGCTTTTAACTTTGTCCTTGGAAAAATAGTGGTTAAATGAGCGTACTAAATCATTTAACTTTTATTTGCTAAGCATATCTGGACAAAACTATTTCTGCGTTGTGTAGCACTTTTAGCGTTGTAAGGTAGGATTTGAAGCCACAATAGCACACTCAGTCAGTCAGTCATTGTGTGGCATATTACTAAAATAATTGAAAAGATTACGAGAAGTACTGTTCTGTCTATTTGGCGCTGCCATTCTTGCTTTTTTCTTCCCCAACAGAATACATTTTGTGTATTTATTTTGCGGAATATATTGTGTGCCTTTTAGTCTGTACTGTTTTCCTCTTTCTTTCTTTTTTTCCTGAAATATCTTTGATAACAATTTTTAGATATGAAACCACAACAGTTTTCTATCCCCACATGCGGTCTGCCATACTCTCTACCATAATCAATCGGAACCACCAAATATTAATTTTATTTTTATTTCCAGGTACCCAAACAATGTGAACCTCCTCCACCAATGGTCCCTCGTTTGATGCGACCATGGCAGTGCAGGCTCGGCCGACGGCACGTCACTTCCACAACCAGCCCGAGCTGCAGAGAAGCAGGGCTGGGCTCATGCTGCGGTGGATACTACTCGTCTGGGTCGCTAGCTGCGGTCCGCTGGGGAATACTGTGAAGCAAGATGGTGAGTTGTCTTATGGGCTTACAAATTTCATATTCATTTTTTTTTTTTTCATTTCATATTTATTTATAAACTGTATCTACATATCAGTTCGGACGGGGACTCCTAAACTAGGCGTTTGCCTGTATCTTGGGGGTCCGATGAGATCTTTAATGTCTTGAATGTGGTTACTATTGACTTCGTACTATATTGTACCGAGATATCAAAGAGAAAACCGGCCGTTAATATGGTACTTCGAATCTTAGCAAGAGACTAGTTTCCCAAGTAGTATTGCAAGCTGTAAACAAGCTGTATTAAAGTTTGTTTTTATACTAGATGCTGTATATTCAGGCTGTATAAGCGCTTATACAGTCCTTATAAGTACAAAAAGGTCCCATATTATACAGATTTTTTGCGTTAGTAGAGCTGTATAGTAGCTGTAGAAGCAATACATAATAATATAACCATTATTCGGTGTACAGAGAAACCATTACACTACAGACATCATCTAATAAGTATCTTGTAATGAAAAGTGTTCTAGATTTTTGAAGGGAATCACATAAGAATAAAAATTAAAGGAACTATTTTCGACACTTGTAATAGAATCGTACTGAATGGCGACATTATTATTTATAATGATATTATTTATTAGTATTAAAGATAATCTTGGACTTGGATCTCTGATAGTGTTAATTGGTGAATTGTAAGTGCAAATTTAAATTTATTGTGAACCCGTGTGTTCTCCGCCAAAATTTTCATGCCCCAGCAAAATAATCGAGCTGACTTAGAAAAATACTAAATACGGTGTTTGTTTTTAAGGTTAGAATAAAATAATAGATATGAGGGCATTATTCAAGCTGATAATCATGATACGGCTTTATCTGTTGACTATTAGTTATACTTTTCTTCTTTTTTTTATTCGAAAATTACGACAATTTGTTAGACAGCCTTATTTTACTAAAAATGCACTTGTAATTAGACAGTATCTCCTACACAAGTATAATGTTTATGTAGACAGGTAAAAAAGTATTAAAAATGTTCCAATTTAATTTAAACCATAACTTAAGATGTTAACTTGCAATATCAATGTTTGATTTACTCGCAATCGAAGTGATAAGCAGAGTTTATAACTCGTTCATAAAACACATGTTATAATTAACTTTCATGTATGTACTCCTTGCCTACGGCTCGAGCGGATTAACGTCGTAGTTAGGTGACTTGTTGTATGTACTTGTTGTACAATCTACTATTTGTACAGTTGTAGGCAATATATAAGGTACTCTTTGGTTCTAGCAGTCGTATCTTCCTTTGCTTAACGATTTTATGACGATACAACGATGGTGGGCTATTTCATCTCGCTTTACGCTTAACCATGATGTTTTGTTGAGTTGATAGCTCATAGTATAATATACAGTACGGCCGAAACATCTTGGCGAGTCTGAACTCAAACTCAAACCATTTATTTCAAATAAACCAATTACATGCACTTTTGAATTGTCAAGGTACATAGACACTACGAACTTTCGCGCATGTTCTCTCACTCACTTCATGTTACTGCGCAGCCGAAGCAGCGCGAAGTTCGAACTCGCCAAAATATTTCGGCCGTACGTACTGTAGTTTAGTATAAATAGTTGATCGGTAATTCCTGGCGCGCGGCACGCATTTCGTTTTTTTATCATTCCCTCGCGTCGCCGTCGTCGTCGTACTCGTACGTTACGTACGTATGGTAAATCCAAAATAGTTATCTGTTTTATTTTATACCTAAGTAAAATTATTGTAAAGTATTATTAGTGTGTTGTGTATATTATACCTGTTTTACTTTATTTTCGGGAAAATATGCCTTTTAAAATTATAGAAACTATAGAGAAGGGGGTTAAACAGGCTTTGCATTGTGTTGCACAAACTTGGTGTTTGTGGGAATCAAAACTCGAGTTAAGATGGCCAAGAAAGCGCTTAGATGTCAACCAATAATTGGTTGTACGGTTAAGGAACCGTACATTATTTTACGCCTTACGCGCCGTGCATTCTGCACGTAAAAATATATTTAATAAATCAGTGTTTAACGAACATTCAAAGCGGTAGGTTTAATATCATCATACCAATAGAATCACCCCGTTATCATATCACTAAATGTAGGGATCCCCTACAAGATGAAACATCTCAGCCTTTAGATAATTGGTCCACCTCAAAAAGCTGTGTGAAAAGGCTATCATTATCATCATATGGCGAAGCAGTAAGAGAATTAGATCTCATAGATCAAAATATCACCGTTTAATATTTTAGCTACGGAACCTTTTTGTTGGACGTCGATAGAATTGACGCTTGACTGTAGGTTGTCCGATTAATTATTGATTCTCTATCTTCCTCAATAAATGATCGTACCCTATCATTACTGTTATTTCGTTGGTAATTTGTAATATTCAAATATTCCCTTTCAATCGTCCTCTTGACTGCACCAAATCATTTTCTTTTTTTCACATATTGCACTTTTTCACAATTAAAAAAATTATTAGAATACTAAAAGCTGTACTATAGCTGTCTTTTATTTTGTTAGTTTTAAAACGCCCTCATAGATAGAAGTCATAAAACCACAGTATTTATAAGAGTGTACAATTACGCCAAAAAAGTTTGAGAACGCAGTTTGCATATTAGTTTGTATATTTAAAGTGATACTATAATAACACTTAGAGCTAAAGCACCTTAAGATTACGCGGATCCCTTAGTAAAAAAATTATACAGTTTGAGCTGTATAATATACATACTCATAAATCACTCTTACAAAGACAACTTAATTTTTACCCGACTACGGCGAAGCAAAAGGGAAGGTTATGATTTTGACCGGTATGTATGTATGTTCATCTGTTCCCTCATTACTTCTAAACCGCTTGTCATAATTTGACAAATGAGGTATTGTTGGAAGCGTCTTGATCGTCCGCTGGTTATAGGCTATGTGAGGTCACATTAAATTCAATATGGCGCCCTGTAGCGGAAATAAAGTCAAAGCCTAAAAACAAACAAATGTTTATTCATGCTGTGTTGGGTATCAAATGAAAGGCCTTAATTAGCACATTTCAAAAATATATATGCTTATGAATTTGCTTGCATGCACACAATAATTAGGTATAATTTCTTTAAAATCATAAGCAACAACAAACATATTTTCTCTCCAAACCTACACAAAATACACAATTATATTATAATAAATACGCATTTCAATGTGACCAGGAACTTAATATGGCCTGCTCTTCGTCGTGACCAGCTGCAGCATGGAGAGCAGCCAAGTGCAGTTCTCATACAATTCGATGATTGCACTATGAATGCAGATGAAGATGGGCTTGTTAGAGTTGAACCTTGTCTGACTGAATTTGACGGATTAAGAGGATCGGGAAAAATTCAACGCAAAATGTTACCATTAATCCTTACTTGGGCAGTTACTGTGCACAAGTTGCATGGGTGCACTTCTGAAATTATTATGTACAAACTATTCAATATTTATCGTCTATTAAATAAACAACTTACACGTAATATATTTTAACGTATTTAATACATATTCATAATGATGTTCAGAAGACAGCCGTGGTCGTATGCCACCTAACCTATCAAAACAACACATTCTAACAGTAGTGAGCGATCATAATCTTTAGGGCAAAGTGGCATACGACTACGGCTGTCTTCTGAACATCATTATGAATATATATTAAATACTGTAAATATATTACGTGTAAGTTATTTATTTAATAGACGATAAATATTGAATAGTTTGTACATAATAATTTCAGATGAGAATATTTTCTTGTTTCATACTTTTTAGAGCGTGATTTTTCAGTAGTCGGGTTTTAGTTTTTGAACTTATTTTTTATTTGACACTTGTACGTCTCTAAAAGAACTCTAAGTTCTAAATAGGCTGGTACATTGATGTTGAAAACGCTTGCGTGCTGCTTGGGTTGTCGCACTGGTATGACTAACAGTACCATAATAAGGGATGCGTCCTGTGTCTAGGTTAATAAGTATATTGAGGTAGCTGGGGAACTTACCTACTTTAAGCTGTTTTATAATTATCCACGCTTGTATTAATAGAGCAGTAGTTAAGACACGCTTTTTACCGGAAATTTTTGATATTTTCCTTTTCACCGAATATTTATATTTTTGAAATTTTTAACGGACGTTATAATTTATTTGCAACAGAATTAAAAACAATATTAAAACAACATACAGTTTGTGTTAAAAACATCCAACCAATATTTTCCGTCATTTGACTCGCTGACAATCTGCAAAACAAACAATTGACACATTTTCCCTAGGTACCAAAAAGTGGGGCACACGAAAATGCATTTAAACTCGAAATCTCGTTCACAATCCATATTTGCAGTTGCTACAATCAAAAAGCTTTTACGTCATGACTATGAAAACCACAACCGCTATGAATGGGAGTGGTAACTATGAATGTACAGAAAACAAATAGGATTTTACATTTAGGCATATTACCATGTAAATAACCATTGGTGAACCTGGGTATCCTTGGGGATACCCAGGTTCAGCAATGTATAATAATTTAGCACCTGTAGTAGACTATGTCAAGTCCCATAATCATCTTGATTAGCAACAGCATAAGTGATGATTACGTTGTTGTTATTAAAATGCTGCTGATCCGATAGTTAATTATAGCTTTTTCAAGCATTCTCAAATTCATGATATGACATCTTTCGGTGGCCATTTTCAACGCATGCATCCCTAAATTGCCGTACGAAAGCAACAGAAAATGTACACCTAAGTGCCACGTCGGGAATCAATCCTATGGATAGGAAATCGATCACTCAAGACAGTGTTACGGTGGATCAATACTGTTGGTTAAATTTATCGCTATGTTTGACCAAATGTGTCGATCCAACCCAACAATTCATATCACACCTGTATTTATCAATCCAGGTAATGACACAAAACCTGACCACCGTCCAACCCGCAGATCCGAAAACAAGTAACGACATTACAGATACGTCCACTTTCGGTACAGACCGGCCATTAGTTGCGGTCTTGTTGGGCACACGTCCGGCCGCGATTAGGTGGACGTGTGACCTACGCCTTATATCCGAGGTTACTGGTTTATCTGTTGAACAGTGGCGCAGTGTTGGTGCTGTTGGGATTGAATTTGAAAAAGCTATTTTTTTTTTTAACATTGGTGATTTTGTTGAAATCTTGAAAATAGTATCACAGAGAGTAGAGTACAGAGTACCTAAATTAATAGATAGAGATATGTAGTAAACTGCCGCCAGAGTTGAGTATATTAAATTAATAAGAAAATTGTCAAAATGGTGTTTTTTTAAAGCAGTGTAAAACCCCCACCAGTCTTAAACCGTAAATATTTTTCCCAAAACAAAAACAGTATGATATTTTCATGAATTTTGTGCGTACAGTAATGGAACTCAAAACATAAACATGATTTAATACATCAAAAAAATATTCAAAGACATCTCTTAATTATTTTTAAAAGTAGTTTATCCCTTCGTTAACAGTTATAATTATAATTAAAAGTATACCTTAAAATTGCAAATGCAGATGCAATGCAATGCACTGCATCCGGTGATGGATTATTTTTTATTAAATATCTAATTTTATTTTAAAAATTATACGATTTTATTTGCACTTTTACGCCATACGTTGTGTCATCACGCATCTCTTTCTTTTGTATGCAATCTGACAGTCACAGCGGTTTACCTGTTGTCAGCCTCTTAAGTAGAGTATTTTCTAGATTCATTAAAGAATGAGGTGGCCAATTCATCGTAAAAGATTTAACGAAACATTAAATTTGCAAAAACAAACAAGCTAAGTCAATCCCATAATCGCCAACATAAAAACTAAAATACAAACAAAATATAAATTAACAAATCATCCAACCTATTCTACACAACTCACATCTTAAACAAAACGACTTCCCATAATAAAAAGCTAATCAAAATATTTAAAAGCACGTATCTGGATCAGGGCTTTTGCAAGAGACATAATCGGGCCGTAAAATAGCGTTTAGCGTTTATGTCTGCCGCTATAAAAATGTTGAGAACCACTCGACATTTATTTGACAGCCCTGCAGCGATGTTCGGCTGTTAACGGCTGCTATCCTAATTCCGGGAATTAGGAAGCTAACACTATCTATTTGTGAATTAAGCATAAATCCTTAATTCACAAATAGATAGTGTAGATACACCATAGATAGTGTGATAGTAGGTAAACCTACTGTGGACTTCCTCGTTGGTCTTGTGGGTGAAAGCGGTACTGCTGATTGTGGAGTCCTTGGTTTGGTCTCCGGATCGGGAAAAGTGTTATTGGGTTTTTCGGTTCAGAATTCCTCAGTGGCACATTTACACACAATTAATTTCATTAGGCACATAACATATGAGTCTTATAACATGGCACACGTCAATGACAACACTGACGTTGAGCTGGCCTAGCATAGAACGGAGTTTCAATAGAATAAGAGGCCAGCTTGTACTTACTAGTTTTGTTGTCTCTGACGTGCGTTCTAAAGAACGGAAGAACAAGTATTTATTGGGACACGCACAGGAAGAACACAAAATAAACTAAACATAAAAAAAAAAAAAGTAAAATGAAAAAAAAAATCCTGTTGGAGGCCAAAAGGTTCTTATCTCAGCATGATGCTGCGACATTTAAAAATAAGTATCGCAGAGCTGGTATTCTGATAGGGCCCGCTGTGAAATCATGGATAGATACAGAAACAAATAAAATTGATAATAATATAATATGTGTGAAATAAATAACATAGAAAAATAAAATATTTATTTAATAAAATTACTGTAGTCCGCGAAAAAACCTTATGGCCGCAAAATAATCCTTAAAGCTAGTCCCACATTGCAAGCGTGATGGAGCTATTTTTATCGAGACCAATAGGCCGTAATATTTCAGGCCGGCGCCAAGTGCTCTCAACTTGTACCACCCAATCGCCTGAATGATGTACCGTTGGAACGGGTGGACCAATTTAAATACTTGGGGCATTGGGTAACAGCCGACATGAGGGACCATGTGGACATCGAAAGGGAGCGGAGGGCACTGTCGAAAAGAGCAAATATGATAGCCCGTAGGTTTGCACGTTGTTCAAATCAAGTTAAGATAACGCTTTTTAAAGCCTTTTGCACTTCTTTATACACGTGCAGCCTATGGATTTCCTACACACAAGCTACTTACAGTGCCCTCCGTATCCAATACAATAATGCGTTCAGAGCGGTGTTGGGGCTGCCCCGCTTCTGCAGTGCCTCGGGCATGTTTGCGGAAGCGCGCACCGACTGTTTCCACACCACCATGCGCAAGCGGTGCGCGTCCTTGGTGCGCAGGGTGCGGGGCAGCTCCAATACAGTGCTGGCGATGATCGCCGGGAGATTTGACTGCCCGTATATCGGACACTGCTGTAGCAGGCATGTTGCTAGCTGTGTCCGATAATATGTCTGTTTTGTGTATTTTTTATGTGTGTATGTGTCTTTTATGTATTCTGGTTGCTGTATGGGTGCTTTTTGGTTACCTGAAATAAATACTTTTTATTTTATTTTATTTTTTTATTTTATTTATTTAATAGCCACGTGAGAAAAGTTTTGATCAGCATTTAAAAATATACTACTTAAGAGGAGGCTGATCCCTATTTTTATGTTAATTTGCATGAATATTCTGAAACAGTCATGTGTGACTGTTTCAGCATAATGAAAATGAAACTTTACAAGCCAAATGAAACTTTAGATGATGTATTGGATCTTTTTCTTTCCAGTTACGTAATTGTAATATTTTCTCCCAATATTTTTTTTTATTTGGAAATCTTATCTTTTTTAAGGATAATTCTAAAAACAAACAAGATTGTTTAGCTTTTATGTCTAAAATAAATATTCACAGCAAGAAAATATAATTTATTATCCCGACACAAGATTTTTTTTCTCTAGATCACTTATTACTTTAGTTATAAACGAAATAAGCATTGAGACTTATGCTATTTAGTTTCGTGCTCGAACAAAATCAAAGAGCGCACAGGATATTCAACTTTATTACTGATGTGTTAGCGTTTAGCACATAACGGATTGGCGGGAAGCAAGGGGCGGAGCATGCGTTCGCAATTTGATTTAGACTGCCTGTTCTTAAGGACCATATTTAAACATCGTTTCGCTGAAGCATTGACGTTTTTTCTACGAATGTTTCAAATAGATTCTGATTTCCACTTCAGCAAATTATGTGATTTGCTCAGAAATGGTATCATTTTTCAATCGCAGCGGCGTGGCGCCAGCGTAAATAAAGAATTATTTCAGTCTAGGATCGTACTGATTGTATTGGGACTGAGATATTCTTGCATCGACCGTAGAGAATACAATCCCGAGCATGTTTTTCAATCACGGGCTTACGGGATTTTTGAAGCCTTTTCCCGGGATCCCGGGCTCATCCCGGGATTAGACTATGTGGTTTCTAATTGGGCTAAAATAAAAAAAACACGAGTAACTAAAAAAAAATGACTTTAATGTCTTTGCACAACACAAATCAGAATAATAATAAGAAAAGAAAAAACACAAACCAAAAAATACTATACTTTTGCAAGAAATTAAAAAACAGCACAAAATAACTATTTAGAATTTCGAAAATATAATCGCAGAAATATCAAAGCATGTTTGACTTCCGAGCCTGCTTCGTAGTTTATTGCCAACATAAGCAGCAGCTGAAAACGCTCGTTCAGCTTCTACGCTGGTTGGAGGAATAGACAATAGATACTTATATGCTGTTTCTAAGTGATATCCACGAACACCTCCATTTTCGAACAGGCTCATTTCACGTCTAATACTATTTGCCAACCCCAATTCATTTTGTACTTGTACTTCAGGATCTGGGGATTTCATACTCTTGTTAATTTCCAGCTGTAACTTTTCCTTTAATGTCAATTGGGGTTGGGAGGTTTCTGACCTTAGCTCATCATCTGCTTGTGATACTGACCTTGCTTCTTCTTCCGTGTAATCTCGACTATTAAGTCTTTTAACAATACTCTTTATTTGCTTAATCACTAAAGCCTGTGTCGGAACTGGAAATAAGTCGTGCCATTCCAAATCCGATAATAACTGATTTTCAACATCCATTCGTGGATTTTGTAAATAATTTAACACGCCAGTTAAATCATCACTTCGTCGTTGCTTTATACGTTCCACTAAGGATGTTTTAATTTTTTTGGCAAGTGCTGAGTTTTTGCTAGACAGTTGTTTAATAAGAAATTTCAAAGCGGCATCAGCTGTGCATAAATTAGCATCTCGCCGACAGATTGCTTCTACTGTCAATTTAATTGGGGTCAGCACATCAACAATTTTATTTACCAATTCAAAATCAACATCTTCTAAACGAATTGGATGATTAAGATCTATAAGAGCTTTTTGAATGCATGCTTTTAAAAGATAAAATCGCTCCAGCATTGTTAAAAGGCTATTCCACCTGGTTTTACAGTCTAAAAGAAGTGACAACTCTTTTCCATGTTCAATTTTCACATATTTTTGAAGTACTGTTTCATTTTTCAATGGAGATCTTTTGAAATACACTACAACTTTGCGGATTTTCTTTATCAGCTCATTAATATTTTCATATTGTGTTAACTCTGGTACGTGTTCTGGCGCAAGATCATTTTGTGACATTACGATTAAACCTGATTCTGGACAGTCTAAGTCTTCTAAATGGTGTTCATCATCGCTGTCGTCCATATAATCAACAGTCACAGCTGGTTCATTTATAGTATCATCTGAGGTAGGGCTATCTTGCAAATTATTATGTTTTTCATAAAGCACATCACAGACCGCCAAATTGATACCATGTGCGAGACACAGTTGTTGTTCAGTGCAAATAAGCCGCCCCACCTTTATCATAACATTTGGTCCATCGGTTACAATAGCCACGATGTCAGTTTCTAGGGAAATGTCAAAGTAACTTAGACGCTCTTGCAATATACGAAGACAATTTTCAGCTGTCATACTATCGTAAATAGGAACAAGTCCTAATTTCCAAAAATTTTTATTAAATTTTTATTAAACTAATTTCCAAAAATTTAACGTTGACCGCCATGTATCGTTTATTGGAAGTTGAAGTCCACTCGTCGAAAGAAAGACTAAATCTTTCACCTGCACTTTTCAAATGTTTTAATTCTGCAGTTACTTGCTTTCTGATATTTTCACTGTAATTCATAACACGTTTTCGAACAGTGACGGCTGACTTTGGTAAATCCGTGTATTTTGCTAAGAGCAATTATTCACACTGAATGGAAATCCATCTAATGCAATCATTCTTGCCAAAATATCATCCAGGCTATCGTCGGCACTTTTAGTAAAATAATTATCTAACTTTCGCTTGGCTGGCGGCGGTGCTGTGTTCAGAGTTTCAGAATCTTGACTTGTTGAAGCTGATATAACCTTGATGTTATGTTTTGATAACAAATGTGTATGCTATCCCTTAGTTGATCCACCCAAAGTCTTGAGGATGGCTGGGCATCGCTTACATTTAGCACTATTCCCGTCCTTCTCAACTAAATAATAACTCCACACTGACGTCGTATCACTGTCTTTTTTATGTCTAACAAAGTCTCCCGCCATTTGGAATACTTAATTTCAGATAATTGACTTTTAAATTTTAATAACGTAGCCTACGTAACCCGTCGTCACTGACGTAGCCTACGTAACCCGTCACTGACAGAACAATAAATGAAAAAAATAAAACCTGATTTGCATATTTATACTTTCGTACAGGGAATCCCCGACCGACGGGAAATACCCGCAACAATATTATGACATGAGATGATCGGGTGATTCCCCTGTTGGTTCGTTGGGGAATTACCTTAAGAGCATTGTATTAAAGTATTCCGAGTGGGGAAGTCCCTTCTAAGTTCTACGACAAACATATTATTAGGACTGTACCTGTGTAGTAAATAGTGGGTACGTATTGTACGAGTTAAATTTTCTAAAAGTTAAATAATCTAGGCAAGGTTATTTTCAAGGCGCAACGGACTACGGAATACAAACTAGACTTGTTTGTGGCAATCCCGAAAATCCCGAGATTAGCCAAGAACAGTCGGATTTTCGGGGCCAGAAAACGGTCGGGATTCTCTACTCAAGACCCATAAATATGGGTAATTGATTGACAGCAAATAGTTAATATATAACCTACTCCATATATTTTACATGATTACGGTCTGGAGCTCTACAGCATCAGCGATGTTTATAATGCAATGGCCTGTTGGTCCCAGACAAGACTCCAGACAATAAGTAAGTCCAGTAAGTCTTCAATAAGTTATTATCTAATCTCTCTAAGTTGCCTAGTGACCTTCTAATTATTATTATTATTATTCATTTATTATTTCAAGTAACATGACTCATATACAATATTTAATACATTATACACACAACAGACAATACATTCACATTACAACACAATACAAAACAACCAATCAACCATCGCACCATCAACACTTACCTACATTACCGACGACTGTAGGTGACGTGCAAGTCACTGCAGTGTCTAATGTATGGACAGTCGAGCCTGTCCGCTGTCATCCTAAGTACGCTGTTGGGGCTGCCGCGCACCCTGCGTACCAGAGACGCGCTCCTTTTACGCATCGTTGCATAGAAGCAGTCGACGCTGGCTTCGGCAAACATGCCCGAGGCACTACAGTGTCGCGGCAGCCCCATCAACGCTATGAAGGCGTTGTTATATTGGACGCGAAGGGCTCCGTATGCTTTTTGGGTGTGATTCACTCACAGGCTGCACGTGTACATTGAGGTACAATAAGCCCTGAAAAGTGTTTGCTTGACCGAGTGGTGCAAACCTGCGGGCTAACATATTAGCCCTAACTGACAAAGCCCTCCGCTCCCTCTCAATGTCAGTATCGTCCTTGAGACCGGCAGTAACTAAATGCCCTAGGTATTTAAAGTGATCCACTTGTACCAAGGAAACCCCGTACAGTTTGATGGGTGGAACTGATATAGGACATTTAGAGCCGGCCTCAAAAACCATGAACTGACTTTGCGACACATTATATTTTAGACCGTGTGCCTCACAGATCTGCAACAATGTTCTAATGCCACAAACCGATGCGCTCAGCAGCACCATGTCGTCCGCATAGCTGATATTATTCAGGCAAACTCCATCTATATGACACCCAACATGATGACTGCTGAGAGCAACAATCAGCGCATCAACATACAGGTTAAAAAGTGCTAGGGAGCTCAACCCTCCCTGCCTCACCCCGCACACCAACCCATATGGTGCCGACAGAGAACCCGCCCATTTAACGCAATTGATCTGGCCTCCATACCAACATTTTATCAAGTTAATAAGTTCCATGGGGAAATCTATGTCCTCCAACTTCTTCCAAAGAACCTCAAAGGAAACCAGATCAAAAGCCCTGGATAAATCAAGGAAGCACGCGTACACTGGAGTATGTCTGTCTGTATAGTACCTGACGGCATGCTTAACACACAGTATGGCACTTTCAGTGGACAGTCCCGGCCGAAAACCAAACTGATTATCGTGCAAATGTAGATATTCATTTAACTGTGTGTCAAGCAAGCCGTCAAGCACTTTCGCAATAACAGTCGCTAATGAAATAGGCCTGTAATTTCCTTTATCTGACAGGTCCCCCGTTTTATTTTTCGCTACTGGCACTACTATTGTCTTAACGAGGTCAGCGGGTAAGTATGCATGACTAATGCAGAAGTTAAAAAGTATTGCCAACACTCTAGGTAAGTGATGTCCAGCCTGCTGAAGATGTTCAACGCTGAGACCGTCATGGCCAGGGGACTTACCTCTGGACATTGAATTAACGGCATACGCTAATACATATCACTGTACATATATAATATAATTACCTACAGTACACAGTATATTACTTTTGTATTATATAATGCAATGGCCTGTTGGTCCCAGTCAAGACTCCAGACAATAAGTAAGTCCAGTAAGTCTTCAATAAGTCTAATCTCTCTAAGTTGCCTAGTGACCTTCTAATGTCACAGTTTTACCCATTACCTTTGTACGGGTGATTGGGACATCAATGCTTCACAAGCATTATCTTAAGATACTAGGCATAAAATAATAAATGGTATCTTGAGTTAAGTATCTCAAGACGGTGTCTTGAGCTAAGTATCTCAAGACGGTGTCTTGAGCTAAGTATCTCAAGACGGTGTCTTGAGCTAAGTATCTCAAGATGGTGTCTTGAGCTAAGTAGCAGTGATGTTTATAATGCAATGGCCTGTTGGTCTTAACTCCAGACAATAAGTAAGTCCAGTAAGTCTTCAATAAGTTATTATCTAATCTCTCTAAGTTGCCTAGTGACCTTCTAATGTCACAGTTTTACCCATTACCTTTGTACGGGTGATTGGGACATCAATGCTTCACAAGCATTATCTCAAGATACTAGGCATAAAATAATAAATGTTATCTTGAGTTAAGTATCTCAAGACGGTGTCTTGAGCTAAGTATCTCAAGACGGTGTCTTGAGCTAAGTATCTCAAGACGGTGTCTTGAGCTAAGTATCTCAAGACGGTGTCTTGAGCTAAGTATCTCAAGATGGTGTCTTGAGCTAAGTATCTCAAGACGGTGTCTTGAGCTAAGTATCTCAAGACGGTGTCTTGAGCTAAGTATCTCAAGACGGTGTCTTGAGCTAAGTATCTCAAGACGGTGTCTTGAGCTAAGTATCTCAAGACGGTGTCTTGAGCTAAGTATCTCAAGACGGTGTCTTGAGCTAAGTATCTCAAGATGGTATCTTGAGCTAAGTATCTCAAGATAGTGTCTTGAGCTAAGTATCTAAAGATGGTATCTTGAGCTAAGTATCTCAAGACCCATAAATATGGGTAATTGCTAACTTAAAGTTTAAACTTTAAGGGGGATTTGATAAGGCTTTTCAAACTGAATATTAGTAATAATAGCAGAGCAACAATAATTTCATCAATTATCCTCAAAGATTAACTTGAAGCCCATCTCCCATGCTCTTTGAAAGACTGGTGATTTTCATTTATTACACAAAATTAAAACTCTAAAAGCAGGTTTAGCATGATGCTTTCTATTTCTACTCTATTGTAGAATAGAAATCGCTTGTCTATCTTTCTTCATAGAAAACTGTCAGCTGTCTACACAGAAGCGTAATTTTTATCTACTTTAAAACACTTCTCTACGGTTCTCATGCTAAGCCTATGGAACCAGGAATGGTTGGTTAAGTTTCTTTTAGTACTAACCTAATAAGCAATGTGTAGATATGAATAAGCAGTTTTTTATACATGTATAAGATTTTGCAATATCAGGTCGCGATGACAAAGATAGGGTCAAAGTAGGTCTAACAAAGTCTCCCGCCATTTGAAATACTTAATTTCAGATAATTGACTTTCAAATTTTAATGACGTAGCCTACGTAACCCGTCGTCACTGACGTAGCCAACGTAACCCGTCACTGACAGAACAATAAATGAAAAAAATAAAACCTGATTTGCATATTTATACTTTCGTACAGGGAATCCCCGACCGACGGGAAATACCCGCAACAATATTATGATATGAGATGATTGGGTGATTCCCCTGTTGGTTCGTTGGGGAATTACCTATTAATTTAAGTCTCTTCTAAGTTCTACGACAAACATATTATTAGGACTGTACCTGTGTAGTAAATAGTGGGTACCTACGTATTGTACGAGTTGCTTTTTGTCGTAATGTATTAAAATAATCTAGGCAAGGTTATTTTCAAGGCGCAACGGACTACGGAATACAAACTAGACTTGTTTGTGGCAATCCCGAAAATCCCGAGATTAGCCAAGTACAGTCCCGGGATTTTCGGGGCCAGAAAAAGGTCGGGATCCCGGGATCCCAAGATTCGGGTTCCCGGGATTGTATTCTCTAATCGACCGTGATCATGCCAAAGAACGCTAATATCAAGTTATTATGTAAACCAAAGGTATTAATTAAGTGTGAGTAATTATACTGCATACACTGTAAAGATAACAGAAAGTGTTATTTATTAATAGGAAATTGATAATTATAGTTTCATTTATGCATTTGTTGTATCAACCTCGCCTTACTTATTTTTATCTCAGAAGTCAGAGCAACTACTTTGCAAGCTGCTTGATTGAGATTGCTTTTAAACACTTTGCAACAATTACATTTATTGCTTGGTTCTTCTAAATACTCACGGCATCTTACTGCATTTCATTTAATGGGTCATCTTTAATAATTAAAATAACATTTTAGAGCAAAGTTGCCATCATTGTCAACATCATAATTATTTTAAACCAGAATGCACACAACCCAAAATTCCGTTCCGCATAATCCCCAAATAAAACTAATAAACTAAAAGAAAACCATGTATCACTTATTATACTTACGTAATAAATATAAGTAAATATAATACTTTAGTAAAAGTATCGGGCACCCATCTGACAGTCACAAAAAGGTTGTAAATTCACTAGTAGTCGTAAACACGTCAGGAACAACGCTAGCGTCGCCGTTGTCCTCTAGTGATGGGATTTACGTATTAGTTCCAGTATTTTTGTTTGAGCGTTCCGGAATTCTTAGGGAGTATACTGTGCTGTTGATGTCTTATTTAGTAGCTACGACAACAATGAGGGTATCCAAATCCAGCAATATAGAGTAGATGGGTAGTCAATCTCCTGTGCGATTATTCGAATAAAGTCATCAACTTATTTTGAGGGAAATTGCTATTCCATTGCCTCATAGGCTCGAAAAATTCGTCTGTTCAACCACGCACTGAATGTTGTTTAATTTTCAAAATCAAAGGATGTAGATGTGATACGCAAATAGCCCGCGATGTGCACAGTTTTTAGTGTATAGTTGAATAAAGAGCTTTTGGAAACATCAGTTATTTCATGCTCGGGTAATTTCTGTCTAGGGTTTTGATTGAGGATTGAGGTCAGGTAAAAATGCTGCTTTGATCATACCATAGCAGTTTTACCTGACCTCAATCCGCACATGTAGGCAAAACTGGAAGGATTAAAAGATTACAAGTGAACAGGGGGGATATAGATAGCAACAGGTTACTAGTTCGCTAACTCGAACATTACAATAACAAGCACTGGTTTTGTGTGATTCTCTTTATCTTTCTATATAAAGTATTTACTTCAACTTTACTCCCACGAGATTCGGTAACTATCAAACGCAATGTTACCCTTATTCTTCAGTGACTGAGGCTTCTTAACATAATTAGGTAGACATGGTTATATATTAGTATACTATTCTACCCGGGCATTTTCTACAACAATTTTTTTTTCATGTTCTTATAAATCTTTTATTATTAAAACAAAGCCGTCACTTACTTTCTGGTATTTCTTATCATGTTTTAGAATCGAAATCACCATCTTCTTCCCCTCTAACAAGACTCTTGTCGTCTCGTGACCTATATTCGTCAGAACACTTTGAAATTTGGCGGTTTTGTGCCAGTATGCTACAAGTGTAATCTAAATAGTTACTGTAAACTAAAAAGCTAACTTCAAACACTCATGTTTGCTCAAATCAACTTTTCCATTATTTTTACATCACTAGTATAAAGTAGGTACCCCACTATGTACACGGTATAGAACTTTTACTGGGCCACTATAAAACCGGTTTAAACTAACTTTAATTGGTTTTTGAGATACCAACATTTACATTTTATTATTCTCACTAATTAAACAGCACTTACTGATAAATCTGTCTATAAATATTATGTTTCATATCATAAATATTTATGTGGGCTGACTTTATGAACTCTCGGGATTGCGTCGATAACTTTCTCTTATTGAAGTAATAAGAGCTTCATAATTATAATAGAAGTCAATCAATGAAGATACTAACGAATCTGATGTATGTGTCTAACTGATTCATATCTGTTTGTCTTGTGTTTCCAGCGTTTGCAGGAGTCTGGTTCACTTCGAAGAATACATTGTCCTTTCTTAACACTTCACATATTATATCTATACATATAAATAAAATGGTAACGAAGTCAAAACAGTATACTGAATATTTTTGAAAAAAAGTAATTGCTACGAGGTGAACTAGATTGGCACCGAAAATATAGTTTTTAGAATTTTTATTCGTTTCGTTCGTATGTTTCGGATAAGCTCAAAAACGGCTGAACGAATTTGAATGAAATTTGGCACACAGATAGTTTATAACCTAGATTAACACATAGGAATCATAAAGTCGTGTCAACTATAGTTCCGTGGTCTCTTACACATTTACACAATTTAATTGGAGTAGCTAAGATTGTAAGTCATTATACCAGCTTACACGCTGCAACTTAACAATACAGAGTCAACTTGCGTGCTCCCTTTAGCCTGTAACATGCCTTTTACATTGTGTAGTGGCAACGCGGCTATACAAAAACCAAGTTACACTAAACACCAATCTTGCAATGAGTTGGTACTAAAGACATTTCATAACAACAAACTTCACAATTTTCCACTGCCGCAAAACCGTTGAAAAAAGAAATATCGATCAACATTGCTTTTTCATTGCGCCGAAACAGGGCTGCTTCCCAACCGTAACGGAGGGTCCCGTACGTACAATAGTTACGAAAAAACGAAGCTTTTGTCTCGCCCCTCGCCGCCTGACAGCAATTAATGTTTTATTTCACCTTTGTACATTGTCGAGCAACGGAATATACGAAACATCGCGGTTTAATGGAACCGCGACGTGTGGTGTTTCCAACAATCAATTAAATTCAATAAAGAATTTATTAGGAAAGTCATTCTTTGTAGAGCAAATTGGGGGTAAAATGTCGAAGTAGTTAACACTTTCGGCTCCACCCACTTTTCGTAGAGCTCATACGCCATGCCGCCATACATATAGCAAGTTATAAAAAACAAAAATGCTTGTATTTGAAAACCAACGAGTATACTATTCAATTTTGCTAAAATATACAACTGATTTTATTTTCACAGTTTTTAATAAAAAAATTAGTTATAGTAGTACATAAATAAGCTCACACCTTCCCATGGGGGTAGGCAGAAACTACATTGACCACATGAATAAACCAAGGGCCCGTGTCCCGACTTCTCACATTATGATGACGTCAGCTCGTGTCCCGTATATTGTTTGTTATTAAGCGACCTATGATCAATACTATCACTTTGTTTACTTCCAAATATAACTATTTTACTGTACGTTCCAGTTACGTGCATTATTATGCACCGAGCATACTAACAAATGACTTCTAACACTGTACAAAAAACCGTTACTTTCTGCATGCCAGTTTACTTTACATTGACATTAAAACAAAAGGTACAGTCAGCAACAAAAGTCTTTAAACACTTCAGTTTTTTAAATCTTAATTATTGACCAAATACTCAATGAAATGGTGACTGATGTATAATTAAAGAATTGTAACTCTTAGTTGTTATAAGTGAAATGCTGAAAGGCAGTTTAATTACAGTTTAAAGACAGTTAATGTAAACATTACTGATACTTTGGTAAGTTAATAGAAGCTCAACCTCTTCAAAAAAAATTACACCGTCTTTACTGCTGTTGGTCATTAAAAACAACGAAATACCTTACATGGACAAACATTAAGACGAAAAGATAAAGTCAACAGTTCAAAATTCTTTATCACCATAATTATGCAGCTTCCGTAAGTGAAGAAAAAGTGTTAGCTATCAATTCCTTTTAAGCCGCAATTAAGATACTGCACGAGTAACGTCATAAATATTGTGTTTAATATACAGGATCTCTAGCAGAACCAATTAGTAGAAGAGGCTATAAGTTATTAGAGAGATATTTTGTAAGCTCTTTCTGTAAATAATGGTAGGTATCTACAGCATTTATATTGTTGTACATTGTTGTACCATGCGTGACTTTGATAACCGCAGTTCACTTGGCATTGCCGATTTCTAATTACCTTTTGGCTTTGGTAATTTTTATCAGTTAACCATGACATGTGATAAACCAAACTGCAACTTAGTTTAGTTTATTCTGTTTATTACATTTTCATTGATGATGACGAGTGATGTTCTTCAGACAGATCAGGAGCGTAGTACTAGCAACCGGCGTGCGTGTATGACCAGATGTATGAACATAAACGAAGCAAAAGGAGTATGTAAGGAGCGTAGCAGGTGGCGTTCTATAGTTTCAGCTCCCCCCATGGGAAGAAGGCGCGAGTTTATGTATGTATTTGTATGTACTTCCCTAGTTCATCGCCGTATAATTAGGCTATACTTATTAACCCTTTTACCGATCTGGTTCATTGGTTCAAACTCTTCAAATTAACCACGCTTCAAAATTATTATCAATTTCACCTCATGTCAATTTTACATTTAACCTTTTTTTCTGTCCTCCACTGTACTCACTGATAGAGATGCAACGACTGTGGTTTCCACCTGCCGCCAAGCGGAACCCTAAAATGGGATAGTTCGGATATTGTTGTTAAAAACAGAGGAAATTTATTTTTAATTGTGTTGCATCGCCCCATTTCTTTATCATTTCCGTTGGTTCGTGCCTGTAATTGTGAACTAATTAACTTTTTTGTTGTTTTTTCACTTTTTTTATAGTGCATCTGCTTTGATGACTTTGTTAATATAATTATGTGGCCTGTAAAGTACGATTGAGCTGGCATTTCTTTTCTTGGTGTTGGGTCTGCCTGTAATATGTAATTAGTTGTGTTTTAATTAACTTCCTTTGCCTGTGTTAATTTTACAAAACGTGCAACAATTTTGAAGTATTTTTAATCTTTCTAAATTACATCTAGGGGATAAGATTCTGTAGGATTCGGAAATGCCATTCAAACATCATTTTATAATATAAAATGCAACACTGAATCAGAAAGCAAAAGCAACTGAAGCAATAAAATAATTCCTTGAGCAATTTTCTAATTGCACAATAATCATCATCATTTCAGCCGAAAGACGTCCACTGCTGGACATAGGCCTCCCCCAAAATGAGGGGGGTTGCCATAATCACCACGCTTGGCAGGCGGGTTGGCGATCGCAGTATGGTGTTAAATATTCATAAAGAACGCTGCTGCCCATTCCCTAGTAAGTCCCTTAGTCGCCTTTTACGACACCCACGGCAATAGGATGGTGCTATTCTTTACGTCCGGCACCACAGGGATTGCACACAATTGCACAATAATTGGCCTACGTAAATTTACAAAACTTCAACCAATATAAGAGCAAACAGTAACCAAGCAAGTCAGGCAAGCCATAGGATAGCATTTTATATTGACATAGCTCTTAAGAAATAATGTTTACAACTTGAACATTTTTATATTAACAAGTCTTTCCAAATAAGCTTCAGACTTTTGCAGACGTCTGCCTAGTTAAGATTTAATCCATTTTTATAGCGTAGATGCGTACAATTATATTTCTTTATTGTATGTAGCCTCCCTAAAGAATATGTTTTATGAAGACTTTATGTAATATACCTACTGTAAAGCTATGAATATTATTATGAAATATTGAGAATCTTATGTAGCAATTTGTAATAGGCTGAAGCCATAATAGCAGCTAGATGATGATGGGTAGTTACTTAAAGCTGCCACCAGCCATCCCGCGAAGATCGTCGCTCCACCTAGCCTGACGAGAACCTAACTTACGTTTTCCGATTCGCTGTCTCCACTCAAGAACACGTCTACCCCAACGGTCATCGGCTTTACGGCTAATATGGCCAACCCATTGCCACTTCAGCTTGCTTATTATATGGGCTGTGTCGACAACTTTGGTTCTTTGCCGGATCACCTCGTTCTGGATTCGATCCCTCAGAGAGACTCCAAGCATAGCCCGTTCCATACCTCGCTGAGCGACCTTGAATTTATGGACCAGCCGTACCGTGAGTGTCCACGTTTCGGCTCCGTAAGTTATAACAGGCAGGACGGACTGATTGAAGACCTTCGTCTTTAGGCTCTGTGGAATACGCGACGAGAAGACTCGACGAAGCTGCCCAGCCCAGCTGAATTCTTCTGTTAACAATCTCAAAATTGTTTTTAACAAATTGCAAAGTTTTCCCGAGGTAAACGTATTCTCGAACCACCTCGAGAGCACCGCCATTAATAGCAATCGGTCCCGGAGTGACGTGTTCGTTGAACATAATCTTGGTTTTGTCCAAGTTCATCCGGAGACCAATGCGTACAGAAGGGTCAACTAGGCCGTCCAGCATCTGCTGCTAGTCAGACAAACACATTATCTTCAAAATAATATTCTATTTAGAACAATTTAAAAAAATATATGTAAATCCTAACTGATATTATAAATGCGAAAGTGAATTTGTTTGTTTGTTACGGTTTCACACTAAAGGCTCGTACAGACTCGCGCGATATCGCGGGCGTGACTGGCAGTAACAAAGAAATCGTGCTACTAGTGACACGTCGCGCCCGCTATATCGCACTAGTCTGTACGAGCCTTAAAACGGCTCAAAGGATTTGGATGAAATTTGGCACATGGGTATACCATGACCTAGAGAAGAACATAGGCTACTTTTAATCCTGGATCGCAGGCGAAGTCACGGGCAATAGCTAGTCTTGTCTACTATACTTGAGAAAACATAAATACTATACGCAGAAAATACACGCAGAACAGACTTAGACTTGTCGATTTTCGCCAAACACCTCATCACTAAATCCTTTTCAATAAAATAAAACCTACCAGGCTCATCTTTAATTTTTGTACTAACATGTATCTACAAGGAAAATCACTCACGTATATTCAAATATATTCAGACATTGTAAAAAAATAAAAGCTAGTAGGAACGCGTATCACAGTTAGGCCCGTCCTGCACGACGCTACTTAAAAATAACCAGTTACAAACACAAATCACCAAGGCTTCCCCCAAGTCCTTCCAAGAACTCTTTTCCCGCGCCACCTCGAACCAGTCCTCAATGTACACGTCGGGTCATCCCGACACTTATCCCACGACGGGACTTCTAACGCATTATTAACTACTAGTTTGAATTTGAAATACGTTCGCCATCGTAGTATTAAAAAAAAAACTCAAAGCATTTATTTCAAATAAACCAATTACAGGCACTTTTGAATTGTCAAGGGGTCGGTCAGTCAGAGAGATGAAGGTAGTTGCCCATTCCAAAGCGTAGTAGGTTCCTATGGAGAAGAACGGGCAAGAAACTCTTTCAATGGCGAACGTATTTCAGCGTACTGTGACATTTTGGCTACTAAAATCACCATTGTACATTACTTTTGAGTAGCGTCGTGGACGTCGGGCCTTATAGTAAATGGAACAGAGCATGAAGTGTCTAAGCAAACTTTATTCTTTGTTCTCTTAACTTGTGTTCTGTACAATCGCTAACATTTGAGTTATTGCCGAAACAACTTACAATTTTCTTTGCCGGAGTAGCGCAGATGTGACTCGGGTTTGTTTAGATTTTAAACCTTGAACCTGAGCAAATAACATGCAAATACAGGACTCTAGTTAATTACAAAGAGCGCTACAAAATTAATACAACGTGGCAGGGACATCGACGTGGAAAGCTGTTACCGTGGATTCAGTACATGATTCTGGACCCCCTGGGTTGAATTTTATCATAAGTTATGTCTTTTTAATTGCTGTTCCATACATTTTGACCGCGTAGTGAAACACCAGGAGAAGATAATACAATGGTTAAACCTGCTGTCTTGTATGGATCAGAATGTTGGGCCACAAAAGGGATGAATGAAATGCAATTGCATGTAGCTGAGATGAGAATGCTAAGAGAGATGTGTGGTGTGACACGAATGGATAGAATAAGAACTGAGTACATAAGAGGAAGTCTGAAAGTGGCACCAGTGACTGAAAAGTTGTGCGAAAATCGGTTGTCGTGGTATGGGTTTGGCATGGGCATGTGATGCGAAGGAATGAGGAAAATGTCGAGGGGAAAGTTGAGTATGAATTTCGATGGCTATAAAAGTAGGGGAAGACCAAAGAAACGATGGATGGACTGTGTGAAATATGATATGGATAGAAAGGGAGTAACTACCGAGATGACGACTAATAGAGAAGTGTGGAAGAAAGGGGCATGTAGCGCCGACCCCAAATAAATTGGCATAAGGGCAGGAGAATGATGACGACATTTTGATCGCGTAGATATTGCACTTTTGTATGAAACAGCAGGGTTTTATTGTAATACTCGTAACTGTCGAAAATTTCAATGCAGGGGGTCCAGAATCATGTACTGAATCCATGGTAACAGGTTGCAGTGTCCCTGGCACCTTGAATAATTTGCCAATCGAAAATTGTTGGTTTTAATATTTTAAAATAAATCCAATTTGCAGTTGGAATGTCACTTTGTACTTAATAAGTATAAGCTTAGTTAGAAAGAAATAAAAATAATTTATTTGAGACACGCACAGGAAATACAAACAGTAATATAAAAAGTAACATTTAACACTAACAAAATTAACATACATTATTTAGTTCACGATAATTTGATCCTCATACTTAAACATATACATAATTATACACATAGACTACTAAAAGAAAAACTATAGATATACACACAACTGTCGTCACAAAAATCTGCAATGAACTCCCAAAACATTTGTCAGTCAATATCTCTGGATTCCACATCTGTATTCAGCCACAAAGGATCCAACCTCGGCAGGTATTTCGCTCCAAATGATTGAACAACACTCGTACTATCCTTTGCAAGTCTTTGTAGCTCAAATGTCGCAATCTATGTTCCAGTTGTTTGCAAATTCCAAAAGCGTGAATATTCTGCCAGAATATATTATACAGATATTCCGAAAAATTACTAGTTTCACCCAGCATTGGCTAGCCATCAAAAAGTTTGCTAAATGATAGAATTGACCAAAGCTTTCGAGTTATATAACAATGAATAATTCATTGACTTTCATCTCCACACATCCACTTCGATCTCAAAAAGTTACACACACACACACGCATAATCAGTCTATGATGTTCCCACTGCTTGAACACAGGCCTCCCTGCTATGAGAGGGAGTGGGCCATAATCTACCGCGCGGGCACAGTACGGGTTGGTAGATGTCACAAGCCTTCGATTTTTTTGTTCTAGGACTTGATATTTTCCTTCACCCTTTCGAGAGCAGTGGTGATGAAATAATTTACACAAAGTAAAGTGCCTGCCTAGTTTCGAACATACGACCTAAAACTCGAAGGTCGCGGTCGTTTCCAAAAATAAGCACTAGCTGCTGAAGTTTTTTCATAAATATAGGTTTATGTGAAATAAAATATTTTGATTTGGTTTGATTTTAAGCATTAAATTATATTCTAAACTTAAACTAAGAGGATTTCGTTGCATCATAACGTAAGCTATTGCTTGCCTTTAGGTTCTAATGTACGAGTAAGTCGTTTACTTAGGAAGCCCTGTTTACCTCATAAGTAAGTAGGGTTAACGATACATGCTCAGAATCTTCAGAAGGACAATGTGTAGCAACTTTACCAGTAATCTTAACAAGCCCAGAGGAAGGGTCAAATATCAAACCCATCCACCATCTTCTAATTACTAACCACAATTACGGACAGACACATTTCAACTATGACCCCAAATTGTTAATACGTATCATTCATGCTTTCCTCTCTATGTGGGTTAGCAGAATGTGTACTAAGGAACTTAAAGCCCTATCTATTTATGGTTTTAAGTTAGAAGAAGCGTTGTGGATTTGAAGACCTTTACGACATTAAGGCCTAACCATTGGCACCACTTACGTTCGTGGTAGCAAATGAATGTGAATTGTTTAATTGACTATATACATTTAAGTTTGGTGCTTTTGCTTACGTATTTTCCTGTAAAAGTCAGACACAGCTGCTTTAAATGATTGATCGGTGATAAATGTTTAATGTTTAGGAAAACATCGTAAGGAAACTGGCATGTCCTAGAACTAAAAAAATCTAGAACATGTGACATCTTATACCAACCCGCACTGGGCCCGCGTGGTGGATTGCAGCCCACGTGAGGAGGCAGGCCTGTGTCCCAGCAGTGGGAACATTATAGGCTGATTATGAAATGGTTAATCAATTCATCAAATCTTTTGTCTTAATCAATCATTTATGTTTCTCACGTCAGTACGCGACCTGCTGTCGTTTAGAGAGAGAAAGAATCTTTAAGAAGAATAAAGATTGTTAAATAAAACTTCGCAGACAACTACATATTTCAAACATTTATGTATATATTATATTTAATTTCTAATTCAACTCAAAAATCCATCCCAGCAGCCTATTTACCAGAACAGCTTTATTTACCTGCACCATATTCCTCTACATCTATACTAAATACATCAGGGATTTCGACATGCCTATCCCAACTCTAACCTCAATGATATTTCTAAGTGAGCTCGCCTCCCCGGGGCACCATTCATTGATATTAGCAGTCGAAACTCACTATATCATAACTGTATTATGTTGTTCAAGTTTGAGTTGATATTTGTTGTAAGGATACACCAAGTTTCTATAGAAAGAAATATATGGTTGGTTTCAGTATTGTGATTTAGATGTTTGTTAGGACTGCATGGATTTTTTTCGATAACTACTTTGATAAAAATTACGAATAGAGCAATCTAGAGATTTCTAGAAAGGTTTGGTTCGTCATTTTTGTTAATGGTATTTCTAAAGCGGCATTTGTTTATGAATATAAAAGAAATAATAACAATACTACTTAATATAAAGTATACGAGGCAAATCAAAGGGGGCTTAGACCCTTTGGTAACCTTTGCGGTATAAACCTTTACCCATTTTTGGTAGGGAGGATCAAAAACGTCACGTGACCGGACGATACATTTATATTATTAAAACCTTCGTACGGAGAAAATAGCGCAGGTACTTTGATTATTAAAATTCATGATTCAGCTTCTAGAATCTGTAGTAGTAATACATCGTTATACTGATTAAAAATCAGCATTTTCCTTTATAGTTCAACAATTTTTAAAACTGCTCATGGCAATATTGTGCAATATTACCATATCTAAACCTCCACTGAAGCTACAAAACCGCTAAGTTTATACAGCAAAATACAAAGTGATTAATGGTATCGTATATCAATTACCAATGTCAGGTGCAACTTGGTTTTTGTCGGGAAGTTTTCAGAGGGGCCCTTAATGGTGCTCCAGAATGTACGGGGAACTATTGCATGTTTTATCTAAGCAATGTGCACGAAGATAGATCGGCAGGCAAGTAATGCGCCATTGTTGTGAGAGTAAATACTTGTATTAATGTAGCCGTAGATATAAATGAAGCGTAGAATTCGGAATAAAAGATAAATGAAATCAGAGACACGGACGAAATGTTTTTTTTAATAGAAGTGTATGAACCAAAATGTGAATTGGGAGAATACGGAAGATTAATTTAAAATAAGAGGCTATTTTGCGTCGATATGGGGTCCTTATGCTATAAATGTAAAAGATTTTTTCGTAGTGAAAGTGAAGTTAATCTGATTAAGATGTGGGCATTAAATATCGTGGCGAGTCCGTTTCCGGAAAAACCATTATGAGGCTATATTAAGGTTATCTCATAACGGTATACGCTTTCTCTTATAGTTTAAGACTTAAAGCGCAGTTATACAAATAAAAAGTGCTATATCCAGACACTCTCAAAGTAATTCTAAATGTAATTTTATTTGAAAGGACTTCTTTATTACTAGTAATAATGAAGTTCTTTCAAATAAAATTACATTGACAAAAAAATATTTTATTGATAAAAACTCTAACCCTATTATATCTAAAACTATTTCTAAACTGATCAAAGCTATAAATTTGACGCAGGACAGAATATATTTATTTGATCATGTCAAAGGTTATTTCTAGGATCAATCTTGTAACGCCTACGCTAAACCTTTATATCTTCGTAAAGATGGAAAACAACTTTGTTAAATCACCGAGCATGTTCCTAAACTGCTTCACAAATCGTTAACCAAAGCAAATCTAGAATTTACCGAACGCAAAGCCTAAGTAAGCAAAGTTAACCCAAGTGTAAAACCGCTTACAGAACCTAGAGCTACCGTCTAAAAGTTGGATAAATTAAGTTGGCACACACTTGGGGTACACTAGAAGTCAGAAGGTTTTTGTAAAACACCCCATTCTTGCATTGGAAAAGGTATGCGCACTTCTCTTGCTAAAGGAAAATTACGCTCATATAAAATTGGAATTTTGAGAATTGGAAAACAGCTGCAAAGTTTGCTGACCGGCCAAATGTTGAACCATTGATTTCAATACTTTGAACTATTTCTCATCGTTTTTCGTGATTATAAGATGCATTGTTTGCTTCTGAAATATCAATATGTTATGTTATGTTAGCCCCTCTTCATTATTGTACCAAAGACAATATCTTATATATATATATACTAAATAAATTCTATTCTTTGTATAGTAAATAAGTCATTTACTATATATCTATATAGTTATTTTAGATAATTAATAGTTGTTTACTACTGTATCTTGTTTACTACACCCTTAACTATGTTTTCTCTAAATATTTAATAGTAACTATTCAATAGTAACTATTTAATAGTAACTATTCAATAGTAACTATTTAATAGTAACTATATAATAGTAACTAACTATAATAGTAGTAACTATGTCACGACTCAAGCATTATACAAACTGGCACATAAGAAATTGGAATACTTCTTAGACGTCAACTTGGAATACTCGTATATATGAATTCTTGTAATTTAGTTGTCTCCATTGAGCTCCGTAAGTTCTGAGTTGAGCTGCACAACTACTAACAAATGCGTGCACTGACTGGACAGGTCCACTCAATCTGTGTGGTTCTTTCATCAAAAGAGCATTTCAGACACCTATCTACATGGTCTTTACATGATCTGACCAAGATTATATCTGGACTTTAAAAGAGGCTGGAGTTTGTTTCGGTCTTTCTTCTCAGAGTAGTCACTTCATCATTCCAGCCGTAAGACGTCCACTGCTGGACATAGGCCTCCCCCAAAGGGGGGGGTTTGCCATAATCGCCACGCTTGGCAGGCGGGTTGGCGATCGCAGTATGGTGTTAAAATGCATAGAGAACAATGCTGCTCATTGTCTAGTAAGTCCCTTAGTCGCCTTTGACGACACCCACGGGAAGAAATAGGAAGGTGCTATTCTTTACGTCCGGCACCACACAGACAACCTGTAAAAGTGTTTGTACAAACCTACTTACAGGAATAAAATCATTTATCATAGTTATAGTGAATAAATAATTCTAATTCATTTGCTATTTATTGCTTAACTGATAGCTTCCATCTGTGGGAAACATACCTGTGACTATTAACACCGTGGTTGACACTGAAATGGCAATTTGGTATTCTTCTTAAGTATCAGTGATATGTTGGTCAAGTGACAGTGAACTAAAACTGAACTCAATATATCATATTATTCGCATCGAATGCCTCTGTAGAAGCAAAATAAACATCCTTTGGGTGGACTGACAGTTTGTGTATGCTGTACCGTTTTAAAAACTGCGTGAACGTAATTGGATTGGAGCGGCTCGAGTTTGAATTCAACTAGTAGCGACTCCTGGGTTTTTTTCAATAAATTTTCGAATACTTAAAATTTAGCTAAGGCATTACGGAAATATGTCGGAAGATAATATTTCAAAACAATTCTCTTTAATTTATAAATCAATTTAAAAATCTATCCTTTACCAGAATTATTTTTATTTACCTGTATCATATTCCTCTACATCCATACTAAATACATCAGGGATTTTGGCATGCCTATGTGGACAAACTTCGTGTACAATGTTCCGTTTTAAGAACTGCGTTAACATAAATGACGGCACGGTTGGCGCAGTGGTTAAGCGATTGACTGCTGCGCTGCGTGTCGCGGGTTCGATTCCCGTACGGAAGAAATATTTGTATGACCTATAAGTAGTTGTTCCGGGTCTGGCTGTTTGTGTATGTGAGTTTAAATGTTTGTAAACGCACCCACGATACAGAAGAAATTCCTAGTGTGGGGCAACGTTTTTTTTTAAAAAAAAGAAAGAAAAAAAAAGAATAAAGAATAGAATTTTTGTGGCTTTGAATTCAGAACTAGGAGTCCTGTATTTTTCCAACACATTTTCGAATACATGAACGAAAATTTTGCTAAGATGTTATGAAAATGTGTCTAAATTAACTAAATTGGTAACTAAACACCCCGCTAAGAATAATAATGGGCCAGTTTACCGCAAAGTGCTTTGCTGTGTCACCATTCATCATCCGACCTAACAACTACATTAATATTAAGACGGATCGCGTTTTGTTTGCTCACTCGCACATAGCTCGCTCCCTTTCTGTTATTATCAGTTTGACAGCTTCTTGAGGATGAGATATCGCTACATTTTAATGGACAATATTTTTTGGAGGATTATTAATAGAGAATGAAAGTATTCTTTAAAATATTTGTGTAATCCGAATGAGGTATGTGGGGAATTATTAAAATAGATAACAGGGAGAAAGGAAAATTAATCACTCCTTTTAATACGAAAGATTAGGAGTCTAATAAAGATTATGTTTTAAACCACCCGAGCACACCAGCTGTAATAGTGAACAAAATAGGTACAGTATAGCAAAGCATTTGTTGGCCCTAATATGCACCCTTGTTGAAACAGGCTCGATCAAAGCTCTCACGATGACCTACTTAAAAAAAACAATACCGCCCTCTTCATTGAACGAACAAGAGAATCGTTCTGAACATACGCTTAAACAACTGCACAGCCAATTACACTGTGACAAGAACTTGCCGATCGTGTTACTTTATCAAAAGCATATGTATGAATTTGCTCACAACTCACGAGCTTTAGCTACACAGACAATTCCCTGTTTAACTTAAACCAATTTCCACTCATTAACTCAACGTACCTTGTTGAACATACTACGAAGTACGTATCAAAAGTATTGCCTTGTTAATTTTCTCTCCAAATAAGTCTACTTCGAACTAAGAACTTCTCCCATTATGAAACTCTGAAAGTGTTTACGTCACACATTATGAATCCCTATATTACTTGAAAATTATTTTGTCGCTGAAATAAACGAATCTTGAATAAAGTTGGTTGTATAACGAGTGACGTTGTGTATGGAGTGCTCGCATTAGTATTCGAGCCTCGGGTCGAATGTGGCGCGAGATTGTTATCGTTTTGCTGTGCTCCGTTTTGGTACTTGGAATAGCACCGAATAGATGGTGTGTGCTGATTGGATCGCGTTTGCCGGTGGTGCGAATTGGTGATTTGTCTGATAGCTGAACATGGTGGGGTTGAACAACAGTGTGGTAGGAAAAGAGTGAATGGATGTTAGTTGTTGAATTCAGTTACGACAAATGGTAAAATAAAATGTTAGCAAAGTATTTGTTTAAACGAAAACTTTTTTTTCTATTTTCCTTAGTTAACGAAAGCGTAACCGACGGTAGATCGAGACATAAATCTTTTCAAGAAAATGTTTGATCGAAGTTAGTCCACGAGATTTTAACAACAAATTACATTTTATCAACATTCATTAATTGTTATTACTTTTATTTAACAAAGCAATCAATCTTGGCCCAACTTTCATTGAGACAAATCCCGCGATCAATTTCTATTAAAGCCCAAAGAAGACGTACACAAAAGTTGTAAGCGGAAAACACATTGTTTCCCCTCCCTCGTTAGCAAACTCCACGGCACTTTTTTGACGTCTGCTCTAGGGCGTCTCTCTCGGTTCGAGTGTTTACCCACGCAACGCCACATTTGCACTCCCAAAACAACACCCCTAAATCTTATCACCAACAAAATAAGAACCAAATCTGAGCGAAAATCCAGCATTTGACTCCAACACCAATTTTGACAATGCAAGGTTATATTTGCAGATTGGTTACGAATGTTTGCGTTTAAAAATGTTCGCGGTAAAGCTCAGAATCGGCTGGTTTTTTGTTTCTCAATCGTTGTCCCACTGATTTGTGTGTTACGTTTTGTTCGTGCGTTCTGTCCTGCCTAACTCTTGAAACGAGTATCTGAAACCTTCTTGAGTTTAGGGTACTTTTCAAATATTTTTTATGAATTCATTGTAACGAAACTCAATATATTGAAAAGCTTTTTAATAATAAAAATAAGAATGTTATACGATGCTTTGATGCCACCCTTAAAAATGTTGGTCAAAATGTAGCGGAATTTCGGAGCGCTTTACCGGTGATAATTGCGCTCAAATCCGGTGTTTGAGCATTTTCATTCTGTTTTATGACGTCACTCCGGATCTTCCCACTAGACAAAACAATGTATCGTCTGGGTCCTTTGGCACGACGCACAAACCATCTCAAAAATAACGGAAATGAACGAGATCAAACTGGTGCCAAATTCACAAAGGGCAAGTATGATTCACTTGATTTGGGAATCTGTCCAAAGATGATTCCATCACGAGTTTCAATATTCCTTAAGTGCCCGCTGAATCACAGGATTTTGGTTAGTTCGGCTTATTTTATTTGACAAATGGTCCATATATTTTAACATTTCGATTCATATAATTTACAAAGCATATTTCTCATCAGTTCGAAGTGAACAATAAAATCTCACAATGTGTTTCTAAATTAAAAGGACAAATCCATAATATATTCCACTCCTCTAACATTCGTTCGACAAAATTATGTCGCCATTCTGAAATTAGCTCACTCCCAACTGAGCAGGATCGATAACACATCGAACGCAAAATTATTAGCAGAAACAAAGGTATAACCTCTGCCTCCACTAAGTCCCATATCACATGTCATACAAGATTCCAATCTCACCCTTTTCCAAAAAACCAAAGAGACCCGTTTCATAATATTTCAGTGAACACAATGAGCCTCAGAGGGTTTAAAACTGGGGGCGATGTAACACCTGCTTATATCCGGATCGCCCCAGGGGCAAGCCCCTTATTTTTGTAATAAATTAGAAACCGCATCAGCCGTACACATTCGTACCTGGCTAGCTAAGACCTTTCCAATTATTGCAGCCTGCTTTCAGCAACAATTTGTAGTTGACCAAACCACGGTATGATTTATTGGTCTTCTTAATAGTTTTATTGTGATCGTAAATATTGTTAGTCTTTTGCAGGGGATCAATTTCATTGAAATACGTTTTATGATTGTCAAACATAGATTATGTTTCGTATGTAATGAAGCTGTCGGTTCGACTAATGTTACTTTTGTTGTTTAAATTATTTGGCTGTCATGTGAATCTGATATAGCAACTGACACAGCATTTATTTTGAATTATTTGACTGTGGTTATTGATGTTTTATGATATCTAGAAATAAAATCACTAGTTACAATCATGTTAGACCTTTGTGAGATCAACATAACTCAAAATTTTAGTATTGTTGTGGTTATCAAACCAACGAGAAAATCCTTCTACGCTATAAAACAAGTTAATAAGAGGAGTAAAGTCTGTCTGTTCACCTACTCATATCACGCAACAGCCACTTGACAGAGCTTAATCATACCTACTTCCACTTCTTAGGGGGAGGATAAGAGAGCTTATAAAACGTGATCCCATTCAAGAGAATACTGAAATTAGTTCCGTAAGCAAGAAAATAGCATCAAAAATGGTGATCAAAATTAGCATAACAAACAAAAATCACCCAATTCACATGATACATAACAACAACATAATCAGCCTATAATGTTCCCACTGCTGGGACACAGGCCTCCTCTCTTCAAGAGAGAGTGGGCTATAAATCTACCACGCGGGCCCAGAGCGGGTTGGTAGATGTCACATGTCTTTGAATTTTTGGTTCTAGGACATGCCGGTTTCCTCACGATGTTTTCCTTCACCGTTTTGAGAGCAGTGGTGATGAAATTATTTACACAAAGTAAAGCGCCTGCCTGGGTTCGAACCCACGACCTACAACTCGTAAGTCGGGGACGTTACCACTAGGCCACAACTGTTCTATTCACATGATATCACAAACAAATCCTAAAATCGGAATCGTATCGCACCCGTATCGTAACGCTAAATGTCCCAAATTGTCAGTCGAAAGTGCCGTGACAAATTGATTGGTTTAATCGCGTTCGCTAGTGACTAACGGACGGAACCCGGTGATAATTAAACGAGAAACCTGTATCAGACGTGTCCCGAATCACACTAGATTGCTATAAACAGGAGAGTTGACCGTCTGTGAAATTGTATTTGACTTTTCCTTAAGACTAAGGAAAGTGTGCAAAATAGGTAAATTGAAAACGTAGATGCTTCTGTTTGGTTGTAAAGATTTGTTTTTATTTCTGAAGCTTTTGGGGTAATGCTCGCTGTTTCTACTGGGAGTGGAAACTGGACTCTCTAATGCCTTAAAATTCTTTTATGTTCGGAAAGTTTTGTAATATTTAAACTTAGGACTTGTGGATAAGAGTTCCTTAGACAGAAATAAATGGTCTGTATCGCAGTGGCTTGCTCATTCCTTTCAGTTTTATTACACTTTCTATACACTTGCCGAAATTATGAAATTATCTTTTGGGAGAAGTAACCTGCAAAGGCATATTTAAATAAAATGTATTAAGTTTGTCATTTCATTTCAAAATATTGAGTCAAAGTAAACTGAATTTCATACAATCCACAACTAGAAATACTTACGTATTCTATCGCAAGAATTCTTATACCAATTTGTTATGAAAATTGTACTGAAATTGCTCTTTATTGTACCAATTTTTGGCCCAATCCATTTGAAATCTGGAATGCTTTTTTCCTGCTTTGCTTTTTTCCTCTTACGATATGGGTCACTACGGAATATTTTCTCATGTTTTCCTTCTCCTCGTCCCCAAAATAGAGGAGTGTTTTCATGATATGCCTTTCATGTCCGCTCCAATGATCTATAGGTACTTACATCATAAAAATAATTGTAGTACATTTTTTTGTATATAATATTACTAGAGAACATTCCAGGGTAATTATTTTAAACCGTTATAGGATACATCGTCATATCATATCATCTAAGTATAAAATATTTAACATTTGATTAAAAGACATTTACGCTTTTAATAAGTACTCCTAAAGTTTTTAGGGTTACGTACCTCAAAAGGAAAAAACGGAACCCTTATAAGATCACTTCGTTGTCCGTCTGTCTGTCTGTCAAGACCAGTTTTCTCAGGAACGCGTGGAGGTATCAAGTTGAAATTAATATCAAATACGTAAGTCTATGGTCCCTTGAAGCTCTAAAAAAATGAAGCTTCCAAGTCAACGCAATAAAATACGGTGATATAAGCGACATTATTGCGACATATTTCGATACTCGCAAATAAATCAAAACCTATAGGGTACTTCCCGTTGACCTAGAATTATGAAATTTAGCAAGAAGCAAGGTCTCACAGCACAAGTAAATAAAAAGTCCGAAAATTGTTAATTTGTAGCTTTATCACATAAAAAAAACCTTTTTTGCGATTACAAGCTTAAATTTTCAGTTGGAAAATTGACCGTGGCGTATATCGATGTATACGAGAACATGTTTTTCAACTACAATGTTAAGTTTGTTTTAGGGATAAATTTATCCTAACTACGGAACCCTTCACGGTGCGTGGTCCAACACGCACTTGGCCGGTTTTTTTATTGGTGAAACGTATAGCCGTTCTTAAGATAACAATCAACAAATACAGCAAATATTGTTTATTAGAAAGAAAAAACACACTTTATCTTCTACATTGCCGTATCCATGACTGGATTACTAACAAATGCTTTGTTTCCCATAACCCGGTCATCAATCGAATGCCGCCTTTTTTGTTTATCTAAATTGAAAATTACATGATTTACTTTAACTCGTTTACTTTGAAAGCACTCTCATTTCTCATAAATGTCAGGTTTGCAACAAAATATGATTCGGTCTTCAACCATTTCACATACTGATCCAAAAATAGACGGAAATAACACATCAATTGCTTACCTCGCTACGTATTTCATTAGAGTTAACTAAGAGAAATGAATTACTGCGACATTCGTGGGCGTTGAATTGGCAAATTAAAGCCAAAGTGTTAATGCTGTGTGTGGCATTAAAAGCGTGTATAGAACAGAAACTTGTTCAAATGAAATTGGTTCTTCTCTGGTATAGTAAAATAGGGGTTGTTTGACAGACAATGTAAGTAGGTATAAGCAATATTTACATTCATAATACCCTCTCCGTACAACCCTCTTAACTCATCCAACACAATGGCGTAGAAATTCTAATCAATGCATTACAAACAGGCACATCGGAGCCAAGTAACCCTACTAGGGACACCACTGCCAAGATAAAAAGCCCGGGATTAAGTTATCGTTCCGTAGCAGCCCGAGGCGGCCACCATATCCCAATACTGTTTGATGACGGCCCTACGAGTTATTTGCGAGAAGATTCTGGGTGATTTTGAATTTTACTACACTTCTACATAGAGATTATGTAGTAGAGTTCCGATATGAGGCGTAAACGACATGATAAAATCGCTATTAAAAGGTATAGCGTTTTCTCTGTTAGAACTTTGTTTGATCAATATTTTGTCCACCACGAATTCACGCTAGTAGCAATAAACAAAGAACGCATAGTTGTAGTACAAGATTTTTTCTTTTGTGTTTCGCGTGCTTTCCGATCGATCAATTTCAATCCCCCGGACATACGTGAGAATCATCCAATCATTACGTTTTTCTTTCGTTCTCAGATCATTACTGTAATTAGGTTCATTAGCCAGACCAAGTAATAAACGTACAAGAGCAATTAAATTTCAATTTAATACCTCATTATTTTCTCTAAGCAGAACTTGATTACCAAACCATAACAGATTTCAATTTTGATGTAGTCGTTAATCGAATAAACATTACGTTCTATCAAGGTCAAAGTGTTAATAATATCTCACTGAATTAATTGTTTGTATTATGTGAAATTTTCATACAATAATTTGTTAGAAAAACAATAACAATATACATAAGAAAACATTTGACGAGAACGATACTGGGGCTTACGAGTAAATGGCGTGTTTCCATTCTTCCTGATGACGGCAGTAAAATTAGATTTTTATACGATATTTTTATTGTTCTGCTTCATAAGACCGTTTTAGTTTTAATTGAAATTAATTTGAACCGTTAGCAGATCTTAAACATGAATGGTTTCCAAGTGCAATACCTAATTTAACATTCAATTTGTGTCACAATCTTCATCTTCAATAATCCACATTAAAACCACTCCTACCACAAGCACATTTACTTCAGTTACATCGTTCCCTACCATCTTCTCTTCCAATAACCATAATAAAAAAACAGATTGTATATCTTCCATTGTAACCTAACAATACTTTTAGTTATACCCAATCATCCTTGAAAATCTTCCATATATTTAGTAATAAAGATATCGTATATCAACGGAACTGCGACAATATCTGTGTGCGTAGGTGTCTGTACTAATACCGGACCAGGACCGACCGGTTCCTCGGCTATCGAGTCCCGATCTCCATGGACATAGAATAAAGAATGCATAGAAGCGAAATACCCTAGTGGGTACACTGTTGCAACGCCCGTACGTATGGGCACACTGTTAACACCAATATTGTTACATAGGTGTACATAGTAGGCTACGGACAGTCAATGACCTGCATTACCTGTTTTCTACCCCCCTTCTTTGTACCCCTCTTTTTTTTTTCGGCGGAGCGGGAGGGCGTGTCAGACTTTTACTGGCTAAAACCCACCCGTGATCCTTCAGATGCCTGTGTGCCAGGCCACGATATTCCTTTCGGACAGACTCGTAACCCTGGCAGGCATTGGCCCTTTCGGACCCCGTCAATTGGTGCTGACATCTCTTTGAGGCGACGCGCCGTCGACCCGGGCCTGGTCCTCATCGGACGGCGAGCTACCCATCGCTCACCGTCCCGTCCGCAAGCCCGCGCCTACGGTGGCCGGGAATTGGCCTGCGACTCCAGACGCCCTCTTACAAAGAAGAAGAATGAAAGAAGGGTCAGGTTATGCAGGTCACTGACTGTACATAATCACGTTACGTTACGTCTTTCACGTTATACGCTCTAAGCATCATCATCCACAGCTCGATTTCACCCACTACTGCATAGTCGTCTCTCTGCTTGTGCAATCTCCACGATACTGTGCTAGTCTCATCCCGGAAAACCGACTCTCTACACTCTATCCTCGACTTTGCCAGCCCGGTTTTGGTAGATTAGGGCAAGCGCGGATCATAAAAGATGAATCAGTAGTAGATGATTCTATCGGCGTAATTCGCGTTAACTTAAAAATAAAATTACTAATATCACTTTTTCACGGTTTTCTTAATCTATGCCATTATTAAGAATCGGGTTAGATGAATTTGTGGACCGGCTAAGAGCGATCAAGTTTTTTCACTACTTTTATTAGGTACTGTGAAATTAGAATGGAATTTCATTTCAAATGATTCAATGATGTTTCACAAAAACTGTGTGGCTTTTTTATTATTGTGTGGGAATACGGAATTGCTGAACAGTAACAATAGTAACTGTACTGTTTAATAAGCACTACTTATTCTATCAGTTTTTTAGGGTTCCGTACCCAAAGGGTAAAACGGGACCCTATTACTAAGACTCCGCTGTCCGTCCGTCTGTCACCAAGCTGTATCTCGTGAACCGTGATAGTTTAACTCCCTTATTTTTTTCCCATAAATCACATTACCCATAGTAATGACTAGTATCAATAATTAATAAACAAAATTATATCCAAAGGTAAAGCTCTATTTCATTAATTAATTTTATTTCTAGTAAGTGTTTAGTTCCATTAATTTTCAGCCAGAATGAATCCAAAATTTTCCATAACGCTTCGTACTAATGTTGAAAAAAAGTGAAACATTAATTAAAGTTTGTTTTATAAAGTTTTCAATAGCTCTAGAACCCCGTTTTCTTCAATACTTTTCATTTGAACCTCAAAAAGCCAAGATATTTCTTGTATTTGGACTAACAACCTGAACTTTGTAGGTCGGTACTTACTTTTAAGCAATTTTTCTCCAACGCGGTCTAACTGAAGCCTTGTTAGTAAAAGTTCTGGTGCTAGCACTTCTTACGTACTCAGGTCAAGCAAAGGACCGATTGGAATTCTATATGGTTCAAACTATTTCTTATTAACGACGAAAGGCTTACCGCTGCAAGCTCTGGACCAATTACTCTTGTGGTGTAAGGGAGGTATACCTTGCCCTACTTTTTGGCGAGATCCTCTACGGCTTACAGACGTGACATTTGTATTACACTTGTAACCTCCCGTAGCTTCGTTCGCTTGGTTGTAATCTTCCCTTTGCAATCTTGTCACAATACGCACGTTATTTCTGAATAAAGCTTAAGAAACAATATCTTGTTGAAGATGATAAACATATTTTACATGGACAAAAAAATACTATGACCAGTTAAAAATATATGATGAATAATCATTGAACATTTGAACAATCAAATTGTTATCTCCACCAATGTCTACTAAACACTGATCTATATATTCCATTACACATACCTCGACGCTATACCCTCCCAACCTATCGAGAACAGGTAATCAACTCTTAAAGGCCTCACCCGGACAATTTAGCTTTCTAGCGCCCACACCAATGTCTTATATACGAGGGAACAAGTCCTAACGGGGTGAACGTGACTCAACCGGCGGCACTTGCCCGTGAAGAGGGATTTCAGGTTGTTGATTTTTTTTTATTTATTCTCCGAACATTTCTTGAGTATTTTGCGGTTCAAGAGGGTAAGGATAAATGTTTTGTTAAATATTGGATGTACAATGGCTTTTGGTACTTTTTCATCAGTGGGATTCTTTTTTACTTATAATTTACTAGTTGTTACTGAAGAAAGTACCATATCATGCTTCACACAATCCATAATTTTTTCCTCAGTATACATACATTGCTAGTGGGTGGCTTTAAGAATATATGTTCCTATAGTCATCATTCCACATTTAAAATCAAAACTTGGCTTTAAGAATATATGTTCCTATAGTCATCATTCCACATTTAAAATCAAAACTTTTTTCTCAACCTCAGTCTTTTTAAACCTACTCGATCACTTAAATATTTGTAAGAACTTTATAGGCACTTTACAGCATTTTTCTGCTGATGTCACAGAAATCCAAAAACCCTGCTCAAAATAGGCTATTTCGGGGTCCAGATTTAAAACTGACAGTTAAGACTGGCGACCCAAAACCAAAAGTAGCACAGAGCCGACCATACTTTGCTTTAGCCCTTAATCTTCTCCAAAAGTAAACTTTTATAGGCTAAGACCAACGTAGGTCAACAAAGTCAGGTCGAAGTTTACATAATCGGGAGAATTAGTAATATAATTTATTATTACAAAGAACCTGAAAATGAAGTGTTACAATGTAGCCTTGCGTGATACATGTGTAACGATCGAACATTTTTAGATTAGTGATAAAGTCATAATCATCAAATTGATATTAGAACACTTTTGAATACGCTATGAGTTACTGATGACCTGACACGAAACGTTGGTAGTAATCTATATTTTATTTTTGACATGATTATTTTACAGGATTGTGACATTACAGACTAAGGGCGAACGCGTGACGTAAACGTTACGTAAAATTATATTAATCGAAAATACGATGAATCTATAACATTTTGTTTTAAGTTGTTGCAACAAGCACAATGCGCATCACCCATTGATATAAATAAAGTTTTAAAACTAGCTACTTAAATATTCAGACTGCCTCGTTGGTCTAGTGGCCGCACGTGCTACTGCTGAGCATGACGTTCTGGGTATAATTCTCAGGTCGGGCAATGCGTTATTGGGTTTTTTTATCTGGATTTTCTCAGTAGTATCCTTTTTTTTTGGGTGGGAAATTATCAAATGACTTCTCCCGCTCTGGGTGGAGCAAAAGGCGCGCGTGGAACACAACGCGCCGTCTCGACTCGGGCCTGGTCCATATCGGACGACGAGCTACCCATCGCCTACCGTCCGCAAGCCCGCGCCTACCGAGGCCTGAAATCGGCCTGCGACTCCAGTCTGGATTTGTGCCCGGTTAATGGCAATAGGCTCGCCCCCTATTACATGGGACTTAAACATAACTGGCGAAATGTGGGTGTACTACAGGTACACCTCTGCCGAACCCTTCGGGGAAACAAAGCGTGATGTTATTTTCCTAAATATTATGTGCGAAACGAGTATTATCAATTTTAAAATCCGTCGAATTTACGTTATGTTGTCTAAGCCCACTGGTTTCACGATCATCATGTGTACCTTATACAATGATAGTGTTAAAATCATTGCTTGTACCCAAGTTATATTTTATTTACTTAAGGTCGTGAGTAGCACTTTTCCAAAATATATCCTGTTCATGTCCTATTGCATTTTTAAACGCTCTACTAGAATACGTGCTAGAAATTCAAACACTACATAGCTGGCTAAGTAAATTTCCCTGCACTAAAACAATGCTAACAGCTTAGGATCTGATGTCAGAATCCACATAGCTTTGGGAACAATGGCAGCATTCGCTGTAATCCTTTTGACTGGAGTTTGTGACGCATTTACGATGTGGGAACAACGGTTGTGGTATTTGATGTGGAAGATTGGTTAGTGTAGTGTCTGGGTGATTGCAGTTTTTTGGGAAGTGACAATGGGTTGAGCAGGATTAAAACGAAATAGCAACAAGGAAAGAGAAGAGAAGAGAATTTATATTTTATATAGATTCTTTTTTAATTTGTGAATGTGAGAACGTTGTAGGCTTAATAGACTGTAGCTTTGTAAACCATCTTCTATTTTGTTAAGTACTTGGTACTTGTTGACAGGCCTACACTGTCCTCCCATACCTAGATATTAACACTGTAACTTGAAAACATTGTAAAAGCCCACTTTTTTTTTTAAAGAGTAACCGTGGAGTTTTTTCCGGCTCTTCTCCATAGGAAACGACCAATTGGAACCGTGCACCTAGCTACTGACGTTTCATAAGTGCCCATGTAGGTTTATGTGAAATAAAATATTTTGATTTTGAAGAAAATGGCAGATATCATATAGACATGGTGACAAAGATATATACAGTAATTCAAAGTAGTAAAAACCAGTAATATTTATGGTAAAATATAATAAACAGGACCTTGAATGACAAATCGACAAAATTTTAAATATATTTTATTGATACCAATTAAAAACTAAAAAAGAAGTGCCCTTATTTATAGCCTTTATTACAAACACTGAAAAATATTTGAACAAATTAAACAATACTTAATTCACAGAGTGACCTATACTAGAATGGACATTATGTGCAAGTAAAATGTCATTGGGTAAATGTCTAGCGTGTCACTGATATTTTATTTTATTATTATATTATTTCTTTTTTTATTCTTCTTTTTGGTTTTAGTACGGGCTAAACACATCACCTTATATTTTGGTTTATTTTCAATGCCCATTACCATTACTATCTTGGTTGACTTATGATCAATTAGATTTATAAATTCAATTATTAAATTAAATTTAATTAATTATTATATTTGGGTTTAAAGATTATTTATTTATTCTAAAAGAACATACATTGTTCACTTACCGAATAAATACATGACTTAAGGTAAGTGTAGTCCATTAGCTATTTTTTTTTAAATCTAAGTAGGTACGATGTGGGATTAAGACTAGCTTACGTTGTTAACCTATTAGTTTTGCGTTGTTAGTGACGTACTGTTTGAGTATAGCTTTAAATATGTTAAAAGAGGATGTGCTCCTGATATCTGCCGGTAGATCATTATAAAGTTGTACACCTTCGTATTTTATTCTTTTCCTGGCATATTGCGATATTTATGTTTTATATCAATTATTTCATCAAATTTACAAACTTAGCTGTTTTAGCTAGGTACGTTTTTGCTGTAACCTCTATTTTCCATGTACTCCTCTTCTCGCAATGCCCTCTTTTCGGCAGTATTTAGGCCAAAACTCCCGACCTGCCTCTACTCATTACTTTTGACGGCACTACTGCGACCAACCTAAAGTTTGTTTCGACAGCTATTAGAATTTAATACAATAATAACTGCCAGCAAGTTGGCTTCCACTGCACATATTGAAAATAACCTGTAGTTTGAGTGCGTCCAAACAACTGTGATACTGTACGTAACGTAACCTTAATGTTATCCTTAAAATAATGAATAGCAAATTAGCTATCACTTAGTTTTAAAAACTCTAAATATCCAGGTTTTGACAATCGGTCTACATTATGTGGGTGTGATAGAAATATATACACTACATTTTCATTTCCAAGCTTTGAACTACTTGTTAGGAATCGAACCCAACACCTTGCGCGTGGTCTGCATGAGCGGGCAGCGTGATCAACGCGTTATCAGCAAATTGAGGCGCGGAGCAGCGCGGGCGGCGGTGGCGGCACGGCTCAGCCCGCTGACCTCTCGCTTACTCGGACTCCACCGTGACGGACAATTCTCCTCTCAAATTTAAACCTTTAATTTTTTAAGAGCAGGCACTGCAGGCAGTCTAAATCAAATTTGGCCCCTCACTCCCCGCCACTCCGTTATGTGCTAAACGCTAATACATCAGTAATAAAGTTGAATATCGCGTGCGCTCTTTGATCGTGTTCGAGCACGAAACTAAATAGCGTAAGTCTCAATTCTCATTTCGTTTATAACTAAAGTAATAATTGATCTAAAGAAAAAATATCTTGTGTCGGGATAATAAACTATAATTTGTTGCTGTGAATATTTATTTTAGACATACAAGCTAAACAATCTTGTTTGTTTTTAGAATTATCCTTTTAAAAATACATGATTTTCGAGTAAAAAATTTATTAAGAGATAATATTACAATTACGTAACTGTCTTCAACATGGAAAGAAAAAGATCCAATAAATCATAATCAATCAACTCAGCCTATCGCAGTCCACTGCTGGACATAGGCCTCTCCCAGGTTGCGCCACAACACCCTGTCCTCCGCCTTCCGCATCCAGTCTGACCCAGCCACCTTCTTAAGGTCGTCGGTCCATCTAGCTGGGGGGCGTCCCACACTACGCTTGCCGATACGCGGTCTCGACTCCAGGACTCGTCTGCTCTCTCTCTCTAATTTATTCCTTCCTGGTCAAGAAATAAATCATATTATACTAAATTTTCATTTTGCTTGTATGTGTGACTGTTTCAGAATATTCATGCAAATTAACATAAAAATAGGGCGCCTCCTCTCAACCGGGACAGTTTATCATTTCTGGAGCACGGCAATAAACCATTGCCTTAGATACAGTCCACTCTTTTTCTTGCACCCCGCGCTAACATTGGCCCTTCGAGTCGGATTTTCCGGTCGGACGGAGCCGTACTCGTTGATTAATAGAACAACTAAAATTAATCATAATTTCAACTGCAATAGTTTTTGCCATCTCACTCCACATATATCACAAATACTCATCCACATCTTTATTCATAACCGCCAACACTAAGAGTTTAACAATCCTAGCAGTCGATAATCCAATACTCTTCGACAATATCATTTTCATCGTTACACATGCCAACAATGGCTTCAATTGGCGTCGTCCGGCGATCGCTGTCGATATCTGCGAGAGCATCTGCATAACAAAATCTCGTTCAATCCCTGTTGCTCTGTGGTATACGGTAATGGTTACATTTCGATATACAAAGACTGACCTGTATGATGCATTTGCATTTTATACGGTGACTGGATTTATCGGGATTCTGTCTTCTATCATCGGGAAGACATGTATCTTTACTGTACCTATTATGTATAATGAATAAGAATTTTGCAAGTTTATTTTTAATTTACTAGACTTAGCTTGTTAACAGATAATTTTCAGAAAACTTACCGTGTAGCTTTTGTGTGATGTATCAGCTTACGATTTTTGTGCAGACCAACAAAGAGAGAGTTACACATTTCAAAGAGAAAAAAGTACCAGCTAATTCAAATTCCGAGTAGCACCTAGAAACAAAGTTATCGCCTCCCCGATCCTTCATAAATCCGCCCACAATCGTCCGAAAAAAATCTATATTGAAAAAAAATTAAAGCCGAGTAAACAAAAGAGGAAACTAATAAGAAATCGATGGAAGTCGACTCGGCACCGAACTGTGGACCGCTGAAGTTTAGTTAATCCCCGCGAGATGAAAAAGTACAAAGGATCGGAATAAAAGCCGGTGGCGGGTAGAATCGATCCCCGGATGGAGCTCGAATACCAACTGTGACGTTTGTGGTTCAAGTGATCAGTTGGAGCGATCAATTACGTCTTGGTGCTGCAGAAAGCCGTAGAGCTGTTGTCACTTTATTATTTGGAGTGACAACTACGGCCCATGGCAAAAGCGTTGGAGTAGAAAGGGAGAAATATTGCGCTTTCAAAAGCTTGTTTGGAAATATCTCGCAATATCCCCTTTATTGAGGACTGAGAGATTCAAATAAAGATTTCTAAATATCATCATCATTTCAGCCGAAAGACGTCCACTGCTGGACATAGGCCTCCCCCAAGGGGAGTTGCCATAATCGCCACTCTTGGCGCCTGGCGGGTTGGCGATTGCTGTATGGTGTTATAATGCATAGAGAACGCTGCCCATACTCTAGTAAGCCCCTTAGTCGCCTTTTACGACACCCACGGGAAGAAATACGATGGTGCTATTCTTTACGTCCAGCACCACACGGAGCCTTCGAAATATAGCTAGGATTTAATATTTACATTTTTTTTTTACAATAACATTTTTACACGTTATGTCGTATAGAGTAAAATAGAACATTTATAGAAGAAAAAAAAAATACCCAACAATATTTATGTGTCTCCGTTAAAGCATGGGCACCAGAAGCCATTCGAGAGCTATGGACTTCGATAATATTATAGACCAAACAAGCCCAGAATACAAAATCACATATTCCTAATTATCAGCCTCTACGTGTCCTATACAGAAATAGTGAAACTTTCAGAAGCTATCAGGGACATATTAATTAAAAAGCATCGGGTCAAAACGTGTCTAGAATTAACAATAGAAGCAGAAGTAACAGTAGAACTTTATTTAATTGCTGTACCGACACTTGAATAAATAATTAGGCTAGTAGACCAGCCCATCTTTGTTTAATCTAATGTGTTAGAAAGAGATGAAGTGTTGGTCGTAAAAACGAATGCTTTACGATCGTTTGGGAGATATAAACAATTTTTCTTTTTGTGTGAACTAAGCAATCATTTATCAATCGGTTGTTTTCGTAAAGTTTTATTTATTTGCATCTTGTCTTGCTCATTCATTAATTACCAATCGTTAAACGTATTTCTATTGATTTACTATTTATTGAGTTAACAAATAAGAACAACATAACAAATAGGAACATGACTTTTTCGAACATACTTGTCCAATTACAAACTTTATTTACTGGAAAAACGTGCTATAGTAAAACCAAGCCAAGTGCTTGTCGGACCACGCACAAGAAAGAGTTCCGTAGTTGGGGTCAATTTATCCCAAAAAGAAACTTAACGTTGTAGTTGAAAAACATGTACCATACATTGCTATACGTCACGGTCCATTCTCCAATTGCAACTGTAAGTTTGTAATCTCATGAAAATATTTTTTTATTTGGTTAACTACAAATTACCGATTTTCGGACATTTCCTTTACTTGTGCTGTGAGACCTTGCTTCTTGTCAAATTTCATAATTCTAGGTCAACAGGAAATACCCTATAGGTTTTAATTTATTTGCGAGTATCAAAATATGTCGCATAAATGGCCGTATTTTTTATTGCGTATAAATAAAAGCTTGATTTTTTTAGAACTACAAGGGACCGCAGGTGTATTTGATATTAATTACAACTTGATACCTCTACATGGTTTCTGAGAAAAGGTCTTGACAGACAGACAGACGGAAAATGAAGTTAGGGTGACTTCGTTGTCCGTCTGTCTGTAAGGTTTCCATTTTTTCCTTTTGAGGTACGGAAACCCTAAAATATCCCCTATTATACCCGACCCATGTTCTATATCTACCATAAACGGAAATACTAACGAATATTAAAATACTGTTTTTGTCAGAATACCATAAAGGAAAAGGGGGGAAATAAGCAATATACAATTAAACTTTCCCGCCTCAATATAACCTACGATAAGAGGCTAGACGGAGAAACATCAATAACCATAGCCCTTCAGAACCGCTAAATCTTATATACTCAGACCACAATCTAAGTGTAGCCTGACTTGGAACTGTGAAGTTAGCGCTGCGAACACTCCAGAGACCAAAGCAGATGGATCGAACAAATTATACAATTAATTTTAACATTTATCAACTTACACCTTGACTTGGCCACTATTTCGATCGATATATAGAAGAAATAAAAAATAAGAAATAAAGATATAATGATATAGTAACATGGACGGATGTAGAAGGAGAGAATATTTGCTTGTGTAGTAGTAGGAGCTAATAGATATTAAATAAAACAGTGATACGCAAAGTGCCATGTTATTAGTAAACTGCATAATAGTTTATCAATCAAAATAATTTTGGATTGGAAATCAGACAGTTAAAGAAACTAGAAAATTCTACCTCGCCATACGTATTATAAGGGATTATCCGAATGCACACAGAATAGTAAATAACGAATTGCGTGTTATTTCATAAGTGCAATGTGACGTAAACCATCCGTTACGGTTCTGCATAAATTACCTCTGGAATGTAGAGATGTCCTTTGAGCAAGATTGACATTCGATTAAGTACAGTCTGATTAGCCACCTAAACTATACACTATATGGCTACACAGTCCAATCGATTCACTACATATAAAATAAATAAAAATACTTGTTGCAGACCACATGATCCATAAAAAAACACAATAAAAATAAATTGTTACTTAATACAAAAAAATACAATAAAATGGCATACAAACATGTTTTCTCGTATTTACGTGGCTATTTCCAACCACAGCTTGTAGGTCTTGGTAACATACATCTCATCAACTATACTGTTAAGCTTATACTATAGGAACTCCTAAAGTCAATCTTGAAAATGCTTTAGCTTTCGATTTTCAAGATTGGCCCTAGGCCACCTAAACGTAGGTGCCGTAAATACAACAAAGGATTTAATCAAGTTACGCCACTTTTATGAGTAAATAATGGTGCGGCTACCAGCTTAGCTTACCAAGCATTGTTCATAATGTAATTATCCTCTTTGCATCTTGTTGTATGATCATTGGACATTGTTTGCTGTGTATAGAAGTCACATCCTTAACCTAATGGTCATCATCTGCCTAGCCTTTTCCCAACTATGTTGGGGTCGGCTTCCAGTCTAACTGGATGCAGCTGAATACCAGTATTTTACATGGAGCGATTGCCTATCTGACCTCCACAACCCAGCTACTGGGTAACACGATATCCCTTGGAAAGACTGGTTGTCAGACTTTTGGGCTTCTGACGACCCGTAACGACTGTTAAAGATCTACAAATGACAGTCGAGACCAACGGCTTAACGTGCTTTTCCGAGGCACGAAGGAATCTTGGTATGAACAGATGGGTGACCATCTGTTCATACCAAAATTCCTTCGTGCCTGAAGACGGACCAACCGCGGTACGCGTAGCTTAACCTGATCGATCGACCCGTGCGGCAGTTATTATTTAGCCACAAGCTCCTAGACCCCTAGAACCAAGACCCCAAGATCCTTAACCTAATGGTATTCGAAGATTTTGTCACCTTCAGCCTAATACTGATCTCAAGTATATCACTCAAATTCATGTAGACATAACATCGCTTTTGTATTTCCCGAAGAGAAGAGAGAGATTTCGCCAGTTATGATTATGACCCATGTTATAAAGTGGCGAGCCTTTTGTAATCAACCGGGCACCAATCCAATCCACAAAACCCAATAACACTTTGAATCATCAAGATAAAATTTAAAGATGTTTTGACATAACTCTAAGAAACATGTTGATTGGGCCAACCAGGTATTCTTATATCAAAGTAATCTTTTTGTTGAAATCCTCTGGTAGAGCTTACAACGAAGCTTGTGGAGCAACCATTACAAAGAAAAGAAGATTCCGCAAATATAGGATGAGACATGTTTCCCAGAACCAGTAAAAACTTATTCGTAGGAAAAAGATAGTCATTTCGGAGTTAAAATAATGCTTGTTTTCTAACCAACTATGTATTTTGTCGTAGAAAATCTTGTGACTATACTGTAGTAACGGTGGCGGTAGATAATGAGAGAACTAAGATGTATCATGCCCGTTTTCATAAACACTAGGCAACACCTAAATGTAATGCCTAACCAAAAGCGGACTGTTGTTAGAGTTGATGATGAGAAATAATATTTAGTGTTAGTGAAAACGGGCATAAATTAGGTATGTAGAACAACTTTAAAGCTATTTAATCCTACCTGCTAAAGTCTACTTCACATTAAAGTAACTATTTTTTCCGCAAGGCAGCAAAAAGTTTACGTATTTTATTTCCTAAGTGCTACAAACCACGGTATTATGAAGGCAAAAATGTTTTAGAATCTGAGAGTAGCTGCATTATAACGGTGTTATGGGATTTATAGTACAGTGCTTCTAATTTCTTAATGTCTCTCGGCAAACTTCGTGTTTCGTCGGTCGTCGGATTTATACAGGGTTATTGATAAAACACCAACAACCTCTTAAGGGGTCATTGTACAGATCATTATGAACAACTTTTACTATGTGACCAAAACTGAAATCGAGAAAAAAAATCAGCTGTTCCTTAGATTTATGTTCGCATAACTCATCAAAAAAAAAAAAAAAAAAATGTAGGGAAGAGCAGATTTTTTTTTTTGTGATTTCGGGTTTGGTCCCATAATAAAAGTTGTTCATAATGATGAGTACAATGACCCCTTAAGAGGTTGTTGGTGTTTATATAATATATATTTTACACAATAAATCTAATAAGTGATGGACATGGAAATTAGCATTCGTTTGTATTGTATTCGGAAATTTGATGATTGCGGAGAGACATTAAGAAATATAAGTACTGTATGTACCTAATGTCAATAGAAATAAGAAAACATTCTTATTTTCGTTTTTTTGACACGAAAATATTTGAAAATAATTAAATATAACCGAGTCCTAAGACTTATTTAACATTTTAGAATTTTGATATTAATGAGGTACACCCGATAAAACACGATTTGTGTATAATTATGGACTCAATTATGTATAAAATAATTAAATAGAAAATCGTTTTTTAACCTATTACAATCGATCCCACCAATGCACAAGCGTTTCTATTGTTATTATATCGAAATCTTAACCCCGTTTTATTTAATTAAGCTGCAGTAGGCCAGTTCCCAACTGACGACTGTGCCATAAATTATACATAAAAGCAATATGAGGAACCTTTCGCGAACATTGTAACATATATGTAGGTATATATACAAGTATATACAACGTACATTTATGCTATTGCTAAACAAAGACATATTATATTATAAGTGCAGTTCGTTCAAAATCGTATATAAGTGCATTTCTTATTTATCGTTAGTACATCATTCATCATTTCAGCTGAAAAACGTCCACTGATGGACATAGGCTTCCCCCAATGGGGGGGTCTGCCATAATCACCACGCTTGGCAGGCGGGTTGGCGATCGCAGTATGGTAGATATTAATGATGATTTAAAATGCATAGAGAACGCTGCTGCCCATTCTCTAGTAAGTCCCTTAGTCGCCTTTTACGACACCCACGGGAAGAAATGGGGTGGTGCTATTCTTTACGTCCGGCACCTCGCGGTACATCATTAATTGAAGATAAGTAAAATGATAGTAAAAGTACATGATTTTACTCGTGACTGGACATACCTACCATCTTTCAAAAGTCAAACAAGCTGCCTAACCTTTTCCCAACAATAGCCGTTATAGTATTTAATAGAAAGAGAGCAGAGGTGGCCGTGGTAACGGCCGCGGCTTACGAGTTGTAGGTCGTAGGTTCGAACCCAGACAGGCGCTTTACTTTGTGTAAATTATTTCATCACCACTGCTCTCAAAACGGTGAAGGAAAACATCGTGAGGAAACCGGCATGTCCTAGAACCAAAAATTCAAAGACATGTGACATCTACCAACCCGCTCTGGGCCCGCGTGGTAGATTTATAGCCCACTCTCTCTTGAAGAGAGGAGGCCTGTGTCCCAGCGGTGGGAACATTATAGGCTGATTATATGTATTTAATAACTACTTTATCGGCTTCCATTCTAACCGGATGCAGCTGAATACCAGTATTTTTATTTTTTTAGTATGGAGCGACAGCCTATCTGACCTCCACAACCCAGTAACTGGGTAATACGATAGCCCTTAGCACCCCTTGGTAAGACTGGCAGTCAGACATTCGGGCTTCTGACGACTCGTAAAGACTGTCAAAGATCCTCGAATGACAGCCGGGAACAACGGCCTAACGTGGTTTCCGAGAAGTAAAGATGGTCACCCATCCACGGACCAACCCCGGCAAGCGTAGCTTAACCTGATGGATCGACCCGTGCGGCTGTTATTATTTAGCCACGAGCTCCTCTAGCTTCTTTCAAAATTATCATTTGGAATTCATCATCATCATTTCAGCCGAAAGACGTCCACTGCTGGACATAGGCCTCCCCCAAAGGGGGGGTTTGCCATAATCGCCACGCTTGGCAGGCGGGTTGGCAATCGCAGTATGGTGTTAAAATGCGTAGAGAACGCTGCTGCATTCTCTAGTAAGTCCCGTAGTCGCTTTTTACGACACCCACGGGAAGAAATAGGGTGGTACTATTCTTTACGTCCGGCACCACACAGACAAACCATTTGGAATTGCCATAGCCTTTATATGCAGTGATCTAAAAAAGTGAGCTAATAGTACCTAAACTTCGAAAAAGAACAGAGACAAAGTGGAGAATTCCTTACGACATTTTTTTCTTTTGAATATTTATTATTTATATATTAATGTTTTTTTTTCATGTTGGCATGGTGCTTGCACGCAGGCGACACAGGGAGGGTTAAATTTCTGTAATTTTTTGCCTAGGAAGCAATTTCAATTGAAATTCAAATATCTCGAAAACGATACGAAAAAAAACAACATTAATATATAGATAATAAATATTCCGAAAAAAAAATTGGTCGTAAGGAAGTCTCCACCTTTTTTGACTTTGTTCTTAAAACTTTAGGTATATATATATGTATATATATATATATTCCGATCACTGCTTATATGCTAAGTAATTGACAGCCTGCTCAGATTAAAGATAAAAGTAATTCAAATTCTCACACATTCATATTCATAGTTAAATCAGGCCATTATGGGTTTATGAACAGACATAAATAAAGGTTTCTTTTGTACACGAAGTGACAGTAGAACACTGACTCCTAGGTCATATACTTTCAATTCAAAATATCTGTATTAATTATCAACGTACGGTTGGTATTTAATTAATAACAAGAACGTCTTATTTGTATGGAGAACTTGGTTGTTTTTTATTTTCGCTTACTCAACTCATTTTTAAGTAATATTTTGCAATAAATTACAAGCGTTGTGTCATCGCGCTTCTCTTTCTTTTGTATGCAGTCTGACAGTGACTGCGGTTTAGCTGTTGTCAGCGTCTTAAGGGGGATGCGCTGAGAAAGCCCGTTACATTAAAATTTTGGTTATTGGCGATTAGCAAGGTCAGTGTTAGCTTGTATGTTGATCCAAATACGATTCGCGAACGTACCAAATATAATCAATACAACTTAGAATTGGCTTTAAATGTCATGATTTCATGAAATAATCATTGAATAGGCCAATTTTCTTACGTTTTTAAGGCGCTTTCTTTTCCCGATGCCGATCCTCTATCATAATGCCTCGTGCATACAATCAAATAACAAACAAACGTATATTATTACTAATGGCGGCAATTTTTACTACATTAGTCGATCGATCAGTAATGTAATGACAGAACGCAAGGTGAAAACAATCATGGCATTGTAAGTGCGTTGACATAATGATTAATGAATTAAGTTGACAAGTAATAATGATTGCTACAATCATTGAGTCGAAAGTGATACTGTGGTGTTATCATGAAAGCTCATAATGTCGTGGCCAGTAATACTTTTGGCCTTATTAAAGGCCTTTTGACTGTTTTTTGTTTTTCCATCAGGAAATTCTCGGTAGAAAGCCGGAGTATAGAATTGTGTCCGGTTGATAGCAATAGGCCAGCCCCCTATTACAGTACAGCCTTAAACATAACTGGCGAAATAAGGTTGTACTAATGGCACACCTCTGCCTAACCCTTCGAGCATTACAGGCGTGATGTTATATGTGTATTAAAGGACTACCAAAATTGGTAGTTTTTGGGAGACTTTTCCCCAGCAATGGACTCACAGTGATCTTTGATGTCACCTATCTTGATAATTTGCATACCACCATAATAATTATATATCAATTAGGTATGTGTAAATGCATCTTTCTTCGGCAAAGTTATGCTTAACTTTTGAAGTGGTCGTTGGGTTTATCTGAAAGTATTAACAGAGTGAGCAACATCTTAGAAGACTTTTAATTTTCATGTAAATGATCTACTGGTAGCATCAGTATTATAACAAAATTATCACAATTCAGAGCTACCAAACAAATTCCAACCAAAAAATCTTAAAATTTTCTTCAAAATATTCAAATCACGTCGCCGTCAACCTGGAATCTATTTAATCCTTCAGATCTCCTATCTAGGTCGACCTAGATGATCTAAGTCTCTAAGACATTGTTACTTAAACGACTGCACCAAGACGTGCTGGATATGCGGTCAGCAACAACTTCCATGAATAATCTAAGTTGTACACAACAATTGTGTTCGTCATAAAGGGAATTGTGTGTCTTGCAGTTGGTACAGAAATCGTCGTTACTCTAATTAAACCTGGTTCTAGGAATTTGAGAACTGATACGCTTTATCTATGTGAGAGCTTATCAGAGACCGGTATACAGCTATTTTTATATGGCTCATAAAGACCTTAGTGGAAATGCCTTGTGAATTTCATAAAATTATTTCAAAACCAAATGACGCTTTAGAAAATTGGAACAAGACGGTACTTTCAAACTGGTACATGCTTGCCAAAATAGGTTTGGTAGCAGTACTTTGCTGAACCCTTTCACAAGGGTGCCCTTTGCAAGTGTTACCGCGCTAGCTTACTTATGACATAACATTTTTTTTTTAACCATTCTTTAGTGCTCATCTTGAATGGATCAAAATATTACCTATTGTTATTCACAAGTCCAGCAGGTGACTTAGACAAAGTAATTGTTACCTGTAATGCTAATGAATGACTTTATAACCACATATATTATGTCAAAATTTTCTTCACAAGACTTTTCCATGCCCCTTAGAAAATACTCCGGTAATTAATCAGCCCCTCTCCCATACATAAAGTAAAGATCCCCCTCTTTCACAAACACCTTCATTTAACAGACACGTCGGGAACTATTTAGTACAAATTACACCGCCCTTGGGGAGTCGACTCAATAATTTGGAGTAGCACATCTATCAATTAGAGGCTCCTCTCGTTGAGCTATTAAAATGAGTTGTCGAGTTAGTTGTGGGGAAGTAAGATGCTGCTTCAACTTAGGATGTGGTGGATATTGTTCGGGAAGAATGTTGAGGAATCTTGGGATCGAATAAACTATTTATACCCTAAGAATAACTTAGGCAATCGCTCCATGTAAAATACTGGTATTCAGCTGCATCAGGTTAGACTGGAAGCTGACCCCAACATTGGAAAAGGCTAGGCAGATGATGATGACGGTCCTTCCAAATCTTGTCGATTATATCATCACATCAAGTTAGGAAGCTGTGCATAGCAGACCTTCATTTCGTCAATTGTTTTTAAGGCCCATGTAAAAAAAAGAAGGAGGCAAGCCTAATGAGTCAGCCGGACACAGATCCAGACTACTGAATAAAATAGAAGAATAGCTGCGGGTGCATAGCACAATTATTGGCTGGTCTACCTGCTCAAGATTGGATTGTACGTATGTGTAAGAGAAATTAATTGCTAAGTAAATTGACTACCAACTTAAATAGTCCGTACATTCAAATCACAACTGTATTTTTTTTTCAGTTGTATGTAATGGCTATAACACTGCAAATTGACGTAGGGTGTCAATTTCACAAACAATTCGTTTCCCTCGTTGTACCTACATAAGTTTAGTGAGAGGCCTCGTAGAGGTTATTATTAATACATCACTGATGAACGCAAGACCCTTACCATATTCAAAAAAGTACTTTACACGTAATCACGTAACAAAATAAAACACCATGCATCATTTTAGCCGCCCACAGTAAAATGCGGCACTTATTCGCGAGCAGTTTGGCAGACAATGAAAACGTATGCTGACGCTACCTGCTAGAAACAACGTTACACGTCATGACTTTGTACGAGCGTATAATGTTACACTTTTGTTAAAAACTAATTCACGTTCAAGACTATGAGCGCTAAAAGCATTTGATGCACATCCCTCTTTATATTATGCACGTCTCGAGCTCGTCAACTGATCCTATCTTTAAAACAGTCTATGTCTTAAAGTGCAAAAAGGCCTTTAACAGTTAAAAACATGTTTGCAATTAATTAAAAACTAGAAAACATCACTTTGTCGTGAAAACTACACCTCGACGGTCTCAGATTTCAAGCGATGAGCTAAATGAGGTTGATTATCGGGTGCCTTAAAAGAACCTATCAGACACGAGTGATAATTATCAGTGTTGAGCTAGACATCCCGGGTACCAACTTTGCTAACTAGCAAATTTTATTCAGAAAACAGAGAAATGGATGTGCTGAGTAGAAAAACAAATTGGTTTTTCTTGTTTGAATACACTGCCTTGGTACCAAAAGTCAATTGGAAACCGTAGCCTTTTAAAGCTCCGACAAATAAATTCAAATCCAGACAACCCATTCACTGCTACATCCTTTATGATAAACGTAAATACCCACTTTCGAAAATTACATAAAAATTGAACAAAAAATTAAAGCAGCCAGCTAAGAGGCATCAAATCCCGGGCCACGGAATGAGCAGAAATCCCGGGATTGTCGCGGGAAAATATATTTTTATTAAATAACTTCCCACCCGCAGATGGGCGAGGCTTTGCGTTAACTTTTCAAATCGATTCGACATTGGCACTGTTAACATACAGCCTTGTTTGACGTTCTTTATTATCATACCACCTTTTTTTAATTGTTTGAGTTTATTATTGGGAGGTGCCTTTTCAATTAGTTTGTTTAAAACAGTTCTATTTCTATGTATACTCATCGCTTTTTACGCGTGAAACGTTTTTAATTTTCCGGAATATAAAGTTTTGTATGTCCTTCTTCAGGCTACCTCTCTACTTTCTTCTCTGTCTGTACTTCTTGTCTGATTGTTGTGTAATACTTATAATAGCTCAATGATAATCATCACCGAACGTGTCTACTTCAGTGTTTTGACTAACATTTAAATAGAGCGCGTTGAGTCATTTTTGGTAGGGGAAAAACTTATGGGTTAAGCCAATAGGTTTACGCGCCGACATGCTGTAGTAACAGTAAGTGAAGTTAAATTGACCACGTGAAAAGTTTAATTTGTATGTACTGGGCATTGTTTAAATTGTGTTTTAGATAATCATTATATTATTGAAGTGAAAACTTCTTTAGGCGTGTAGTAATAACTGCTTTTCTTTTATAATGTTGTACAAGCAGGGAAATAATTTATTATTTATCGAATTGACGCACTACGCCAATTTGCTGTGTTATATCCATTACATACAACAGTCAAAGTACGACAGTTGTTATTTGAATATACGGACAATTTAAGTTGGTAGTCAATTTGATTTATAAACAACTAGCTGCGCCCTGTGGATTCACCTGTATAAGTCTCGATCCCGTGGGAATATCTGGATAAAAAGTATCTTGTCTAATTCCAGGTCACGGCCTACCCATGTGCCAAATTAAAACCAAAACCGTTCAGCCGTTTTAACATGAAAGCGTAACAAACCAACTAATTTTGCATTTATATATATATACTAGCTTTTGCCCGCGGCTTCGCTCGCATTAATTTAGAATTTGACAATCAATTCGGGTTAAACTCTGCTTGTAATAATATAATTCAATCATGATTCGAAAGACACGTGGTGCTATCTATTATCATAAGAACGTTATTGTTGTTTTCCTCGGGAATAGTACTTTTTTCGGGATAAAATGTACCCTATGTCCGTTTCTGTACACCTGACAACGTATATGCAAAATTTCAAGGATGATCTGTTCAGTGGTTTAGGCGTGAAAAGGTAACAAACAAACAAACAAACTTACTTTCGCATTTATAATATTAGTTAGGATAGGATTAGTTAGGATTAATGTCTCTGACGTTACAAACCGTATTAGAATACTATAAATCTTCTTGCATTTTCCACCTTGCGGCCTACAATATATTCCAAGTTCACCACAACACATAATCGTCATTCTCCAAAGCATATTGAGGTTGGCTTTCAGTCTGACCAGATGCAACCGCATCTGAATCCAGATTACATACCAGAGTACTCAGCTATACACATCAGCTATAGACACAGCATCACGCCTCCTATTCCCCGACGAGATAGGCAGAAGTGATAGAGCAAATACTAGCTACATCGTGTCACGACGGCACGTGCTTTGACGCAGTGGCGCAGTGGTTAACCGATTGACTACACTGCGTTGCGTGTCGCGGGTTCGATTGCCGCACGGATCAAATATTTGTATGACCTGTAAGTAGTTGTTCCAGGTTTGGCTGTTTGTGTGTATGAGTTTAAATGTTTGTAAACGCACCCACGATACAGGAGAAATTCCTAGTGTGGGGTAACGTTTAAAAAACAAAAAAACTACGTTTTTAAGTTTCATGTAAACACAAATCTAAACTCCGATCTGCTATCATCATCTGCCAAGCCTTTTCCCAACTATGTTGGGGGCAGCTTCCAGTCTAACCGTGTGCAGCTGAATACCAGTATTTTACATGGAGCGACACAACTCAGCTACTGGGTAATACGATACCCCGTGATAAGACTGCTTGTCAGACAATCGGGCTTCTGACGACCCGTAACGACTGCTAAAGATCCACTAAGGACAGGCAGGCAATTTGTGGAGCTCATTTTCTAGACAGCTGTAAGCCACTATTTCAAAAACTAAAAATTTTACCTTTGCCATGCTTGTATATCTTTGAAAAGTGTATTTTTGTTAAGAGGAACTATAATTTATTCGAAACTACCATTACCAGACCAAATTGCCGATCATCACGCCATAAAGATAGACTTCAGCTACCACCAATAAAACTAACATTATTTAAGAAAAATACATACTGCATGGCCATTATAATATACAACCATTTACCAAATAGTGTGCAAGACCTACCGCTGACAATGTTTAAAAAATATATTTTCAAACTGCTTCTACTGAAAAGTTATTATACGATTAAGGACTATTTAGAAGATAAGTCAATAGAATCTGTAGTTTGTGAGTTGTCATAATCGCCACGCTTGGCAGACGGGAGATCGCAGTATGATGTTTTTTGACTATATTTTTTGGTGCCAACCACCGCTGGTAGTGTTTGTAATTGAAGTTTGAGTTATGAATATCTATTTTTGATCCTGTATATTATGCATTTTTCTTGTGTAATACAAAATAAAATTAAATGCAGTTGTTTAACTTGCAGAATAATAAAATTTAACCGTTGGGAGCGGTCCTGAGCTCGTTACGTCGGTGTATATCAGATAATTGAATTACTGTATTCCATTATTTTTTACTTTATACTGTTAATATTGCGAGGATCTGGTTTAAATAAAAGAGGCGGCATTTTATTCAATTGCTTTTTGTGAAGGAGCTCGCCTGGAGAGGTTCTACTACAATAACGTAATCTGCCGACAAGTAGTGATAACTGTTTCTCTTTCCATACATAAACTCACGCCTTCTTCCCATGGGGGTAGGCAGAAACTATAGAACGCCACCTTTTTTTTTATCTTTATTTATTTAAGGGATTTTTGTACACTTATGCGACGATGCCAATCCCATCGTGCTTTTACAAATAACAACTTACTCCTAAACTAAATTAACTAATCGCAATCACACCAAACTTAACTTACTCTAATTTCTTATCTAATAAAAAAGTATATAATATTTTTGCTGCATCAGAAGTAGGCTTAGTTAAAATACCATGGAAGATTGAAGTGCATTTCTTTTGTTAGTATACCGAACACATTCCACCAACACATGCTGTGCATCCACTATTTTACCGCACACCTCACAGTTAGGAGAGTCTGGTTTTCACATGAGGTAAGCAAAATTGTTTAGTGGAATATGTCCTGACCTCAAACGATGCGCAGCAACAATTTGACAGTGACTTAGTTAACGAGAGTTAACTCAGTTAGAACGCCACCTGCTACGCTCCTTACATACTCCTTTTGCTTCTAACTCAGTTAGAACGCCACCTGCTACGCTCCTTACATACTCCTTTTGCTTCTAACTCAGTTAGAACGCCACCTGCTACGCTCCTTACATACTCCTTTTGCTTCTAACTCAGTTAGAACGCCACCAGCTACGCTCCTTACATACTCCTTTTGCTTGGCCTACGTTCATACATCTGGTCATACACGCACGCCGATTGCGAGTACTACGCACCTGACCTTTCTGAAGAACATCACCAATTTGGTCACTATATGTCCTCCTAGGGCGTCCCCTTCTGGCGTTTCCACTCACCTCTGCTTTTTTACCTTTTGTTAGTCGCCTTTCACTCATCCTCTCATCCCAATCAATCCTCTCGTTTTCTCTTAAAAGGTATGGAATCAGCGTTCCAGTGTCCTCTCTTCTGGTTTTGCAGGTTTTCAACGTCCATAGGCGAGGATGATCACTGGGATGGCCGCCTGCTTGATTTCTCACCATGACATATGCATATAAAAAATTACACATACAGGGTCGAACGATGATGACGTGTTTCGATATCAAAACACGAAAATTTTTTTTTAAAATATTTGATGATTGGGGTCAATGACCGCTCGTAGTGTTGTAACTGGGAGTATGTGTTGGGAAAATCAGTTTTTTTTTCTCGTGTTAAGTTATCGATACTCATCAAGACTGTGAAGTTTACACAAAAAAAAACCTGATATTTCAAGTGACTACACTAGCGGCGGTTGATGACCCCAAAAAAACTTATCAAAATAATTTCACGTCACGCACACACATCACGTCTGCAGAGTATCGCTAGCTAATCTAATTTGATCCTGAAAAAAAAAGTATTCACATGAAACAGACCATTGTGATTGTCAACGAACAACCTATCAGCATAAGATAAAATAAGATTCATTTATTTGTATAAACATGGTATATGCACACAAGAGCATGCAAGATGATAATAAACTACAATAAAGTCCCATCATGTTTAGCCATAATAATTGGCGTACAAATATTTTAGTCACATTAAATATAAAATAAATTAATCAAACTGATCATAACATTTGTAAAAACTATATTCCTTAGAGTTTTCGTCATTATTCTTCACAATAATAAACATGCATTTTTTATGTTTTTTTTATAAACATAATTATTTAAAAATGTAATTTATATACGTAATTAAATATACAAGGTGTAGCATAAATAACGCACAACCAACCTCTTAAGGAGTCATTTTATTCATTATTATGAACAACTTTTACTATGGGACCAAACATGAATCGCGAAAAAAAAGTCCGCTGTTCCATACATTTATGTTCTCTAGTCAAAATGTAGGGCAACAGCTGATTTGATGTTTTGGACAATGACTCCTTAAGAGGTTGTGAGTTATTTATGTTACATCTTGTGTAAGTGGAATGAAGGAAATAATAATAACACATTTTTAACATAAATGAAGATACTTTTATCATCTCACAAACCTTGTTACAACAAAAAAGCCCGATGTAAAAATTAATAATCTAGTATCCTTATAATCCTGCACCAGTTAACGACCGAAGGGATCCCGTTATTGATGCAAAAACAGGTCAAGTTCAAGGCGTTGCTCTATTTTCAAGCCTTGATAACAAAGTCTGAAATTTAGCTGTAATTTTATAGGATACTAACCACAGTTCTCCCCCCCTATTGTAGTAGGATGCCTGTGGGCATAAAAGGGTGCGTATGCTATTACGCCGTTCGCCTTGTTCGTTATTTTCATATTTTATTTTCCACTAGCTTCTGCCCGCGACTTCGTTCGCGTTTAAATCGTAACACACCACAATATACAAATAACAGACACATTTTTATAAAAAAAACTGCCTGGTTGGTCTATTGGTCGCAAGCGCTACTGTTCGGCATGAGGTCCTGGGTTCGATTCCCGGGTCGGGCAAAGTGTTATTGGGTTTTTCCATCAGGAATTTCTCTCCGCAGTCTGGATTTGTGCCCGGTTGGTGGCAATAGGCTCGCCCCCGACTCGATTTTTTTATTTGGGTGGGAAATTATCAAGTAACTTCTCCCGCTCTGGGCGGAGCGGGAGGGCGTGTCAGACTTCTACTGACTAAAACCCACATTCAGGGCACATTCGTGTCAGGGCCCCGATATTCCTTTTAGAGAACGACATGATACTTAAACATGACTGGTGAAATGTGGGTGTACTATGGGTACTCACACCTCTGCAGAACTCTACAGGGAATACAGACGTGATGTAGGATGATGATGTGTCAGTACTAGCCTTTTTTTTTTTCTTTGGGTGGGAAATTATCAAATAACTTCTCCCGCTCTGGGCGGAGCGGGGGGGCGTGTCAGACTTTAAAACCCACTCGTGTTCCTTCAGATGCCTGTGTGCCGACACGATACGATATCCCTTTCGGACAGGCTCGTAACCCTGGCAGGGTCAGTAGTAGCCTGGTGTCTGAATTTGTACCCGGTTAGGGGCTATGAGCTTGCTCCCTATTATGGGTTTTAAAACATGTGAAATCCGTTTGCAGGTTCTACTAGGTAACTAACCCTTCAAAGAGGTTCTAATCAAAATCTACTTTGGTATCAAATTGTTACGTAACCCTAAACCAAAAAGATTTCCATCTCATAAACGCTCTTTATCAGCCATCAATAATACGTTGCACCATTTTAGAAGTAAAATAAACTGGCAAGCTGTTTATAAAGCAATATATTCCACATTCCCAATTTACTTTTCTAAAACAACCAAAATTTGACTCTACACCATCGTAACAAGGTTGTAAATGTTTGTGGCTAGATGTAATAATATAATTGCCATTGGCTCATTAGCTAACGACATTTCTTGCGTTTGATCGAAAAGAAAGATAGACCACCGCGTGAAAGGACTCTTTACAACTTCCGATACGACTCTACGATACGATCAGAAAATTACGAGAACCGACCACTGCAGTATACAGGGTGGAGACGACCATACGACAATAAATTTATCTTCGTATATCTATTGACGTTCCTAGTCGGCATACAAATATTTAACCAAATATATTAAATAATTTAGTCACTATAGCCAGTCAAAAATTTACTAAATCTATAGTCAGCCCATCACTGCTATTTAGTTTGTTAAAAATCATGTGTGTTGAAAATCTATATCTGTCGTGGTTTAGCGGCCAAATAAATTACATAGTTAACTCATATCTATCGTGTAATTTAAAAATGGAACAATCTTTTACTCCGAAACATGGCAACCAAGGATGTAACTTATCAAAGGTTTAATTTAAATTTCGAACTGGCTTGCAAATAGAAAGTTGTTTATTAAAAAAAAAAACAAATGAACATATGGGCGCGCGAAAAATGATCGTTGTTCGTCATTGAATCTAGAATCTATAAATAATTTACTTAGTTTGAATTTCCGCGCATTATTTGAGAAAAGCACTTTACAAGCCTTGGCCGCAACCAGGCATTCAATGCCTCTTTTGCTGGCCGCGCAGTAATTGAAATTGAAATTATTTGTTAATAATCAAGTACATCATACATACCAATTTGAACGGTGATCCCCAAACTAGACGTTAGTCTGAATCTTGGGAATCAGAATAATCTACTAATTATGCATTAGTATTGCCAATGTTTTCATTTATTATCGTATTGTCGTCCCCACATTGAATATACAGGGTCAAATTAAATTAGCTAGCGAAACTCCGCAGACGTGATCTATATCGATATTTAAACACGATAAAATAAAAAGATTTCATGTTTTCTTGGGGGAACATCAACAATTTTTCAATGACCGCTGGTAGTGTTGTTACTTGTAAGTACGAGCTGAGAAAATCTGTTTTCTTCATACTAACAATCTCTTGTGTCTTGTCATGACGTGCAGCTGCCGACTATTTGTTTTTTTTCTGTGCTCGTGATTATAAATTAGATGTGTTTTGTATAATGTTTACCTACTCGAGTTTATGTCTTCGTATGCACGTGTTTCTGTGACAAATAAAATTATTTTTCTTTCTTTCTTCTTTCTTGTGTGAAGTTTACACAAAAAAAACTGTTTCTTTAAGCTAATATTTCATGTGCAAAACTAAATGACTCCACAAAAATAATCATCAAATTAATTTATTTGATTTCGATTCCCATCACGTTATGCTAGCAAATTTAATTTGACCCTGATGTTTAACCGTACATCAGGTGGTAACTCTAACATTCCACCCTTACTCCTACGACCTAAAGAGGCTGTCGATGTCAAAAGGTTACCAAAAATATGCAGTTGGGATATCGAGTTCAAAAAAATAAAAATCGGCTTCATAGAGCGTCATCTCTGTCACTCATACCTGTGTATCTCCTTCAAAAGCTCGATACTGTGGATATGATACATGACCGAGTTCATTTGCGGGTAAATTAAGGACACTTTAAATCTGCGATGCGTTTAATGAAGCAGAATATTATATGGCAGATGTGATGCCTAATGAGCCATAAGTTAATCGATGAGAAGCTGTGGCATAGGATTCCCTGCGTGGTTGCCATAGATAAGTGTATTATCCGTTATCATATCCCATACCTACATTATTTTTTATTGTTAAGAGCGTTTACGACGTACAGCATTTCATACAAACTTTCAAGCCCTCGTTTTTCGACATGACTGAACCGATTTTAATGAAACTTCATACGCATAACAGGATACAAAGGTCTAAAAAGTTAGTTAAGAACATTTTCGAAAAATACTGTTACAGCCAAATTAGACCGACTTTAAATTTTCCATAGAAACAGAGAATTCCAGTTATTTGTTTTTAAATAAGACATTTCGAAAATGTTACTTATGCGTATGAAGTTTAATTCAAATCGGTTGAAATGAAATGACACGAAATGCCGTACGTCATAACCGCTCTTAACAAATACATAAACTCACGCCTTTTTCCATGGGGGTAGGCAGAAACTATAGAACGCCACCTGCTACGCTCCTTACATACTCCTTTTGCTTCGGTAGCGAGTAGGTACTACGCACCTGACCTAACTAATAGTTTTTCAGTCAATGTTCTTTAACTAATTTACAGCTACCTTAGCCTTCATTTATCTCAAGAACAAATAACTTAAATGCAACGGTAACTTTGTAAAGTCAGAGACATTAATTGATACTTAAGCAAATTGACTGCAAGCTTAAATTGTCTGCAAATTCAAAGAACAATTGTCATTCTGTGACAGTTGTATGAAATGGCAAATTGACGTACCTGTTTTCAATTTCCATAACAATTAATTTTCCTGACTGTTCTTACCATAAATCTCACACTTGGGTATTACAGAACGTCACTCAAGCATTACTTAAAACTAAATTAAAGCCATTTGATTAGTTGAAACTAGAGTTTTAAGTAATGCTTGAGTATTGAGTGACGTTCTGTAATACGGGACTTAGGGCCAATTTCACCAATGAAACTGAACGCGATCAGCACATAAACCACGTTTAAGAGCTGTCAGTGTCATTATTTTCTTTGGAATATTGACACTGACAGTTCTTGAACTCGGTTTAGATGTGCAGATCGCGTTCAGTTTCATTGGTGAAAATCGCCCTTAGTCGTACAGTGTAAAAGGGACTTTTCCTAACGAACATGTCGCATTAACAAGCCCAAAAAGTGATTGTAACTTGTTAAAACGGGTGTAATAAATTCTTTTAGACGTGACATCTGGCTATCTTTGCCGCAGCTATTTTCATTAGACTATCGAGGAATGTGACATATTTATAACGAAACTATGCACTCTGAATACCCATAAAATAGACAGTTTATATAGTTTAGTGAACCAGACGTAATGGAAAACAGATTTAATTGCGTATAACTCTGAAAGTCTTGTGGATAGTAGTTTCAATTTCAGAAAAATAATTTAAAAAAAATGTTTTTCCATTATCCTGATTTTTAGGGGTCCGTACCTCAAAAGGAAAACGGAACCCTTATAGGATCTCTAACTTCGTTGGTCGTCCTTCTGTCTGTCAAGACCCTTTTTATGTATCAAGTTGAAATTAATATCAAATACGTCGGTCTACGATCCCTTGGAGAAAAATCAAGCTTCTAAGTTAACGCAATAAAAAAATACGGCCATTTATGCCGCATTTTTGATAAGTACACGCAAATAAATCAAAACCTATAGGGTACTTCCCGTTGACTTAGAATCATGAAATTTGGCAAGAAGCAAGGTCTCGCAGCACAAATAAAGGAAAAGTTCGAAAATCGTTAATTTTTATGGCATTAGAGTTTTATCGCATAACTTTTTTTTTTGCGATTACAAACTTACTTAATTGCATTTGGAGAATTGACCGTGACGTATATCGATGTATGGGAGAACAGTTTTTCAACTACAAAATTAAGTTTGTCCTTGGTATAAATTAATCCCAACTACGGAACCCTTCATTGTGCGTGTTCCGACACGCACTTGGCCGGTTTTTTATCGAATAAAAGTTTTAATATATATATGACGTTTTGCCAGTAAATAAAGTATGTAATTGGACAGGTTTGTTCGAAAAAGATATTTACTAAAGTTCCGTCCTTACTTTTTAACTCAAAGAATTAATAACTCAAACTCAAAGCATTTATTTCAAATAAACCAATTTCAGGCACTTTTTAATTGTCAAGGGGTCGGTCAGTTATAAAGATTGAGCTAGTTACCCATTCCAAAGCTTAGTAGGTATGTACCTATGGAGAAGAACGGGCAAGAAACTCCACGGAGACTCTTTTAAATTGACATATGGTTACAAAATATTGGTTACATCATTCATGTTGAAATTATACATGTGAGAACGATGCAAAACGCCAAAAGCGTCCGTAATAAAAAGATTTAAAAAAAAAACAATTCAGAAATAAAATAAGCCATGGCCCCTAAGAGATGTCCCAGTGACCAGTCCCTACTGATGGCGCCCGTTCACGAACATGACGCATAGATTAGCACCATTCAGCTCATAAATCGAGGAAAAAACGATTGGCAATGAATGAGGAATACAAGATGCCAATAAATTAAATAAACAAACGCACATGCCGCCTGCGTGACAAAAGATATCATAAGTCACATCGATCTCTCATACAAATTCTGACAAATCTTAGAATAAACCACTTATATTCCGTAAACAAAAAAACCCACGTGACGAGAGAGCTGTCAAGTAACCGACTAAACGTAATACCTGGCACTTCAGTTGGCATGCTACGTCACAGTTGTGCTCTTCAATTTAGCAACGTTTTATTTCGTTGACGTTTAGAGAACATGTCTTTTTGGGCTCTTTACAATAGACAGATTACAAAATAGTATAGTAATATATAAATCCAACTAAATAATTGTGCTCAATCAATTCCATTTACGACGAGCAGTATATGAATAAATGATAACGTTTAACTTACAGGAATAAAAGAGGAAACTATCGTAATAAAAAATGATTATAAGTTACAACGTATTTTTAAACAAGAAAGTGTCATCTATAAAAACCCTTTTTATGATTTGTTTACCTTTATTTAACTACCTAACAAAACAAGGTTTATCTTCAGACCCAGGTTTAAAACATGGAGCCATTATAGAATTTCGAACTTTATTCCGACTATGGTAAAGTTTCTAAACACAAAACTGACAACTTGATACCGAACTAAGTTTTCAGTTTTGTTTAAAGAACGGTATTTCAATCACTGTTACGTTCTTATTACAAAAACTGGCTGCATGGTTTAAGCCATGTCAAAATATAAATCTTGTTTTGTAATAAGACGGTAAGAGTATAGTCAAAATCTTCTATGTCATTATCTTAAAATGTGAGACTTTCTTCTGACCTTTTAGTGGAAACCATTTTAATTCCCAATTTGTTGTATTAAAACTTTATTAACAGGTAAATGTGAGAAAAGAACAACATTATGAAGTGTTTGTCTAGCGGATGTCGTATGCTCGTGACACTCAATTGAGGGAAACAAGTTGTTTTATTCACAGATTAGTTACTTAAATTGCCACAAAACGTAGGAAAAGCATTGTTCAATACACTTCCTACGTTTTGTGGCAAGCGCTCACACAAAAAGAAGAGACTCGGACGGAACGCGGTAAGTGAAATTGCGGGGACTCGCAAAGTACCAACAAAAATTGGTGTGTCCATCGAAAAACTGAAACTGATAGTTATAGGGAATTCATCATTATATTAATACGTATAGCAAAAACTTTGTACCCCTTTTTACGAAAAGAGGAGTATGTTTGGCTCAGTTAAATTTTATGTGGAGAAGGAGCATTAGAAATAAATTGAATTAATAAAAAAAACCGGCCAAGTGCGAGTCGGACTCGCGCACGATGGGTTCCGTACCATTATCTATAAAAATGGCAAAAAAATCACGTTTGTTGTATGGGAGCCCCGTTAAATATTCATTTTATTTTAATTATTTATTTTTAAAGTGAATATATAACTAAATATTCTGTGAACATTTCAAGCGTGTACCTGTTACCGTTATCAATGTCAAGCTATAACGAGCAAAAAAATCACGTTTGTTGTATGGAAGCCCCCTTAAATATTTATTTTATTCTGTTTTTTAGTATTTGTTGTTATAGCGGCAACAGAAATACATCATCTGTGAAAATTTCAACTGTCTAACTATCACGGTTTATGAGATACAGCCTGGTGACAGACGGACACACAGACAGACAGACGGCGGAGCCTTAGTAATAGGGTTCCCGTTTTACCCTTTGGGTACGGAACCCTAAAAACATTACACACACAAAGTACCAAGGCCTCATGACTTGAAGATAGGTGGCAAAAGTGACAGCTTGAGCATGGATTAAGTAAGTACTTTATAATAGCATGGGATTTGTGTACTCATGGAATTAGTACGTACTATATAGATTGTAAGTATCGGTCGAATTTCGACCAGTGGGCAACTTCTAATAAAGAATACATAGATACCCTATTTATTGAAATAGTCTGCTCGTAAAGTGAGAATTCCAAGTCCCATAAAGCTTACACAGAATTTTTAAACAAACTTAAAATAAAAAATCCAAAGCATGCACTAAATAAAGAAGCTCGATCTCCTTAATTAATTGTTTAAAACACAAACGTTAATGTGTTTACAGATTTTGTATCAACATTAATGAGTGTAGAAGAGCCCATTCTATCACGACTCGGCCATTAGGGGATCAGACAATAACAGCACAGATTATAACCACGAATTTATTATTATTACTAATACAAACACACCTTTTGCGTGTCTGTGTGTTAAGTTTGACAGTTATTTTGTTTGTTTTCGTTTTTTAAATTTGTTTTATTTTTAATGGAGTTTTTAAATATTCTTTGTTTGAAGTAAGTTTTTATGAAGAGTGAAATATTGAGTGAGTCTGATCCCTATTAGGTAAACAATATGCGTTAGTGTCTTATAATCGCGTAGCGTTCATGTTACTGAACAGGCCTATATTCCAGGATGGTAGGCAGAGGTGTATTTGTATAGTATACCTACATTTCGCCATTCTGATAATGTCTTCTGTAAGTACTAATTCTTAATTAAGTAAGCTGTGAGTAATTAAAATTATATGGTCATACAATTGCTCTCAAAATCAAAAACACATGCGAGGCAATTTATCTCTCAAGAAAGCGATCAAAATCAAAATATTTTATTTCACATAAACCTACATGGGCACGTATGAAACGTCAGAAGCTAGGTGCACGGTTTCATAAATATATTTAATATTTCCATGCACGGTTCCAATTGGTCGTTTCCTATGGAAAAGAGCAAGAACTCCCGGTATAAAATAATAAAAAACCGGCCAATTGCGAGTCGGACTCGCGCACGAAGGGTTCCGTACCATTATCTATAAAAAATTGCAAAAAAGTCATTTTTTTTTGTATGGGAGCCCTCCTTATATATTTGTTTTATTTTAATTTAATTATTTATTATTAAAGTGATTATATAACTATATATTCTGTGAATATTTCAAGCGTCTACCTGTTGCCGTTATCAATATCGAGTAAAAACGAGCAAAAAAATCTCGTTTGTTGTATGGGAACCCCCTTAAATATTTATTTTATTCTGTTTTTTAGTATTTGTTGTTATAGCGGCAACAGAAATACATCATCTGTGAAAATTTCAAATGTCTACCTATCACGGTTCATGAGATACAGCCTGGTGACAAACGGACAGACAGACAGATCAGACGGCGGAGCCTTAGTAATAGGGTTCCCGTTTTACCCTTTGGGTACGGAACCCTAAAAATGACTACCTACCTAATCCTTACAACTTGTAAAAGAATTTGACGACACTCCTACATTTAACAAGCTTCGTTAACACAACACAATGCATATTCAAACATCTAGCGGCCTCCATACAAAGTCCCGCAGACCCCACCCAGACATAATAGCTTTTAATTTACAAATTGGAAAAACGGTCAATTAACAGCTCTTGAAAAAAATCCAAAAACTCTGAAGAGTGAGGGCGAGGGAGGCTGAGGCACTTGATTATATAGACAGAACAGATTTAGTATTAATTAGTCCGATGCTCGTTAACGGAGCAAACTCGGATTGCCGAGAGCACGAGCATTCCTCCCAAAAGTTGCCGTAAAATAAAAATAATTTCACCCGAAATTATTGTTCTTGTAGAAATATACTTGGCCGAAATTATCGTAATTATTCGTTCCAACTTTAAGTTAAGTAATTAAGCTGTGATCATAAAAAGTAATTGGTCGAAGGTGTTGATTACTGAAAGTGGTCTAATACACGCTATTTTTTGTTTCTGATAACAGTAATGAACTTGTTTAATTTTGAATGTTTACGTTGTAAGTCATGCATTTCAAAATATGTGAACCTTATTAACATTTTCTTTAAATATTATGTACACAATTAGCTGGCCTTTTTCCACTACTGAACAAGGATGACTCGACCATGAGAAAAATCTATTTGTTAAGGTATGTAATAATCACAATCACCATTTCACTACTTAAGATAATAATTATGTTTATGCTTATGATAATGCTCTTCTTAACATAAACCACGTCTACGCAATTTACAGAATCACACGAAACTAAGAAATCACAAAACAAAACACACATTTATCTAAACTACAAACAATCAGACATACAATTCTAAACACAAACCCATACATTTCAATCTCAGCACATTCCCCACATCCACCACAAGTACCACGACTCGATATCCATACGTCCAAGCGGTTTATTCTAGCAAATTTTGACATAAGCCTGTATTCAACCATCCGGCCGATATCTGACCACCCAGGTTTAGATCTTCCAGGTCATTGGCGCGAATGCCCTACATTTCACCGCACCTGCATAACTATGTATGCTTCGCGAAATATTTGAATGGTCTGGACTTGTTTTGGGTGAGTGAAAACTTTGCAGATCGAGGATTGAACGGTTTCTTTTTGATAAAATGTACTTTCTCAATGTTGATCTAATCTCAAGTCATCAGGTTTTAGAGATCTTGTTAAATGTGCTGAAAAAACATAAAAAATAATTACAATTTAATACTTATCTAAGAGATAAATAGGAATTTGCCCCACTTATTTGGTACAAATAAAGTGCCTATTAAAAGTTCTAAATAAAACAACTAATCAGCATATTTAGGGGAGGTCAGCTTAAAGCGGCCATTATCGATACACTTTTGAAAGAGAATTTTCCAGAGAATTTATAAAAAAAATGTAATTTTAAATTCAAATTAGCACAAATTTTATAATAACCATATGATTTGTAAATTACGAAAACTTGTTAAAAACCTCTTAACTCGAATGGCCGTCCAAAGTGGCCATGAGGTTAAAGGCAACGTGGCCACCCCAAAAGTGCACAAGAATTGTATTTGTTTTTTTTCTTAAATATCCTGCTAGAAAAAAAAAATACCGAAAATATTTAAAAATATTGTTTATTATTAATTAACATTTTTTTTTAATAATCAATATTTTCTACTTCTTTATAACATTGTATACAGTTGGCCGCTTTTCCCGAGCCGCTTTGCCTTTTTCGCCCATTTTGTTTTATTATTCTACTGCTCTCACATTACTCGTATTTATTATTTTTCAGAGAAAATTGAACACAAACCAAGCCCCACACACAGATAAGTAACAATACAATAGTAATAAAAGACTTGAAATATAAAAATGTTTGACCAAAGCAGGTGGAACTTACCTTGCATTTTTTTAATAAAACACGCAAATAAATATTTTTCGCCAATGCAGTCACGCGCTCGGTCTTGCCGCTACCGAATGACGATATTGGTGCGGGCGGGAGATTGGTTATGCGGAAGGAAGACTAACCGAAAAATGAAGCGTGGCCGCTTTGCCTCCTATGGCCGCTTTAAGCTGATCTCCCCTATGTCATATGTACCCGACTTAGGTCTTAAGCCTAGCTAACAAGTTTAGCTAATAGTAGGTCATAAATCTTCATTTACGACACAATATTTCTAAACAGTAATTTAGAAATCAAAGACATCCTTACAGCTTTACACCGGTCAATAAAGTCAATCATTATCTCCATCAAAGGTGTCATGTTAATATGAAAACCTCAGCACTTTGCAAGGCAGACGATACTTGAACTGCATGCAGTGACAGCAAAGATTCAACGTCAATTAGTACTAGCTCGTTAACGACGCAAACAGACGGGTGACGCTTTAGTAGCGACGACACGGATACGACCCGGGATCGTCTTTTGGGAAACTATACATAGTGGCGTTCTATAGTTTCTGCCTACCCCCATGGGAAGAAGGCGTGAGTTTATGTATGTGTGTGTATATGTGTACATAATAAATAAAAAAACGGCCAAGTGCAAGTCGGACTCGCGCACGAAGGGTTCCTTACCGTTACGTTACCTATAAAAACGGCAAAAAAAAACACGTTTGTTGTATGGGAGCCCCTTTTAATATTTATTTTATTCTGGTTTTTAGTATTTGTTGTTAGAGTGGCAACAGAAATACATCATCTGTGAAAATTTCAACTGTGTGTCACGGTTCATGAGATACAGCCTGGTGGCAGACGGACTGACAAACAGACAGACGGACGGACAGCGGAGCCTTAGTAATAGGGTTCCCATTTTACCCCTAAAAAATGAGTGACCCTTACAGTAGTCGCATATGATGTGTAACATCCAACATCTCACCTTGATAATAAGCAACTGAACAGCGACATAAATTAACCTCAAAATTTTAAAAAGCTAAACACTGAAATATTTATTCGAATATGATTATTCGTTACTAGTGGTCGCCCACTGGTTGAAATTCGACTCCCTCTACTTACAATCTATATAGTACTTACTAATTCCATGAGTACACTAATTCCATGTTATCATAAAGTACTTACCAATTCCATGCTATTAAAAAGTACTTACTTATTCCATGCTCAAGCTGTCACTTCCTGTTATACACTTTCGTCCCTTTCAAACAAAATCACTCCCACTGAAATCGAGTGGAAAGCTGTTAAAAAATATATTAAATTTAATCATTCATTTGTTTTTTCATTTATGCTAGAAGCATGGAATTTTGCCCAAAAGTTCCTTATAATAAAACGAAGGTGAGCACTAACGAAGGATTTTTGAAAATCCACCCCTAAATTGGTTAAATAGGGATGAAAGTTTGTACAGAAATATGTCATTTTTGTCGATGAAAAATCCCATCGGGCACACGGCTTGTAATGCAATAAAAATGTCAATAACCTTTCTTAAACTTCATTACGAAGTGCGAATATTTCAAGATAATAATATTTATTTAAACTTTACCTCTTAGCTGTTTTTGAGTTTGACAGCTACGATCACAATACTTATGGTAAAAGTTTATTCCTATTTCGAACACATAGTACGAATTTTATTTGTTTCATCTTATCGATAACGAAACGTCCTCGTTTGCAATAAATAACAGTTGAGCTAAAAAGCTGAGTAATCACTAAGCACTTTCTTCAGTCTTCACTTTTCACTTAACTTGTTAAAGCTTCGATATTTAAACTTTGTAGGTATTTGGAGTCCTGAGTTTATGCTGATGACACTACAGGCCTTAATGTAACTTCCTAGCCGTAGTTATTAAACATTTATAAAAGCCGTAGTAATTACTAAACAAAATAAAACCTCATTACATTATAAAAAAAATAAAAGCTTGATTATTTAAAAGTGCATAAACATCGCTAAATACCTCTTCATACAAATGCCAAAAAGCTGTACAAATTATGTTTTTTGTTAAGAAATCTATTCATAAAATTATTTTCATAATCCTTTTGTTAGTCTTTTATGGTTTCTTTTATAAATATGGGGATAATGCAAGGTGAACTGAATGGGAAAATATATTTGGCGTTGTTGTAATTTTTTTGACTTTTTTTCATTGAGAGAGTAACCATTATCTACCACCATCTTTTAGAAATCTACACAAATAAATAACATTGGAGTGTCTGTTTGTAATATCAAAATAACAGCTTTTTACTAAATGCATATGAAAGTTTACACGGTACATAAGTACCGTGTAAACTTTTGTAATTTTTTTTTTTTTTTAAATTTAAAATATGTTTTTTGCTTTATGGCAAAAAACATATTTTAAAAAATTTTGTCTGTCAGTCTGTTTGTTCCGGCTAATCTCCGAAACGGCCGGACCGATTTTGACGTGACTTTCACTACACACATAGCTGATGTTAAAAGGAATAACTTAGGCTAGGTACTTTTACTTTAGAAAAAGCTACGCGGGCGAAATATAAGCGTTCGTTGAATGAATGATTATAATCTATACGTCTTACCCCTGACAAGTTATATATAAACTCAATTTTAAAAACAGGCAATTTAAATGAAATTAATTATAAATAAGAAACGTTGTCAAATATAAGTTTGCAGATCACATACTCGTAATACCCAATGCTATAGGCGTGCCAACGGCTATTCAATTTCATCTTGAACAAAAAACTTACATGACAGTAAAATTCAATTAAAATCTAGCCCAGATTTATATTTCTGACCTGAACTGTAACAGGGATGGTTTAATTCATTTGATCTAGATTTTGTAATAATTCAAATTACTTACAATAACATACTCCATACTTATCTACCTGTATATCTTCTTCTTCTAAATGATAAATGATTTATTTCTGTAAGTAGGTTTGTACAAACACTTTTACACGTCAATCATATTAAAAAAAACTAGATGAGGTCGGCGTTTCGTATCCGACTACTCTGAGAAGAAAGGCCGAAACAAACTCAGAGGTCACAGTCTCTTTTTAAAGTCCAGACATAATCTTGGTCAGATCATGTGAAGACCATGTAGATTAGTGCCTGAAATGATCTTTTGACGAAAGAACCACACAGGTTGAGGGAACCTGTCCAGTCAGTGCACGCATTTGTCAGTAGTCGTGCAGCTCAACTAAGAACTTAAGGAGCTCAACGATTCAACGAACAATACCAAAGAAAGGACATTTGGGTAGGCCGCATAAAATCACTCAAACTGCCAGACTATGATAAAAACTAACTGAGAAAAAAAGAAAAATGAACAATAACCCAGATAGTCTTCACATTTACAATACTTAAAACAATATAATACTTAACAAAGTAAATATTCATGTCATTGTATATATTAAATGAATCAATGTCAATGTGTATATAAAATACGGATATAATCTTGGTCAGATCAATTGAGAACCATGTAGATTGGTGTCTGACATGGTCTTTTGACGAAAGAACCACACAGATTTGAGTGGACCTGTCCAGTCAGTGCACGCATTTGTCAGTTATCGTGCAGCTCAACTCAAAACTTAAGGAGCTCAGCGATTCGACGAACAATACCAAAGAAAGGACAATTGGTTAGGCCGCATAAAGTACTCAAACTGCCAGACCTGCATTATTTTTTTTTTTGATTGAGAATAAAAATAAAAAAAACAATTCACATAGTCCTCACATTCATAATAATTAAAATAATATAATACTTTACAAAGTAAATATTCATGTTATAGTTTAGGTATTTAAAAATTTCAATCAAAAGTCACTGTAAATTGGAGCAGCTCAATCCCAAGCCTTTTTGTCCTCAATAAAGTCTTTAACAGTATAAAATGCTTTCTGGCACAGTTTCCGCTTTATAAAACCTTTGAATTTATTAAGGCTTAATTCTTGAATATGGCTAGGAAGTTTATTATAAAAACGTATACACTGGCATCTAAACGAGCCACCTATTTTTTTAAGCCTGATTTTAGGAACAACAAATTTGTGCTTGTTCCTAGTATTTACATTATGGATGTCACTGTATTTTTGAAACAGATTAATATTTTTATGTGCATACAATAGATTTTCATAAATATACTGAGAAGCTACAGTCAGTATATTAATCTCTTTTTTAAATTTGTCTCTGAGGGAGTGTCTGGGACTTAATTTATAAATTGAACGAATTGCTCTTTTTTGTAAAACACTACAGAATACCGTACGACATTACACTATGAAAATAACTAAAGTATACTAAGCGGGCTGTCTCTAAATCAGTTAAATCACGAATTTTTCTAACGGCGTATGCTGCAGCGCTAAGCTTTTTCGACAATTTATCTATATGGGGGCCCCATTGAAGCTTGGCATCCAAAGTTATGCCAACTACTACTACTACTACTATTAACACTGTAGAATCTTCGGGTTTCAACTCTTCACCCTTTATGAGCACACTAGTTTTTACTTGTCTAACATGAGGTATTGTAAACTTAATACATTTAGTTTTTTTCTCGCTAAGAAGTAGGTTATTAACATTAAACCAGTTAACTACTTCTTCGAGGGCACTATTTACATTGTCAGTAACCAACTGCTGACGTTTGAGTTTAAATAAAAGTGAAGTGTCGTCTGCAAACAACACTATATCATGTTTATCCTTTATGAGGTAAGGCAAGTCATTTATATAAATAAGAAACAAAAATGGGCCAAGAATTGAGCCCTGGGGTACCCCCATTCTTACTACAGGTCCGGGAGATCTTTTTCCGTTAACATCAACTCTCTGAATCCTATCACTTAAATATGAAGTAAGAAGATCCAGAGAGGCATTTCGGATTCCGTAGTGGTGCAGTTTCCTGATTAACGTTTTATGAAGAACGCAATCGAATGCCTTGGACAAATCGCAAAAGATGCCCAAAGCATCGCATTTATCCTCCCATGCATTATAAACATGTCCTAAAAGTTCAACACCATCGTTCATCAGTAGTCGAACGACACTTTGTAAAACCGAACTGTTTGTTATGCAATAACTTATGTTTATTAAAAAATCTTTGCATTTGATCTAAAATAAGTTTTTCAAAAATTTTACTAAAGGTAGGTAGCACTGAAATAGGTCTATAATTAGTAGGGTCTGACTGATGTACTACCCGATTTAAACAACGGTATTATTTTACTGTTTTTCATAAGATCAGGAAACTCACCAAGGTCAATACAATTATTAAAAATAACAGCTAAAGTAGGTGCTACAATGTTTATAATCGACTTAGCAACGTCCACAGAGTTACCCCATAGATCTGCGGTTTTTTTTAACATTTAATGTGTGAAAGGTTTTAATTACATCTTTACAGGTGACATATTCGAAATGAAATTCAGAATCACAAACTGGAACCTTTTCCTTAAGTAAAGACTCAGCAGCAGTGGTTGATGAGTTTAGAGATTTAGTAGTCAATACAGGAATCTCTGCAAAGAAATTTTCAAAGGCCGCGGCGACTTGAGAATCTGATTTAACTATACTGTCATCAATAGCAAGGCTGTAGTCACTACTTCGGTTGCATGACCTTCCCGTTTCACTATTAATGATATTCCATGTCATTTTAATTACATTACTACTATTTTTAATTTTTGAACTTAAGTAACGTGACTTGGCCATACAACAAACATTTTTAAATAATTTTGAATAATTCTTAACATATAAATTAAATTCAGCAGTGTTTATAATAGTCCGTTCATCATACAACGCATGTAGTCGTTTTCTACTTTTATGTATACCAACGGTGGCCCAGTCACTGAAAGAAGCATTACTATTAACCAAGAATGTTTTTGGAATGAAAGTGTTGGCAAATTGTGTGCAATACATACAAAAGAAATCATTATATTGTTGATTAGGGGCGACATTAGTTGACAAAACTGGTAATTTACTCAAAAGTTTAGTTTTAAATGTTTCCAAGCGCTTAGTAGTTTTTGGGTTGACAGTGATATCTTTTTTAATAACTTTTTTGTTTGGATTTGGGATAGTGATTAATTGTCCGCAATGATCTGAGTCTATTAGATTAATAATTTCTTTGTGAGTTGGTATAACATCTGTATAAATGTTATCTAGGCATGTGGCACTAGTGGGAGTTATTCTAGTGGGCTCCAAAAATTGGTAAGCAAGATTATATGACTGAAACAAACTTATAATTTTAGTACTTAACCCAGAATTTTCTAATAAATTAACATTAAAATCACCACAAGTGATAATAGACTTATTTGAATTACAGATTTTGTGCAATACATCATCCATAACCTTTTCAAAACAATCATACAATCCTGAGGGAGGTCTGTACACACTTAATATAATGAACTGCTCCAATTCTATACAGGCTATTTCAATTGTCCGCTCAACAGAGAGGCTCACAATATCCTTGCGGTCTTTAAATCTAAGCTGATTATTCACTAAAATTAATGAGCCACCATGTATAGCATTTACTCTGCTGAACGAACTACCAACCTGGTGATTACTAAAATTGAACATGAACTGGTGGCTTTTAAGCCAATGTTCTGTCATACAAAGAATATCTATATTGTTACAATTCAGGAATAATTCTACTTCTAAATCTTTGTTCAAAAACCCTTGAATGTTTTGATGTACCAAGTTGATACTATTTGATTTTTTTACACTTTCATTTGATTTATTATTTGCTTTCGTAACATTTTTGCAAGAGTTTTCCTCCATTGTCCTAATTTCTAATTTAAATGATAATCAATGTCATCAATTGTTACCAAATTATTGACAGAATAGTTTAAAATTACACTGCATTGCTCAAAAGAAGCAATTTGTTTAGCCAAATTTTTTACTGAAATAGTAAAAAAATATGATAGCGACACAGCTATCTGTCTTTTGTGGTAGTTAGAAAGATAGTACATAACAATATTATATTTATCTTTTGTCAAATACAAATTATTACTAACATAATTGTTAGTATCAATTAAATGGAAAAGATTATCATTATAAGTTAAATTGTGCAATGTAATATTAATGTCAAATCTTATGTTATTTTCTTCCTGTGGCAAACTGTTACTATACGGGAATGTAAACAACACAATTTTTTGTAAACGTAGGTTGTACAATGTTCTATGATATTGGTGTAATTCTCCTTTGTTTACATTTCCCCTAATTCCCATAAAAATTAATAATGTTGTTTCCTGTTTAAAGTTACATTTAATAATTTCTTTCATGATATCAAATAAAGAACAACCAGGGATGCAGTAATTTATTATTGTGTCCTGGGTAGTCCTTGCCAATCTCATCACAAAATAATACAATATCATTATTTACGATTTGTTTAAACAGTGTATATGGAGAACGGTTACCGATACTATAAAGGGATATTAGGTATATACATTTTTTTATCGACATAAACAGCATATACAGTATCGCTGGGTGCTATATAGGTATATACATTTTTTTTTTTAGGCTCGCCCCCTATTACATGGGACTTAAACATAACCGGCGAAATGTGGGTGTACTATAGGTTCACCTCTGCCTAACCCTTCAGGGATTACAGGCGTGATGTTATGTATTATTTTTTTATCGATAAATGCAGCTTTATAAACACTCCTTTTTTTTTTTTTTTGTTTCTGGGGTGGATAATCCTCATGGATGTCCTCCGCCCTGGGCTGGGCGGAGGGGTCTGTCAGACTCTTACTGACTAAAAACCACCCCGGTGTTCCCTTCCCACACTTGCACCGGGGATCTTGGGAGCTAGTATTACTTCCGTGATCCCCGGGCCTTATAAACACTCCTAACCCAACACCCCGCGAATGGCAGCCATCGTATTTTTTTTATCGACTGAAATAGGGTATGTTCAATAAAATGCTAATATCTTTGAATCTAAGAGACCTAATAAACGTGAAAATTATCTTATTGCAATGGTAAACGTCGAAGCTATCGAATAACTTAATAAATGTTCCTGAATAATACGCAAGAAGAACAAAAAAAACCAGCCAAGTGCGTGTCGGAACACGCACAATGAATTGTTCCGTAGTTGGGATGAACTTATCCCAAGAACAAACATAACATTTGTAGTAAAAAAACATGTTCCCCCATAAACATGTTTCCAACTGCAAATGTAAGTTTGAACGCATTATTAGTTTATATATCGCATTATAGTTTGTACGCGTAATATTGAGTGATATTACTATATTATTTTAAGACCATAGAATTCTTAAAAGTTTTCCTGTAATCTATAATCATAGAACTATTCTCTGTATTTATTTCAAAATTTTAGGCTCAGCTGTTTTGGAGATAAGGGGTGGTCAATTTTCATCAATTTTCTTTAATAACTATAAAACAAATCATTTGAAAAATATTTAAATTCCTCATAACAAGTCCTTTCATTAAATTTTTTCCCCAAAAATGAACCCCATATTCAAAATTTATTTATTTACGTTACACTTTCGTGTTTGGGTCACAGAAATTGATATGTGTACCAAATTTCAACCTTATCGCCAATTTGCTCCGAATCTACTGGACGTAGATTCGGAGCAAATTGGCTGTGACAGACGGACAGACACACAAGTGATCCTATAAGGGTTCCGTTTTTCCTTTTCAGGTAAGGAACCCTAAAAATATAAAATGAAAAATTTTTACACAAAAATTACTTATTTTTTACATTTTCGGACGAAGTCCTAGATGAAGTGTTAGTTTAGTATACTCTTCTGATACCTTAGGCCTACACTCCGTGAGAGGTACTGGGCCCACCACGTAATCCGAGTGCGGTTTGGTGGACCCTCTAATAAAATTTTCAAACCCCCAGCATGAACGGTGTGATAAATATACCCCTATAAATGATATATAGATGACTGTCAGGCAACTCTGGCCCCGCCCCACCTCGGCATCAATCGTAAAAGCCAAACAATACCTGATAAAAGCCGTCATATCAACGTGAGACGTTTGATGTTGTGGAGCAAGGGGTAAGCGAAAGCGGGCCATGAGATTTATGTATATCGAACGAGTTTTGCACTACCTACACGATTTTTTTTTTTGATGAATACGCTTTAACTATGTCATCATTCTTAGTACCTGTGTTTTGTGATGCTGTGCTATACCCACAGCACAGCGCTGATTTTCAGTGGTCACCCGAAAAATACGTACGGAACCCAAGTCAGGTTTAATGAGTTCTACATAATAGGTAACAAGATAAAATAAAACAAACAGTACTTAGAATATAATGCCTATACAACCAAATATATAAGAATAAATATGATTAAAAAACATAAAAAAATCCGCTGGCATCACCATGCATAAATAAAGTAGGTACCTACCTAAAACATTTATTACACGGGAATATCAAATGTTTTGTCTCGCTTCCACCCTGACTTCCGCGTCCTGCGTGCCCGCACACAATATAAATAATAAAGTACAGACTACAGTTGCATTTTTATTAGGCTTCAGCGCAGCTCTTCTTCATCACCATCACACACATCTCTATCAGAATTCAAATCTTTTCTAGGCACTTTATTTTTCACATCGTTTCTTTGGATACTCTTATTTTTTGTCTTTTCAACATTTTTGGTACAAGTATTAATCTCTCCAGGAACTGTATGCAAATTCCCATATTTTTTCATTCTACTTAAAGATCCGCCTTGTAAATCAGTAACTTATCCACTATATTTTTATTAAGATTTTCGCCATTCTATCAAGCCAGCCTTTTTTTGACTCCATGGGTGTGACAGAACACATAATCATCGCGCATGAGATGTAGAGGAGTATCATCATCATCATCATTTCAGCCGAAAGACGTCCACTGCTGGACATAGGCCTCCCCCAAACACCGCCACTTCGACCGGATCTGTGCTTACATCATCCAGCGGAAACCTGAAGTATACCATAACCTAAATCATTGCTGCAACCGGTGTTCGTGTCCTGTCTACGCTGTGCCGCTTCTGATTCAAGTATTAATCTCTCCAGGAACTGGTATGCAAATTGTACTACTCAAAGCGTGCAAACAAACGCTTATCGCCTATACCTTAAACCACAATATTGCTTTGTGTAAGTAAAATTCGATTGGCATGCCTCAGCCGCTTTCTGCTGTCATTCCGAATTTCAGCGAATGTCGTCGTTAAGGGTTACGAACAATAAAGGGCTGTATAAGCGCCAACAGTTTATTTGTATTTACTGAGATGAGTGGGTACAAATTCATACCTTCCATAAATACTAGCTTCTGCCCGCGACTTCGTCCGCATGAAATTTCTTGTTCCCCCGACCCACTGCGTCGCATTACATCGCCCGCCTGCGCTATTACTTCGTTTTCGCTAGCGTTATTTCATTATAACATTTTTGCCAGTTTTCTAAGTGTCGTAGCGTGATGATAAACTAGTAGTTCTGCGAACAGTAGACCTTGCGAGCACCAACTATTTGCAACAATAATATACCAGCCGATTCCACTGGTAGACATCTAAAAGTGAGCAATTTACTGCATTTTTATGAGCTATTCTGCTCATCACGCCGAAGATCCAATCACCAAATTTCTATGAGACCAATTTAAAATTAAAAACCTTATACCTTTCAAATAAAAACAACCATCGAAATCGGATCTCATAAGGCGGAGATATCCAGTAGCCCCTTTTTGGAGGAAGTACCCCTCCAATCAAAAATCGCTGACGACAAAAAATAAATCTATAAAGTCGAAAACTTGTATACCAAGTGTCATCCAAATCGGTTGAGAAATAACACCTGTAGAGGAAGGAGTACCAAATTTTGCCGGAATTGAAGCAAAGACGCTTAGCTCGCTCGGTCAATAACTTTCCTCAATAATTGGTCTAACCAATGCAAAAAGATTTATTCAATCCGACTGGTAGTTCCAGAGATTACCCCCTACATACAGACGTACAAACAAATTTTACCTTCTTATAATATTACTATAGACGTAAGATGTTTGATTGTAAATGGAAAGCCTTGTAGCATGTGTCAGGTTTAAAAGCTTCTCACTCAGGATGATATTGACAGGAGTTTTTAGAATAGCTTTTTGTTTCCGTCTTTTTGGCTTTCAATTGTTACGTCTCTTTGATTACAGTGTAACTTTGAGTGACACTTTTGAATACTCAGCCCGTTTGTTGCTGTCACAGATTGTTTTCGGAAGGTACAAAACTCAGAGGGATAGCACAAGCGACATATTAAGGTTTCGTTTTGGAAACACTTTCGTTATAATATCAAGGGCGTAATCAGATGACTTTTTTGTCATCTGTCAGGCAGCATGACACATCAAAATTTTCAGTTTTTTCAATGATTATAAATTCGTTAAGTCTCAAAATAATCGCAAAGAATGTACGCAATATGGATGGAGTTACAGAACTGTGAACTGTGAAAAGTGTCTTGACGCTGCGTAAGCGTGCGTGATCCATCGCCACCCGTTCGATGTCTACCACGCACAGTTCTTTTTGCTCCGTTGGTGCAATTGCTTTATGGCGTTCCAGTGGGTGGATAGATAAATAAATAAATAAATGACTGATGAATATAAAAGCTTAAGCATAAATGCCTAAATATAATTATATCCTTAAACCATCATCAGTATCTTCAAAACCCTTTCGACCTACGTCTACGTCCATATTAAACCTCCTCATTTTATCATTCCATATTCATATATCCATCAGTCAATTTATAAACGACCGACCTCCGAACATATACAAAACAAACAAATTACCCCATACATCCCCCTCAAAACTTTTGTCATCGATTTTAAAATGACAGTAATCATTAAGGAATTAATCATTGTTGGTAGAAGCCATTACTCATGTAATCCAGTTTGTTCGTCCGACTAGCTCGTGATTGCATTATAGCTGCTTGATTAGCGAGCTCCGATTGGACTGTGTTGCTTCCGTTGCTTTTCTACTTTGTACCTTTTCTATTTACCTACCTGTCCCTTGTATCTTCTGTGAAAAATTTGTTCAATGTTCGTGTTTTAAATGGGTAACTTTTATTTGGGAGTTTTTGGTGGAATTTGAGCTTTTATTGTTATTTCTCTGGTGTATTAAATATCAGAGTTAGTAGAAAAGTTTCCAAGGTCAAGAGAAAATGTTTTAAAACAAGTATTTTCCTGAACATAACTGAAAAAAAAACTATTAGATTAATATCTGGTTCATAATACTATTTCCTTTCGGGACTGTCGCTTGCTTTTCATTTGGTTACCTAAAATATATACGATTTGAGGACTTTCTTACTAAACATCCTACTAAGCTATAATAGCTATTAAACTAGTAGACTTCCCAAAGAAACCCTTACGCATATCAAAATTAGTATCACTTACACTATCACCAGCCAACGAGATTTCCAAAGTCCCACAACGTGTATCACATGATCCCTAGACGCCACAACATATACAACTCCGCCATGTTCATTGATCAATGCCAACCCAACGCCTACGTTCAAATGACCCTTTCCCTTACAAACGTAAGAACATAACACTTATAATCTGTAACGGGTTTAACAGAACTACAATTAATGGTGAAGCAGGGCTTGAAGATGCTTCAAGTAATGTGTGAGACAGGATGGTAAACAAATCAGAATTAATCAAACTGTGGAGCAATTGCGTACGTAACACACATAAAATGATAATTGATCGCAATGGGTTTCATTTTGATAGTTCATTGGTCCACCTTGTAGGAGGCCTTCCAACGCTACGTCTTCCGGTACGCGGTCGCCACTCCAGAACCTTTCGGCCCCATCGGCTATCTGTTCTGCGACCGATGACCTTGTAAAGGCCGCAGGAATCCGCTGCGCGGGAAGCACAGAAACGGTCGAAGTGGCGGTCCTTGGGGGACTATGTCCAGCAGTGGATGTCTTTCGGCTGAAATGATGGTGAAGCTTCAAAACTCTCGGATTGTGATTCAAACTGTGTTACGTAATTAGGGTGCTATTCTATGATAGTTTTCAACCAGTGCATTAGTAGGTCTATCCGTCAATAATAATTATATAGTGGAATGATGTCCTACAATATTCGTCATAAGACGAGGTTAGTTTCCTAACCTTGGAAAATCCTGGTCTTCTTTTATTGACGATTTTTGTTGAATAAACTACTTGTATTTAAACAATATTAGATCTTCTTCGTTTTGGCATCGTTGAAAACATTATTACCTGTACATTTCTGGCTATTTCTTCATTCATATTAAACCTTCCTACAAAAAGACAAATCTTCAAATAAACTCACACGAGAACTAAACACAAAGTAGTGTATTAAAAGAAAAATAGCAGCTCGTACGTATACCCATGAGTGGCAGGATATCAAATAAATAGCCGTTCGGGCCGCGGCAGTAATGAGAACTGGCCTCACAGTTACCGTCATTTGGGATACGCTGGAAAAAGTACCCATGAACCCCTTTAAGAATTGTGTTGGAAAGATGGAAGGGTAAGCAGAGTTTTAAGTGAAGATAAATGATACGATTATCGAATAATAGTAGAAACTGCTGACTTTGGAGAAAAACTGGCAATCTTAATGTCATTTTACGTAACTGAAAACCGTAGATAAAATAATAATTTTTCGTTATTTTTATGAGAATTTTGGTTTTGGATTGTCAAAAGCTTTATTGTTTTAGTTTTTTATCATGTCCATTCTCATAAGAAACTAGTTAATTCAAGTTAGTTAATTCCCGGTAGGAACTTTATAATGCAGAAGGCGTTGAAGGAATTCTATTTTATGTGTTAAAGGAAAATTGTACCTACTTATAAGTACTTAGGTCAATATTTTTGCTCATTAACATAATGTTTTTCAGGGCGATATCAATCCTTATAAAAGTCATGCGGGAAATTAAAAACAAAATATTTTTACCCAAAATATTATCCAAATAAGTAAAAACAAAATTAATAAATGCTATAATAACGTGTAATCATCTAATATTGATAACTGTTTATTTCCTAAATTATTGTTAAATTCATTTATTAACTAGATTTTTTATTTATTTATTGGTAATAGTTTTAATTTAGTTTTTTGTAATTTTTACATTTTAATCTTATCCTGTTGCTGTGCCTTTACAGGGTCCATATTTTTGTACCTAGCTTTATGCCTTCTGTAACATCCTTTTACAATATAGAATGCAATAAATGAATATGAAACACATGCAATATATCATCCATACTAACGAAAGGTCAAACGATTCTATTTTTTTTTCTAAATTTTGACATTCAAAAGTGCCTTTTATGTGCCTATTTGAAATAAATAATTTGACTTTGACATTCCAAGGATTAGCATTAGGTACTATAATTATATTAAAAACACTAGGGTGATTGGTAGGCCCCTTATGAATAACATTTTTGTGATAATTTATCCATAATATGTACGGCATATGCTCATGACATACGGCAGCGTACGTGGCGCGGCGGTCGTATGCGGCATACGATAAATACGAAAGTACCTCTGACTGGCTGTGTGTCTGTTACTTTTCACGCCTTTACGGCACACGGGTAAACCATGACCTGGGTAGCCTGGGTTAGGACATAAACTTTATATCTCGGTATCTCTTTATTTCCCGTATGATAATTTTCAACCTCCACGCGGGCGAAGCGGCGAGCCAAAGCTAGTACGCGTGTATATTAAATGATACTCGACTTGATTCTAGCTCAACTAGAAACCTTTGGAAAAGTAAATACCAGCCAGAAATAACGATAACTGGATCATAATTCCAGTTGAAAAGTAAAACATTGGCGAGCCGCTGGTTGTCGTTAAGTCGAATTTTGTTTTCAAATTAAAATTAAAACCGGCCGCATTAAGCTCCGAATCGTTAGTCTTAATTTGAGTTGGCTGATGGGTGATGCTTGTGCACACTGTCATGCGATGATATGTGAGTCTCTTATTGAGGAATTAAGATCAAGCAACTTCTGAAAATGTTGAACATCTTTCCTCTTCACCACCATCTTTCTTCTTTCCATGCTTCGCTCTCTATGTTAGAATGAAAATATGACGCCCAAGGGTGCACCAGACTTATTGCACTGGTCATACAAATTATTGGTGCATTGGCAGCACAAGCAAATCATGCGTTACGGTCATCATTACTGCTGGACATAGGCCTCCCCCTAAGGGGGGTGTTTGCCATAATCGCCACGCTTGGCAGGCGGGTTGGCGATCGCAGTATGGTGTTAAAATGCATAGAGAACGCTGCTGCCCATTCTCTAGTGTCCCTTAGTCGCCTTTTACGACACCCACGGGAAGAAAATGGGGTGGTACTACTCTTTACGTCCAGCACCACACGGAGCCGCATGCATTACGGTATGGTACAGCATAGTGTGACATACTTGAAGTACCTTATGTATGAATTGCTAGTTCGTGTTGTCTGGCCAGATATTTATGTAGATTTTCCCTACGACTACTACGAGCTACAACTTCAACATTTATGTAACACTTGTTTAGTCACAAGCACAGTACCTATCACATTACCGTCTTTAAACCGCCAGACTCATGCTAATACCTCACATTCTACAAAGCTAAGCGAAGCGATAACGAACAACATCTGTCAGTGCAGCGTGAACCTTAAATTGAAATGCACAGTCAGGCCACCGTGATTGACGAGCGGCAGCAGTAAGCAAATACGATGCGTGCGCTTATAATGCACGACAGTGTAACGATATTTTATTGAGTTAGTGGTCGGGTAGTTGCTGTGGGAAAATATAGAATTGTTTTTTTATTTTATTATAGTAGTTAATTTAGTGTGAGTACAGGATTGTGACCTTGCTGAATTATGGGGAATAATTCAGCAAGCCCCCCCCCCCCCCCATTAAAAAATACCCCGTACCAATTCGTATACCACTACTTGCTATGTAAACAACAGTGACAGGAAGTATTTATAACATCATCAAGACACACAAAGTGGATTAAATACGTATTATCGAAGCTAACTCAAAAACTACCCAAGCAAAGTTAATATAAAATTTATATGATACCAACGCGCAAGCTTCTACAAATGAAAAAGGTATTTCAAAATCGGTCCACAATTTACGAAAATATCGATGAACAAACATAAAAAATCAAATACATACAGACGAACATATTGAAGTCGGTTAACAAAGAACCGGGGCCAAGTCTGCTAACGCAGTTGTGTCCGCATGGCCGATCATTAGCACCGTAATTGTAGAGTTTGACAGTTTTGCTAATCTCCTAATTGAAAGGCGTCTTTATGATATTCCGATGACGTGCCACTGATACTCCATTTGAAAAATTGTCTGTATTTGGTAATCTCGTACTGACAAGCTCCTATTATTTTGACTTCCTTATGGACCACTGTCACGCCATTATGAATTTAGGAGGTTACAAACTATTGGCACAATGGTCATGGCGTTGTCTTGGTATGGTCGTCATAATGACGTAATCATTGAAAATAGCAGACTTGACCTCCTGTATTATTATTCAGACACATGAGTAACATTTAGTCACGACATATCGTATCGTTCTTAAAAGCGCGCCCTTACCGCCATCTCTAAATCCACCTAACCCGTTTGAACACGCGAGTTATTAAATTTGCACGCGGCTCGGTAATTATCGGTCGAAGTCAAACCTTAACCTATTTATCTATACTATAGTATGAACATTACAAAGAGTTGTTCATCATTTTGCAAAGTAATAAAACGTTGAGGTCGTGTTATTGTTTTCGGGGGATGTGTGTGTCAAACTTGATGAGGACTGATGAGCGTGTATTTTGTGGGGTTTCGGGTAAGCGCTAAATAAGCAAACGAATTGAAAGAGAGTTTTCAAAATAATTGTTTACGTAACTGTAATTAAGGTTTTTTACAGCCTGTCATACTGCTGTGACTACCGTTCTTTTTTGGAAAAAAAAACGAAACATTTATTCTTTTTTTTTTCAGAAATTGCAGATAAGTAAATCGTAATCTGAATTCAAACTAAGAGATAGAAGAAGAAAACAAAACTAAAAGCTGATTTGTTTTATTTTCATTGACGTAACCCGAATTTCCATCTCTGTCAATCAAATAAATCTGCGAAGCCTTTTCCCAACTATGTTGGGGTCGGCTTCCAGTCTAACCGGATTCAGCTGAATACCAGTATTTTACATGGAGCGACTGCCTATCTGACCTTCACAACCCAGTAACTGGGTAGGTAATACGATACCCCTTGGTAAAACTGGTTGTCAGACTTTCGGGCTTCTGACGACCCGTAACGACTGTCAAAGATCCACGAAAAACAGCCGGGACCAAAGGCTTGACGTGCTTTCCGAGGGACAGATTAGTCTCGGTATTTAAAAATGGTCACCCATCCATGAACCAACCCCGGAAAGCGTAGCTTAACCTGATGGATCGACACCCGTGCGGCTGTTTCTTCCATCTCTGTTTCTATTTCCAATGTTTAAAATGTTAGTTACCTTATAGAACTTCGAATATAAACTAATGTTTCTAACTCTGTTTGTTTCAGGTAAGTTTAGCAGAATCGATCTTGAAACTATACTCGAGTGGCGATTGGACCGCACTTCGAAACATAAATACTGCAATGGTAATGAAAAACGTGTGAGTATTCGTGTGAAAAGTAGGAGTCACGATTTCACGAGTAACTATGGTTAGTGAGTGAAATTACAAACCTAACCTAACTTTTTTTAATCACGTGTTTATTACTTTCCTACATCTGAGTACGGGGGTATCACACCGCCAACTTCCAAACTCCAGGCTGTTACTAAGAAATTCCTAATGGAAAAACCCATTAACATCAGAAACCCAGCCACCAGACTGCACCAGTTTCTATGCAAACACTTGTGCACTATAATATCGCCCGCGCCGAAGGCTGGTCTCCGCTGAGATTGGTCGCCATGGCCGAAGTTCAATTTGGAGGACTATTACATCTAAGGATACCTTAAAGGCTCCTGCAGGCAGGGGCGATTCTGGTACAATAGAACCATATTAATAAAGTTTTCGTAGAAATTGTTTTACCAAAATCTAAAAGAGGAGCTTGTGGCTAAATAATAACCGCCGCACGGGTCGATCAATCAGGTTAAGCTACGCTTGCCGCGGTTGGTCCGTGGATGGGTGACCATCTATTCATACCAAGATTCCTCCGTGCCTCGGAAAGCACGTTAAGCCGTTGGTCCCGGCTGTCATTTGTAGATCTTCGACAGTTGTTACGGGGCGTCAGAAGCCCAAAAGTCTGACAACCAGTCTTACCAAGGGATACCGTGTTACCCAGTAACTGGATTGTGGAGGTCAGATAGGCAGTCGCTCCATGTAAAATACTGGTATTCAGCTGCATCCGGTTAGACTGGAAGCCGACCCCAACATAGTTGGGAAAGGGCTAGGCAGATGATGTTTTACCAAAATCGCGTCGCGCCTGTCTGCGGGAGCCTTTACTCAATCACTGGACACCACTATTTTTATAACATAAAGTACCTAGAGTACCTACCTACATCTAATACCATATTGCCACATCCATAATCTCAATTAAACCTCAAAACACGATTGCTATTCATCAACAACACAGACCCACTCCAATCGGCTTATCCCTTCAAGGGGGAACACACACATTCGGTACGTCATACCATCCATAAAGTATTTACACCCAACATTCACTCAGGAGGGACCACAGACAGACTACAGCTATTTACGACTACTTTACACCACAAATCCGAAAAGGTACGCAAATAAAACTATCAAAACAGTAGAAACGTACCCATTTTATTCTATGACCTACCTCCCTATTTCCATATGCATGACTGGCAGAGGAACAAGCCAGTCCTGTTATTTATATATTCGACTCGTTATCATATTTTGCACTCTATATCATTGGAGTAAGGTGCTTTATTCGACGGTTCAATTCTCGAGAGTCCATTTGACTAGCACACATTAGTAAAAGTTCCCCGGGCTCCAAGCGTACGGTGGCCATGAGGGAGAGACTTCAAGGACTCTCTCAGTTCTGTGGCGTGTGGGAAAGTAAATACACTAGCTGCGTAATAAACGCAGACAGTTGGAAGCTTTTATTAATAATAAATAGAGTGTATTTTTATAGAAGTAGAAGAATCCAATGATTCTAATGAGGTTCCATTTTAATCTAGATTTTTTAATAGTAGTATTAGTGTTTTTTTATAGAATCCAATTTACTTTGTATAAACCAGAAATCTATTTACATGGGTAATACGATACCCTTGGTAAGACTGGTGGGCTTTAGGGGTTCTGATGACCCGTAACGACTATCAAACATTGGAAACATACAAACTGAATAACCCAACCTAACGACACATTACATCACTACTTCAAGAACGTGCCGCGCCGCCGCGCGCCGGGCCGCCGCCCGCCGTCGTCGATACGCCGCGGGCCGGCGCGGCGGCCGCGCGCCGTCGATCCCGAAGGACCGAAAGTAAACTTCCCATCGGCACTTACTCGTGGCCACCCTACTTCTCACTATCCGAAATAAAATATTTATAGAACTGAGAGCACTTTTTCTCTTTGATTCAGTGGTTTTATTGGCTCGACCGTTTCGCGGTAATAAATGCTTTAGGGGTGGCCGTCCATAAATAAAATTAGTCACAATGAATGATTCTTTTAACTTGATTCGACCATCATATTACCGATATCGCTCGATGGTGTGACGTTACTTTTATCACTGGCAGTAATATAGATAATTTTTATTAGGAATATCTGTGTATCGTCGAATTTATGGTCACTTTCGTCGGAATATGAAGATAAGCTTTTGTGGTGGACATGGACACACTAGTCTATACAAATAAATAAAGTTGAACTGTCTGTTTGTAATGTCATTACAGCTTTTTACTAAATGCATATAAAAGTATATACGGTACTTATAATATTACAAAAAAACGATTTTTAAAATTTTCTCTATTTGTCTGTTTCTTGCGACTAATCACCAAAACGGCTGTACCGATTTTGACGGGACTTTCACTGGTAGAGAGCTGATGTTATAAGGAGTACGTTTGAGAGGCTACTTTTATTTTATAAAAAGACACGTGGGCGAGGCCGCAGGCAGCAGCTAGTGTTACATAAAGAAAATTAATATTAAAGAGATATTACAAAGGTATTGTATAGGCTTGATACGTCACGCTGGGAAGACACCAGACGGCATGACGTTGTTGTCTTGGAAGGTCTCTGGTATTCAGGTGCATCTGGTTAGACTGGAAGCCAACGCCAACGTATTTGGGAAAAGGCTAGGCAGGCAGACGGGCATTACAAAGGTATTGTAAAAAATACTTTTCAATTTTTAAATGATTTACCTACATTATTATTTATTGATCATGCTACAGTCGTCAAAATAGATCTTTACTCTCAATACAATTACTTTTAAGGACTTTAATTTCTACTAAATACAATATAGAGCGTAGGCGAAAGATTTTGGATTTCAAGGATTTTGTTGCTACGCTACGGGTAATTACAATCTGTTTCAGAATTATCTGATTAAAGGCTCGTACAGACTGGTGCGATATCGCAGGCGCGACGCGACACTAGTAGCGCAATTTCTTTGTCGGTGCCTGTCGCGCTCGCGATATCGCGTGTGTATGTAAGAGCCTTAAAGGGCACACAATCCCTGTTAAGATTATATTCTTACACAATCCCTTAATAAAGGGAATTAATAACACATTCAACCTCTATTAAGAAAGTTTCAACATAATATCTCACCATTTTATTCAACGGTCATTGTTTGAATAACATTATTAAATGGTAATAGAAAAATAATCGACGATAATTGAAGTTACGAGAATGAACCTCAATTGTCAAATGAAAAACTTCTATAAGGTTATTTAAAATTAGAAACTCGCGTTTAAACATCCAAATAATAAAATCTAAGCACTCAGTTGAGTGTAGTGATGGCCCAAAGGTAACGGCCCCGACTACGAGTTGTAGGTCGTGGTTTCGAAACCAGGCAGGCGCTTTACTTTGTGTAAATAATTTCATCACCACTGATCTGAAAAATGGTAAAGGAAAACATCGTGAGGAAACCGGCATGTCCTAGAACTGACTTCTGCCAACCCGCACTGGGCCCGCGTGGAAAATTACAGCCCACTGCCTCACCGAGAGGAGGCGTGTGTCCCAGCAGTGGGAACATTATAGGATGATTATGTAATCAATTTAGTAAGTGGCACTACAAATCGGTATCCACAGCAAGCCGAGCACGAGCGTGCCCAAGACGTTTGTGACAAGACATGATAAATTATGTCATGTCTTGTTATCAATTTGTGCTAGCATTTTAAGACAAAACGGTTTTATCGCTCAAACTGTGATAAAATATGTGACTCAAGCCATGTCACAGTAGGCCGTGCTCGCCCCGCAGCCGCAGATATGTTATCTGATCCATTTGTATTCATGTTCTTCAGATATTTCTCGAACAGATCTCTGATGAGGAACTTGTGGCTAAGTAATAACATCAGGTTGCCGGGGTTGGTCCGTGGATAGGACCTTTACATACCGAAACTCCTCCGTGCCTCGGAAAGCACGTTAAGCTGTTAGTCCCGGCTACGTAAAGCCAATCCCTATATATGAGCTAACACCGCGTGGTGCTGAATAGTATACAGACATTGTCCTGCACAATTTTGAAAATAATCGTACGAATCTGTTTCGAGCTAGATTGGTTTTTACCGCACAGAGATTGCCCTCATATGTTACAGTTAAAAAAATAATCATGTTTGCTCAGAAAAAAAACAAAATCGCTTCATTTGGGTTAGGTTAGGTTAGAACAGTGACCAAAACACGTGCGATGGCGAGTGAGCGTGACGCGGCAGCGGCTGCCGAGCGCCAGATGTCCTCTACAACACCATCAGCGGTGGTTTATGGGTAACAAATATTGTCCGCACAAAAACTCAAATCGCACACAAAATGTTGCGGCTCAGCTCCTACGGCGTTTGCTTATACACAGGGTTTGGCTTTACGCGTCCCGGCTGTAATTTGTAGATCTTTGACAGTCGTTACGGGTCTTCAGAAGCCCGACAGTCTGGCAACCAGTTTTACCAAGGGGTATCGTATTATCCACTGGATTGTGGAGGTCAGATAAGCAATGGCTCCATGTAAAATACTGGTATTCAGCTGCATCCGGTTAGACTGGAAGCCGACCCTAACATAGTTGGGAAAAGGCTAGGCAGATTGATTGACTTTTGGAACAGATGCTTTATGATCATCCGATAGAACCTCACTAAACCACCACGCCTGTGCAATCATCATTAATCTTTATAATTGTTTGTTTTTACTTTTTCACGATAATTTCTTGGTGAAGGTGACACGTGGCGCCATTCCTAAACCATTGCACGTGTTCACTGAATTATTAACGTGTGAGCGTGTGACAGTCTGTTTGTTTTATTTTAATGCAAGTTTTAAAGCTAATGGTCGTTGTAGTTTTCTTACATTCCAGTATTTTAAACGTTATTTTCAAGTTAGTGAATCCTTACCAAGAGTTCGGTTTTCGCTCGCTATTTCTACGGTATTGATTTATACTCGTTCTGATGTTAGGAGTTTTATTTTAAAGTAATTTGTAGCTACTACTCTTACTGTACTGTACTTACTTACGGTAAACTTGTTAATCAAACCAATCATTATTTTAGCTCATATCTACAAAATATTTTTTTATAGTTTCTATTTACATGTGAGTATAATGTTCTTGTCGTTCAGTAAAAAGACGATTTCGTTAGAAATTAATTAATTTTCCTAACTGTTCACCTTATTACGCTTAGGTAGCTACTGTTTTAGGGGTTAACAACCTTTTAAAAAGCCTTCAAAAATCAATTACCTCACCACACATCGACCAATTACAGTGCAAACTTTTATAAGCTTAAGTAAGCACCTAAGTTTGGAAAATAATTTGAGTGAACATGACTGAACGAAGAATTTCGTGTCGTTCGTGAACCAAGCTTGGGTGCACGCGAGCTGTTACTTGGTCGGGAAAAATTTGCTGTTTTAATCGCCAAGACTCTGGTCAGGTGTTGGTACAAAGTGCTGAATAAGGTTAAACTTAGCCATCTATGAACTTTAAGTAAGATTTGAATTGGGATTAGGGTACTGACAGATTTGAATCGAGATTGCATACTTGGTTACCGATAAAGAATATGGAACTTTGACATGGACCCAACAAATTAAGATTCGCTACAAAGAATAGTTCATCCGTCTCTGTATCTAAACAATGTTGTAGAAAGTAATAAAAGGTTGTCTAAATACTTAGTATAGGCACCAATGTTACCCGCAATAATAAACTGTGATATCCAATGTTTTTTTAACTGAACAGACAGCTGTGCTGCTGGGGAGTTTGTTGCGCCAATTCTTCTTCGGGCGGGCGTTTTTGGGGCTGTCTTATGTAATTTTGACGTTCGGAAAGTGCTTATTCTCAGCCTAGTTTGAGTATTTTTATTTTTTTTAAGGTTTAGTCAAGCCTTTTATATCTTCGGCAGTTTTCAAAGTCTTTCCTTTAATAAGTCAGGACACGTAATACCTTTTAAAACTACAGCACTAAGCAGATTATTGCATTGAAAACTATACTTAATTACTTTATAACAAAGATCAAAGACTGATGTCGATTTGACCTCAACCTAAAACCATTTTATGAAATACTGACAGACGTTTTCTTTTCCGAATTTCAATATTTCATACAAAATTCCCAAAGAAAATACACTTTTAAGTTTTCCCGAATTTTCCAATTTTCCTGGCAACTTTAAAAAAATATATTTCTGTAATAACCTAATTCGGACTATTATGAACATTTTAAATAAAAAATTGCCAAATCGGTTCAGCCGTTTTTAAGTTATGCGCTTACCGACGAACAGCAACATTTCATTTTATTATGTACTAGCTAATTAATGCGTTGCAATGCCTTTTTCATTATTTTTACTTTGTTAGGAACCTTCTCCGGCGCGCACACAACCACCTACCAAAGTTTCATCACAGTCGGTCAAGGTATTTGCGAGTTTTTGCGAGACTAACGCAGGGCAATTGATTTTTATACATAAATAGATATATTTATACATCTTTTTTTTTTGACGTGACAACGTCTTATAATTCGATGGAGCCGGCTTCACGCACGAAAACGCACGCCTCTCATGCGGCGTTACCTCGCTCTGAGGCGTTCCATTTAAGGCTTATGACGTTGTCACGTTCAAATATCGTCAGTAAACCAACTTTACAGACAACCGATTTTTTTTTAATTTAGTTGTCAGTGGCAATTTTTTTATTCGGTCTGACATCTAAAGAAGATGGCTGAATGTCATTCTGCGTTATTGACATTACGACGCAATTTATAAATTGTATAATGCTGAGCTGGTAAAGCAGATTCTATCGTGCAATGAGCAGACAAAAATATCCCTTAAGAGCGTATACGACGTACAGCATTACATACAAAATTTCAAGCCCTTGTTTTTCGAAATGACTGAACCGATTTTAATGAAACTTCATACGCATAAGCAGGATACAAATGTCTAAAAAGTCAGTTAAGAACATTTTTGAAAAATAGTGTTACAGCCAAATTAGACCGATTTTTAACTTTCCATAGAAACAGAGATTTCTAGAGATGTCCTGAAAGTTTCTATGAAATGCCGTATGTCGTATACGCTTTTAAGGTAACGAACATAATTATTATTTTAGATTAGCGACCCGCACCGGCTTCGCACGGGTGTAATGCTGATTTTCTCTACTATATTATGCATGTATTATACACATAAACCTTCCTCTTGAATCACTCTATCTATTAAAAAACACCGCATCAAAATCCGTTGCGTAGTTTTAAAGATCTCAGCATACATAGGGACAGACAGACAGTGGGAAGCGACTTTGTTTTTAACCGACTTCTAAAAAAGGAGGAGGTTCTCAATTCGGATGTTTGTATTTTTTTTTTATGTTTGTTCGCGCATAACTCCGTCGTTTGCCAACCGATTTGAAAAATTCTTTTTTTGTTGGAAAGGGTATACTTTCCAAATAGTCCCATGAATTTTTTTTCGAAATCGGACAAGCGGTTGTTGAAAAATCAACAAACATCTAAAAATGTATCTACATTGTACATTGACGATCTTTTCGTTTACTCTGCATTGCGTTTTTTGTTGGCGCATAACTCCGTCATTTACGAACCGATTTGGAAAATTCTTTTTCGGCACTAAAAAGTGAAAAATAAAAAAGTCGGTGGATCTGTATTTTAGTTTTATGCCACCGACTTCCGAAATTAAAGTTATTTTTCACTTTGTAGTGTTTTTTTGGAAGTCGGTTATTTTTTTTGTAAAAAGTTTTTTTATATACTATGTATTGATTGTACACAGTGATCCAGCAAATTCCTTAAACATAATCCACCCTTCCTTCTTTTGTAAATAGACACAACTTTCAGTGCACCTTTTGTCATTCCTCAATCACCACAAGAATAGCCACCGATATATTATTATATTCTCAAGCTCAAAGCATTATATTTCTAAAGCGACACATTTAATTGTTAGAAATTAATCGTTCTGTCGGTGCTCCGCAGTTATTAAGAGCTAAAGTGCTCTTTCTAATACTTAATTTATCTTTGGATTTAACTTCAAGCTACTGTTAAGTGAAGAATATAAGTAGACTTTTTAGTTTAAAGCCTAAAGTATGAGTTTTGGCCGGAACTCCCGAGTATTTCCTAATTGTAACTTTACCAAAACAATGATTTGCTTTTTTTTCTTTTTTTTTTATAGGGGGAAGCTTTTGGCCTTCATCTCACCTGATGGTAAGCGATGATAAGGCCAAAGGTTGGGAGCGAGCTTTTGTGAATTTGTGTGCTATCTATCTATCTATCTAGTTTAAAAGATGACACCTGAACATATCCACATATACTAAAACTACCTCAGAGAACTGTGTCATTAAGAATGTTTATGAATATCCCACCGCCAGAACACCATGCAGCAAAAACAAAATCTACAAAAACATTAAGCACATTATACAAACCCCTTAGGCACTTCCCATACTTGTTTTTTTTTCTCTTTAAGATTATGACTTGAATAATAGCAATTTTATTTTTAATACACACAGACTAACCGACTTGAAATCTTTATAAACGACACCACACTTCTTGCAGTCATCATTGATCAAAGAAAAATCAACCCTAAAATGATGTTGGCAGGGGTCATTTTGACCCACGTTGTTCATTTTCACAGGGAAATAAAAAGGATTATTGTTAATGGGCGTGAAGCTTAAAGCGTTTAGATTCGTTTACACATGTTTATAGTTTGTATTTACGGAAGTCTATATTTGTTGGTATGTGGCTTCACTGACAGCGGTATGGGATGGGACATGGAACCGACATGCTTTGTCAAATGAAAATAGGACAATATAAATTAAGACAAATGCTAACTAACACAGGAGTAACAGACTCCTGTTAATTAGCTTTTAACGTTTTTAGGGTTAAAATCATCATCAATTCTAGCCTTTTACAACTATGTTGCGGCAGCTTCTTCGGCAGCAGTTGAATACCAGTATTTTACATGGAGTGACTGCCTATCTGATCTCCACGACTAAAATTTCAAACTGATTTTTTTTTACTGTGATGACTAGGAAAATTATAGGAAATCTCATTCCAGAAAATGAACACTTAGTGTAAAAAATATATATACAACATGTCCCAGAATTAACGCACAACCTCTTAAGGGGTCATTATAATCATCATTAAGAACTTCTTTTACTATGGGACCAAACCTGAAATCGCGAAAATCAGCTGTTCCCTACATTTATGTTCTCATAACTCGTCAAAATGTAGGGAACAGCTGATTTTTTTTTGCGATTTCTGGTTTGGTGCCATAGTAAAAGTTGTTCATAATGATGAGTGCAATGACCCTTTAAGAGGTCGTGCGCTAATACCGGGACATGTTGTATATAATTAATATATCTATATGTGTATCTCGTTGAACTTGTCACTTAAATTGGACAAGCATTAGGATAGTGACAGACAGTCACAAAATTCCGCATCTTTTTCCTCAACAAAAAAAAGCGTTAACTGCCAACATACTACTTAGAACTGATGTACATACAACATAACCAAACCTTGATTTAAAAAAAATTAAGTATCTTTTTCGAGATCACTTGAGAACGTTGCCCCTTGTAGATCATTATATCAATCCAGGGGTTATATACTCGTTCTATAATCTCTGCGCCTGTCAGGCAAATTGCTTCGTCGCAGATGCTGCTGTCAATCTTAATTTTACCACTACACGTCTTGTTGTAATAATACTTTAACATGTGCTTTTGTTCTTTTGGTTCACTGTTTCGCTGATTGTCTTTATGTTCATGATGTCTTTGTGTCTTAATGCAAGTAATCGTGTTGCTTTAACAAAATCTATGCTGTTTGCTGTTGCTTTGATTTTGTTGTAAGCAAAACGATAGAAATGTTTCTTGTTGTCGGTTTCGTATAACTGACTAAGAGATTATGCCTAATTGATTAACAACACCCTCGTTGATTAGTTTTACACCCTTAGTTTCTTAATTCCTTATGTCTCTCATTGGTTTATCTACTGGAAAACTTCATGTTAGTAGTTACAGCTTGCTTACCAAAATGCGCTATAGTAATATCTACATGGGATTTAATATCAGATTTGTTAGAAAAGGTTTCTAGGGCAAATGCTGCAATATTTTTTCAAGACTCACGCTCAATAATCACTAGTTTGTCAGTCCATACTAAGAGGCTGATGTAACTACCTATCCTTATTCTATGTTCATTCACTAGCCACTCTAAAATGATCGTAACAAAGAAGCCAACAAGTATTAAACCAGTTCCTCTTGTTCGGACCTCTACTGTAGGCCTCTTTTTATAAAACATTATCTAGGCATGCTCTTGATTACTGGTTTTACCATTATGGATCATGCAGAGCTTTAAAAGGTATCGACCGTTAGTAGTTCCGCTTGTTACCGCATGCCTCTGTAATTAACTGGGACCTTCTACTACATTATCGTCATCCAAATCAGATATTTACATTAGAAATAATTCAATACCATCATCAGTTTTGTCTTTTTGAGCTTCCTGTGGAAATAGCCGAAGGGATTTCACTAAATATGCAACCCTTCTGTCAAACACCGCCTGTTCTTGAATTCTTACATTCTTTATGCAGTCATTGAAAGACTTGCTCTTCAATGGATATTTTATGATTCTTCAAACACTGTACTTACTTATCCATTTGGCTCAAATCATTTACTCCTCTATATTTTCCTTCACCAAAATCGCTTCCTTAAACCAATCCTGTATCGCTGTCTTCAAAGCCTCTCAAGGAGCTGATCCAAATCGAAGTCAGTCTAAATAAACAGTCCGTGTCTCGCGGTTAATTCGGGGTCGTCAAGTGATTTGTATCCAAGTTATCCGAGTTCCCGAGTGCATTCGTTTACGTCAACGTGTGGTTTTAAGTGAACAAATAGACATTCGTGTTTGGTGTTCGCTGCTATTTATTTTAAAACTATTTCGTTTGTGTTTACAAGATGGTTCGGATTTTCAGTTTGGGAGTGTTTTTGACAGTCAATTTGGGTTTCTCGGCTTGTTTTTCTTAACGAGTTGAAAGGAGCTGTAAGATTCGTTAAATATTTACAGTATAGAGAAAAGACACTTCATATAATGTGAAGCCAGATAGGAAATGATAAAATAAGATTGACGCTTCCTTGTGCGGAGTTATTTTTAGCTTGCAATATCAAAACAGTTGAGTATACCCAAATTAATTTCTATACTCAACTGTTGACAAAATAATTATATTCAGCCATGGACAAACAATTAAATTCATCCCGTATTCTGAGCCCTCCTTGTTTACACAAATTCAGCATAAACATTATAATCCGCTGTATTTTCAAAATTAAAAATACAAACTCCCATACAGATTTATTATTAGAAAATTATGCATATTGTACTGTCTGCTTGGGACTTGAGTGACATAAAATGTGACCCAATGAATGGGTTGTGACATTTGTGTCCCCCATGTCAAATGGAATCAGATTTTTTAATTCCTCGTGTTTGTAGAATTATTCTAAAAGTCCTATAATGGGAAGTCAATGATAACAAACACAATATAAGCTGGCTAAGACAGCTCAAGGTCAAAGGGTTACCTTACCACTATCGACACCGCACCTAGGCAAAAAATTTAATTTATAAAATGCAAAATTTATTTATTTATTTTAGTAGGTACACACGGCTACACATCAAGCTATACTTTTCCAGTATACGCTGACCACTCATTGTACGAAAATCCTATATAATGCAAGATCAGCTTATACTGGAATGTATAGCTTGATGTGTAGCCATCTGTACATGGAAGAATTAGGTACAGCTAATAAAACAGACAAATTCCCTAGTCACCAGAAAGCCAATTACAAATCCTCATGTATAGACTTATAATAATAATTTATGGTGTGAGCACGAAAACTTAAAACACATCGCCTAAGTTAAAGTAAGAAGCAGTAAAAGTACTAAAGTACTAAAGTACTGTAAACCGTTACCTAACTCAAAATCTATGCCGAATTTTACTATGAGGTAGCAAGACATTATTTTGTTGTTGTTCACGCGTTAAATGTCACTATCTCCAACAATGTACTAGGCAAAATTTGTTAAGAGTCCATATTACCTCAGCGCCACCTCATTCTTTATCTTAATCGCACACTACTGCTCGCGCTAACGCGAGCAAACAAAACTGAGTGTGGTGCTGGGCGGCAGGGAGAAGGCTCCAAGGGGCCAATAGTTTAATTTATTTTTACGGTGAAAATAAACACACATAAAAAAATAAAACATTAGTAATATCTGCTTTATGTTATGTTCAGTTATTAAGCAAAGTTTCATGATCTAGTTTGAAGTATTTTTAAATAGGTACTAGCGGTTTATTGTTCAGTTTGGAGGTAACTTTGTATTGTTTTTCTGTCGAGATAATTTTATGGAATCGTGTTTTCGAAACATAACAACTTTACCGTATACAAAATAAAAATTAAATGCTGCATTGTCGATATAACAGAGAATCATGCTAAGCAATTTGAGGTAATATAGACTCCTACGTAAACAACAATAAAACGCAAACGAAAATCATAACATTCACTGCCACAAACGTTCAAACAGCCAATTGGCACTCATTCTTTCTCCGTAATTTGCCCGACGGGTCGATGCGACCGCACAACTCCGGGCATCGGGTTAAAATGTTTTCCGTGTACCGCCCGTCACAATTGTCACCTGGGCAGCGACGAGACACGTTTAACATAAACTATTGCCGATTTTGTGGCGGTCAGCCGTTGTTGGAGCCTTTTAGATGCGGTAATGGATCTACTGTAGTGTTTATATCCGAAGGAGTCGTTTTTGTGAGTTTGTATTGTTGGAAGGGTTGTTTTGTATCGGATTGTGAGGTCTTGAGTGTTATGTAAAGTTGTGAAGGGGTATTTATATTATTCAGTAATTGTTTCAGGTTTCCACATTCAATAAACTTTATAATCTCAGTCCTCTGTGTACCTATTCCCAGTTTTACTTTTCTTTTGTTATTGTAAGAGCATTAAACCATAAATCACTTTTGCGTCATTGATTATTGTGAGAATATAAACTAGAAATCATTGCTTACAAACACAACCCACTCGAAAATGACAGGCATTTTCATACGAAATTGAACATAAACCGAAAATTATTGGTTTTCAAATTAATTTACAGCCTCGTTTTCTACTAAAATCAATTGAACCAAATTACCTAACGTTTCCAGTAAAACTTAAACCAACAACTCTTCGGTTTACGCAGCATTACCATGTTTAAAGCCAATATTTTATGCCTGTATTGCACTGGCAACACCCACGTAGGTACTTGCATGTTAGAACAGTTTTGAATCGCTTATACGACACACCTTGGTATTTACACAAATACATTATTTTATTATGGTAATCCTGTCTTTAGTGGCAGTTGCTTTGAGCTTGGGAGTCAATGGACTATTTATTTATTGGGTTTAGGCTAAGCTTTTGACAGTATTTTCCTAGTTTCCTAGCTAATATTGTAAATGTTATGAGTATTTTCTTTTGTTCGGCACATTCTAAACAGTATACAATGTTGGTATCGGGATGCGGGACTAACTGCTCAAAGTACGCCGTACGTACTTAAGTATCATTGTGAAGGCTCTTTTAATGCATTTGAAATTGGAAAGTGAATTTGTTACCACTTTATAACCCAACATAATTATAACTACTCTGCGTATAAAGTTGTGCTTAGCACACACGATCAGCAAATTTTCCGAGAATTTGACTATTAACAAAGAGTTTCTTACAAAAGCTTCCACTGGGGGAAATTCTACAGCAGTTCCTAGATTTGTGTAGTGGTCGCGAGCGCTACTCCTGGTCCCGGGTTCGATTCCCAAGTCGGGCAAAAAATGAGAGAAATGGAAAAATCCAATAACAGGGCTTTTTCAACCTGGAATTTCTCAGTAGCAGCCCGGTGTTCAGAGCTCTGGATTTGTGCCCGGTTCATCGCAATAAGCTGGGCACTTGGAACTTAAACATACCTGGGGCCCAAGTCTGCTATTTTTATAAATTCAGTCATTCCAACACAATCCCATTGTCATGCCATTGTCATTTTGCTAAAAGTTCGTAATCTGGTAAATTCATAATGGTCGAACATTGGTCGGTCAATGTTCTCGTAATATAATTGTGTTATTATAATGGCATTGTCGTATTGCCATTATTATAAAACCCATTATTAGAAATGTCATTCATTTGTCATTATGTACGAGATTACCAACATATGCAACTTCTTTCAATGTAGTGTCAGTGGCCGACCATTGGAAAGTCATAATGACGCCATTATAATAGTAGATTACCAAACTTGTCTGTCTATGAAATCAATGATCGACCATTCTGACACTATTGTAATAGCATACTTGAGGCCCTGGTCAAATGTGAGTTTACTATTAGGTACACCTCTGCCTTAACCTTCGGGGGTTACAGGCATGATGTTATGTTCCTAGATTTTGCTATACGTAATACGATACCGCAATACAACAGCGAACGAAACACGTAATAAACAGAAATTAACTCAGATGAACGCAGTCATAAATCGGTGAGATACGAGCCAGGATAACTGTTCCGCTGGCTCGGTGATCCCGCGCTATAGTCTAGTTTATATCAGACACAATAATACGTAATGTCCATGATAAAAGCCACGTTAGTATATATAGCGTTAAGTAGAAGGAATCAGTGCTAAAACTGCCCTGAAAGTTGATGGAATTAACTTGAAGATTCCTATCCCAAATTAATAATAATATTTATTTATAAAAAAATCAATTGTAAAAACTTTTACAAAAGTGTACATTTAGCCCACAGTAGTATAAATATATCCTATACAATTATAGTGCCTAATAATAAACTAAATTTAGAATATTTTTTAATTACAAGTGCAAGTAATGATGGTTCGGAATTAGAATGTTAGGCACACAGGCAACGGAAGGAACACGGGTTAAAAAAAAGGTAGCGTCCCGTTCAAACCTGTGTTTCAGGCCATTGACATTTCAGGACGTGTTTTAGAAAACTTTATACATTATTATATTTTCATTATTAGTTATGTTACCTACATAATATATTCTTATGAATAATCAGAATTCCACTTGATTCGTGACGGCTTCAATTCGTTTTAAAAGCTAGTACCTACAGGACTGTTTTGGTCAAATTTCATCTAGTTGTGTCATACATCATTACTTCAGCCGAAAGACGTGCACTGCTGGACCTAGGCCTCCCCAAAAAGGAGAGGGGTTTGCCATAATCGCTTGGCAGGTGGGTTGGCGATCGCAGTATGGTGTTAAAATACATAGAGAACGCTGCTGCCCATTCTCTAGTAAGTCCCTAAGTCGCCTTTTACGACACCCACGAGAAGAAATAGGATGGTCCTATTCTTTACATCCGGCACCACACGGAAAATCTAGAAAAGAAGAGTAAAGGCTCCCACAGACAGGCGCGACGCGACACTAGTAGCACACTTTCTATAAAAACTTCATAGAAAGTGTCGCGCTGCGCCCGCGATATCGCGCCTGTCTTTACGAGTCTAAATTGTCATTCTCCTGTGCTCTTCCACCGTTCTCCTGTGCTTGTCTCACTCTTACGAGTGAGACAATGTCTCACTCTTACGAGTGAGACAAGGCTTGGTTTGGAAACTAACATAGTAGGTAGGTATCGTATATTAGCTATATAACCAGCCTATCCCAACAAAGAGAACATGAAAACGCTGATGATACACGTACACACGTTCGAAATAGAAATAAAACGAGCATTCACATAAAACTGTACAATGAATCCGATCAATACCTATCACATAAATAGTCCCTAGAATCCAATACTGGACATAAGTATAGTGTACAGTCAACGGCAAACATATGGATACACTTAGCAAAATTCAAAAGCGTAGGAGAATTTTTCATTTATAGTTTAAGATCCGGAGAAAAATTATCCTAAGCCTGATAATTATTATCCTAAGAAAGCGGCCCGCGGCGCCATGAAATAATGTCGGCCATATAGCTTAGAGTGTTTTTTGACGCCGTTAAGTCAAAAAACCCGGTGATAATTACAGATTTTCATGACAACCACCGTTAAGCGGCAACACCGCTCTTTTAAAGATATCAAGCTCAAGCGAAAATTTTTGCCCTTGACTGTACACATGAACGGTCAAGAAATGCTTTACATTCTAGCTCGCTCGCCCGTCACGTTCTGCACCGAGCCGAAAATATTAATATTCGATGCTCCAGTAGGGTTGCTACGATTTCAACTATTTATACCCCTATTCTTAGTTTCAGAAGCTAAGTGCTTTTTGACAAGTCTAGTGTATTGCTCTAGAAAATTCGGAGGTCTTAAATTCTTTGCGACGTACTTTGCAAATGTGTCAGGGACAAGTCCAACGAAGGACAGGCTACTGCCTATTCTACAAAATCTCACCGTGAAAACTTAGGTGACGTGAGATTGAAGTTACCTGTTAATAGTAACAATTCCACCTGCATCAGGTGGAATGACAGCTCACTTGAAACTCTCATAACCTAAGTACGAGTATTCAAGGTGAGATTACAGAATAGGCCAGCTGCTCTCTGACAGTTCTCCCCTGTCTTTCCTTCTGGTGCAGGTCCAGGGATACTATACACTTATGGAACCAAATGAAAGAGTCTTTTTTTGTCACGTGTCCAGACAGTAAGCTTATGCTTTCATCTTACTATTCATATTCAGCCTTTACAATCCTACTGCTAATCTGTCTCGTCTTCTGCGTGCTACCCAACGCGGCACCACTTGATGTACCTAAACCAAATTATCTTATGGGAATGGCCCGCGGCCCTAAAATCGTTATTGTTCATCAAATCAACCTTCATAAATAATAAAAACTGTATCAAAGTTTATATTGAAAATCAATTTATTCTATATCTAACTGTTGACTAAGCGGTTCTAAACACCAATTACAAAGCCCCATAATTTCGATCGCTAACGAAAATCCATCATTTGGTCTAGACTACCCTACGATTCGATACCTCTATTTATTTACGAGCATAGCAGGGTTAAGTTAAGTATACGTTACGGGAAATTTATATCGCTGCGTTGGTGGTATTCGTTCGTTGAAAAATTAAATACATGGAGATTTGCAATGTTCGTAATTTAAAATTATGTTGTCGCGGTTGAGTTATGGCTGTGTAATGAATGGTCCTTTGCCTGTTGATCGGGGGCAGAAAAAGTTAAAATGTCGGTTCGAGATTTGAATTTGCGAGCCAGGTGCAATGTGTTTTTTATTTAATTGAAGCAAGATGGTGGTTTATGATATAGCGAAGTTTATTTTTCGATAAAATTACTCTAAAGCCATGCATGAGGGTTGCTCTCTTTTTGTATTGTTCTATATTTTGCATCCAAGCTTCTCAATTACATGCAATGATGCGATGCGCCTGATAATATGACTAATAAATAACAAGTAAAATTAATTCGCACAACAATGTTGCCAACAGAAAAATTTCCTCCCAAATATTTGTGCGTAAATCATGTTGAACAGTAAAAGTGGGTAGAGTACAGCGTAAGTATCACTTACGACTAATGTGTGACGATTTTTTATGAGAACTGTGTGAATACATCAAGTGATCCCCTGGGTCTTAGCGCGAGGTGGCTAAAAAGGTTGTTACTAAAGAGGTCTACTCGATAAAGATATGTGTGAAATATGGCAACACTTTTTTTGAGTTAGGTGGCAACATTTGTTGTTATAATCATTGTTTTGTGGTTCATGTTAAGCTAAAGAGTGACTGTGAAGTGTAGAAAGGTGTGTTTCCTATGCTAACAATTGCCTTTTGTCCAAGTAAATAATAATTACACCTCTAGTTGTCATTCAGTAATAAATTGTACCAACTTACTCGCCGCGGGAGGAAGACCTGGAGTCCTGAAATACAGGGCTGCCCTAGTCCACTCCATTTATTTTAATAATGACTTTACTGTGTTTAGATTAGTATGGAAAAATAAACATTATTAAGTAAAACATACAAATTAATGGCTTCCTTTATTTGAATTTCGTTGACAAACGTCTGTATAGGTCGCTAGTCATATTAAAGTAAGGATTCTGATGGCATCATCATCTTTAGCACTACTGTAAAGTGACGAGAACCTGACACAGAAACCAGCAGGTTCGAATTACGTTTTCCATAAAAAGGGATGCCTCGATATGCCTTTTTTCCGATACGATACCGATAACGGTACTCTTATAAATATATCTGCGATACCGATACCGATACCGATATGCTTATTGAATTCAAAAATAAAGATAAAGTAAATAAAACAAGTCAGGTTTTTTTTTTATTTGATAGGTATAAATATATACCTAGACAGGTTGAGATTAGTTAATAACTTTAGTACTTAACTAGCTGCGCCCCGCGGTTTCACCCGCGTAACTATCGACCCCGTTGGAATATCGGGATAAAAAGCGTGAAGAAGTAACAAACATACACAGTCACAAACTTTTGCCTTTATAATATTAGTGTGATTAAAATTAACATTGATAAGATTTTTGTTAAAAAAACAAAGTATTCTTAAGTATTGCGGAGAAAGGCGATTTCGCAAATCTGTTTGAATAAACCTGTGGTGGAAAATAGGTTCTCAGATGCGACAGCAGAACTCATTTGGAAACTAAAGTACAGTAGTACTTGCGCCGTTTTTTTGAAGTTTGGGTACTCGTATTAGACGTAATTGCGTAACGTATGGAAAACTCTGTCTAAGCACTTCGAATAGACACTCAATTTTGCCGAAACCCAAAATATTATTATATATACGTAAAAATACAAATTAATATTTAGAGTGGCCAGTATTATTCAATTACTCCTCACAATATACGTCACACTTTATAAACACAAAGATGGCATTACGGCAGAACGCCATAAACCAAACGTCTATAAAAAAAAAGCAAAATGGCGGCCCACTTTCGCAAAGTCAGGTGGTCCGCAGCAGCCATCATTAATTTCCATTCAGTGTCGAATAGCCGGAATATATCGTGGCGGAATCGCTTCCAAGGTGCCGGGGTAAGAACACACTTAGTCTAGAGTACGGCACCGTTCTTTATTTTAAGTTGGCAATTGATTTTATGCTGTTACTATGTACACCATTCGTTGGTTGAATGGTCATGCTGAAGCTACGTGGAGCTATGTGCTGACTTGGTACTGAAGCCTTATAGATGCTAGAAGAACTTTGAAAAATGAAAAGTGTGTTTATTTATTTATCAGAGACGAACTTAATGCCATCGGAATTTTCTACCAGTCAACCTTTGGGTTTGGGTGGTGCAGAGACAAACAGTGGTCAATACGGAAATTGTGGGTTAAAATTTTATTTCAAACTCAACTCAAACTAAGCATTTATTTGAAATAAACCAATTACAGGCACTTTTTAATTCTCAAGGGGTCGGTCACTCAGAGAGATGAAGCTAGTTGTAAAAAAAGTAGTAGCAAAAAAACTCCACGGACACTCTTTTAAATCAAAATATTGTTACAAAGTATTGGTTACATCATTCATGTTGAAATTATACATGTGAGAACAATTTAAATATAATGATATACTACACACTAGGTATACTTTTTAAAAACTTTAAATATGATATATATGTACCTAATTATAAATAAATATAAGACCAAATAAATACACAAATAAACTAAAACAGTTAAGACAAACAATGCTGGCAGTATCATCACAACGGTAATGTTTTCCACATTACCGTTGTGATGATACTGCCAGCTTCTTACGAATGTGCTCGCGAACTTTAACGGATAATCGTTTGGGTGCCATCCTGATTTCCTGGGGGAGCGCATTCCACAGAGAGATAGACTGAACGAAGAAGGAAGAGTGAATGAAGTTTATGCGGTGAGTGGGACATTGAAGAAGACGATTGTGAGATGAACGTAAATTTCTATTGTGGTTTGCGCAAATGTACTAGTAGGTAAAAATTGGGGTTTCCAGATCAGATAAGATCTGGAAACCCGCAATTTTCACTCATTCATCATTTCATTCATTCAATTTTATATTATTCACTGTTTATATATTCAGATTAGATCTTAACGATCTATCAAGTTTTCAATTACTGTGTATTTGATAGTTCCCAATACCATCTATGCCGCACATTTGAATTCTGATAGTTGAATGCGGTCACATATCCTCCGATGTCATCTTATATCGGATTTCTGATATACGTCACTGCATCGATTGGCTAAAATGTAACTATGATGTTCTATTGCGAAAAAAAAAAAAATTAAACAACAGGTACAGGCCGAGTACCTACCTATATAAAATGATTACTACATTCATCTTCAATGTGTTTTATAATGTAGGTAGAGTTCTTTTATCTCACGAACCGATGTGAATTATTCGACTTTCAACTTTAACCTCATAGACTTAAAAGTCACATGACATCGCTTCGTGATGTAAAAGAACTATTAGGTGTGGGTGCTTATGTGAAAGGTTAAATAAAAATACTTTATAATTTAATAAGGATTATTATTTATTTACGACATATTATTTGATACTTTTACAGCAATTTCTTTAACCGATTTATAAATATCGTCCATTAAAACGTTTTTAACTACATGCTGCACGCACAATTCGGCATCACAATTACATAGCGAATTTATGGAATCAGGAAAATTTTCCACATCATAAACTTCGATCCTGATCACTTTAGCACCACGCGTAAGTTTTTTTAAACAGGTGAATGCAGCTGTTGAACATCTCTTGAGCTGTTTGCTGCTGGGTCCCTCCAGATTCAGTTGTTTTTCGTATTTCTGTCCTACCACAGTATTCATAGGAATGAAGTTGAAGAGGTCGTTTTCGGAGTCCTTAAAATAAAAATACAGAATGCCATTAAAGTCGTGTTGTATTAGGTATACCTACAAATACAAACATACTTTTGATACGAAAACTCTGATTTCAAAGACGTATTATGTATTTTTGAGCCGCTACAATAATCAATCAACTAATACGTTTTAAATTTGGATTAAAATTAACTAATATTTTAAAGAAATATATTAACACTTACCGACATTACGCAATGATACCCTTTTCAGTCACGACTCAGAACTCAGCAGGAGCAGATAATTGAATGATTGATTTTAATATATTTTTTTCAATTTATATATAATTTCATTTTAACCTATAGAGTTCAAAGTCGCACATTTTTGTTAGATGTAGATATCAAGGACAAAAATGGTATGATGAAATTGAAACCTCAAGACATCGTTATTGTTTACTATAATATTGATAAAATAAACACTACTGTTCGTTTGTTCATTGTAATTTTTCCATACATTTTATTGAGAAAATTCGGCAAGCAAAACCATCGTATGGAAGTAGTATGTCTAATTTGCAATGTAAGTTCTAATTCTATATATGGAGATGGATCAAAACAAAATCGCAATATCGACATAGTACTATTATTACGCGTGGTTTTGCCTGATATTATTATCTTATTCTTCAAAATTATAACTTTTAAATCACCAAAAGAAAGGTAATGTTGACCGGTAATGTCACCGTATTTTGCTTGACACAGTTGGGTAACTCTTTTACTGTGGTGTATTAGTATAGAATAAACTAATAACAATGTAATGTTGTAATAAAATAAATAATAATATAAACGAAGTCGCGGTATTTAACTAGTATGTAAGACTTGGACTGTAGTTACCATACCTAGTCAAATATTAATGTACACTTTAGATATCATAATAATAAGGTTGAAATTTGTAGATTTGGGTTATGATTGCAAAGCATTTGTCCCGTGAAGAATTCCTGAGTCAGGATTTTAGGTTCACACGTGAATTACATATATGGAAAAACCTCACGTGGATCCCGGCTATTTAAATATTGGACAGTGAATTAGGAGCATCACTTCAGCTACCAGGAGCTCCAGATTAACATCAAGTACTTACCAAGAATCAACCTGCAATAAGGAAAATGTAAGTAGTTCTTTAATAACATTACATTAACTTATTTTTATTATCGCAGTAGTATTTTTATGTAGTGTTAGTAGTTACAGCAATAGCTAAGCACCAAGGGGTTCGATTCCCCGAATCGAGCAATGAGTTATTCCTAATAGCAATCAATCTGCTCTTCTATTTACCTATGTTGTACAGTTAATCTAGCGCGATATAGTATTGTGGTTTAATAGAGTATTATTAATTCAGTGATGACTATGTTTCAGTATTCTAAAAAGATGTATTTGTATTTAGATTATTTTCGATGGATAGATAATAATAATAAAATAATAATAATTAATTCGAGTAGTGTACTTACCTGTACCTGATATGTCAAAGTGGGTGCGCTTCAATCATTATTTGATTGTATTAATATTTATTTGCTTCACTCCATTTCAGGTCGCACGAAAACGCTGAGACCCTTTTTCCCTCCGACGTAGACGAGGAACCTCAGGTTCCAAAAAATAAGAACGACGGGCGAAAAAGGAAGCAGGCATCAACTCGCACGACGGAGCCGGCACGAGGCTCGTGGTCGTCAGCATCGAGAGCAAGTCCGATACCAGGGCCGTCCACATCCGCGACGCCTGCCGTGCCGTCGCCCCGTCCATCAGCTTCAAAGAAGCCGTATATCAAACCGATCGCTCCAAGGAAGAGCACGGTATACGATCTGTTTGGAACCGATAGCGAGGACGACGAGAAAGAGGTCCCTGCAGTTACTGGTAAAACACCGTTAGCTTCATATATAACACGACGCCTTGCAAACGGTCATTCGCGCCAAACCCATGAAAACAAGCCGGGAACGCACTATATTGATTTGAAAATATACCGGTGCGATGAAATAGAGAAAGTTCCTCCAATGAATAGGTGGCGCCAAGCAATTGTCACGCTTAAAAATCAAACCTTTGACAATACAGATGCTTGGCAACATTTGTCTAATTTTATTATAGCTACTCGAAAAGAGTATGCTAAGTACCCACCAACATTTGTAAGTAACTATTATTGAAATAGTACTTCATTAAAAAAGTAGGTACTTATCCTAGTATAACTACATGCCTATTCACTTATACAGTTATTTTTTGTATTACTCTCTTCTAATAATTAGATATTATTATTATTCTTTTTTTTTTTTTTTTTTTATTTACAAATTAATAAGAATAAATATTTAGATCTAGGATGTAAATCTATTATAATGTAATAGCAACCTTAGGCGGTTCTTACTTATGCATATAAATAAATCATGTAATCGGTTATAAAAATTAAGTATTGATAGTAATTCATATTACATAAAATTTGATTGAATATTCATTGTTTTTTTCTTTCTTACAGTTACACCTAGACCCGGAATCAGAACAAATAACAACGATAAAATAATAATATGTCAAAAATGTCACATTGAAATACCTAAAATTGAATATCAGTATCATTTGAGAACGAATTTGCATAAATCTAATTGCATACTAAAAACTGAAATTGAAAATATCGATATAATAGCCACGGCTTTTAAAAAGAGAATAATAAGTTACAGACTAAATCCATCAATGGAATACCTAATACCTGAGGAATTCCTAATGGATAATCGGTACAAGGTCATAAGACTAATTAACGATTGTTTGATAACACATAATTGTGTTAAATTAAACTTTGAGCTTTTTGCTTACTTCACTCTTACAAAATCTGATGAGCAACAGCTTAAATCATTTAACACAAAATATGAAATTGTTTATAACAATAATACAGATATAAATGAATTATATTTGAAAACAATAAATACATTTCACAGGAAGCTCTCAGAGTTCCAACATCGAGAATCTGGTTGGTCTTGTTTCTTTATAAGTCATCTAGAAATTAACATTAACAAATACTCTCCTTTGAAAGGTGGCACCTATATAGATTTGCCGCAAGTAATAAAAAAAACTAGAAGTTGTTTGAATATTAAAAACAGCGATAACAACTGCTTTTTATGGAGTATTGTCGCTGCATTATATCCCACCCAAATGAATGTTTGCAGAACTAGTTCATACCCACATTTTTCAAAAGTTTTAAATATAGATGGTCTCTCAATTCCCCCATCATGTAAAGATATTAAAATATTTGAAAATTTAAATCCTGACTTAAGTATTAATATATATGGATTAGATAATAAAAACATGGTCACTGGTCCTTTATATTTGACAAGTTTAAGAAAAAACCAGCATGTCAATTTATTATACTTTGAACAGAAAGGTAACGGGCATTATTGCTTAATTAAAAATCTATTGAGATTGATCAAACGTCAAATAACTAAACATAAAGGTAAAATGTACCTATGTGAGACATGCTTACAAGTTTTCACGAGTGAAACGAAATATAGTGCCCATAATAAGTGTCCTAAGATTATGACAATGTTACCTGAAAAGAATAGTATTCTTCAATTTAAGAACTTCGAAAGAAAACAAAAAATTAATTTCGTAATATACGCCGATTTTGAAAGTCTTTTACTAAACTGCAACATAAATGTAACTGAAAATACTCGTACCTATAAGGTTCACGAACCTTCATGTTTTGGTTACTATATTTGTTGTTCACACAACACGGATCTGAATAAGTATGTTACTTATAGAGGAGCTGATTGTGTAGAAGTATTTATAAAGTATTTAATAAGAGATTTGGAGTACATTTACAGTATCTTATTAAATAAAATACCTATGGCACCTTTAACTACGGACCAAGAAAACCATTATCAAAAAGCCACTACATGTCATATCTGTAATTATTTGCTCTTTGACGATAAAGTAATGGATCATGATCACATTACATCACAATACCGAGGCGCAGCACACTCTCATTGAAATTAAATGTTAAGTGTTTGCCCTTTCGTGCCTGTTATTTTTCATAACCTATCCGGCTATGACTCTCACCTATTTATAAAAGAATTATCGAAGTATGAAGGTGCTTTTAAAATTATTCCGAAAACCAAAGAAAGGTATATGTCATTCACAAAAGTACTCCATACTAAGAATGCATTAAAATCAAGGGCTATTCAAGTTAAGTTCATAGATTCTTATCAATTTCTTAATTCAAGTTTAAGCACATTAGTAAATAATTTGGATGAACCCGATTTTGTTAATTTATCAAAACAATTTCCAGATATAAGTTATAATCAGTTAAAGTTGCTACGACAAAAAGGAATTTATCCCTATGATTATATAAATGCATACTCAAAATATAACGAGACTCAACTTCCATCGAAAGTTTGTTTCTATAACAGTTTGAATTGTCAACATATTAGCGATGATGAATACGTACACGCACAATCTGTTTGGCAGTCATTTAATATTAAATCACTTGGAGAATATACAGATTTATATTTAAAGACCGACGTATTACTTCTTTCTGACGTATTCGAAAAATTTAGACAGACTTGTCTGGATCATTATCAACTTGATCCAGCGTATTATATTACTGCACCTAGTTTAAGCTGGGATGCGATGCTACTGTACACAGGTGTTAAATTGGAATTAATTCATAGTTTAGAAGTGTATGAATTTTTGGAAAAGGGAATACGTGGAGGCTTGGCACAATGTTCTCTTCGCCATGCTCAAGCTAATAATAAATATTTACCAAATTATGATGCTTCTCAAAAACCAACTTATTTGATTTATCTTGACTGTAACAATTTATATGGTTACGCAATGACAAAGAAAATGCCTATTTCAGATTTCCGTTTTTTGACAATCGATGAGATGAAAACAATAAATGTGTTATCAATATCAGATGATTCTGAATATGGATATATTTTAGAAGTTGATTTAATATATCCTGAGAGTTTACATAATACGCATAGTGATTTACCATTTGCGCCCGAGAGGTTCACACCTCCTGGAGGCAAAACACCTAAATTAATTGCAAATTTATACGACAAATTCAACTATGTCATACATTACGTTCATTTAAAGGCATGTATAATGAATGGACTAATTTTGAAAAAAATTCACCGTATTTTAACTTTTAGACAAGAAAATTATTTAAAAAAATATATTGACTTGAATACTACATTACGTCAAGCTTCAACAACCGTATTTGAGAAAGACTTTTTCAAACTCCTTAATAATGCTATATTTGGGAAAACGATTGAAAATAGACGCAAACAGGTTAACGTTAAATTAGTTACCATGTGGGATGATTACAATAATAAAACTAACAAGCACCACGGTGCAGAAAAATTAATTGCTAAACCAAATCTGAAAAGTATTGCAATCTTTTCTGAAAATTTTGTTGCTATTCAATTAACTCCTGAAAAAATCATTTTAGATCGCCCTATCTACATTGGGTTTACAGTTCTAGAATTTGCAAAGGAACATTTGTATAAATTTCACTACAACTTTATTAAAAATAAATATAAAACTCGCGCAAGACTGTGTTATACAGACACAGACAGCCTTCTTTATTTTATAAATACAGAGGATATATATGAAGACATAAAAAATGATGTCGCAAAATTTGATACAAGTAATTTCCAGACTGATAATTGTTACAGCATGCCAAGAGTAAATACTAAAATTCCAGGACTATTTAAAGATGAACTAGGGGGTGACATCATAACCGAATTTGTAGGATTGAGAGCTAAACTATATTGTATAATCACTTCAAAAGCTCGCATCACAAAAGCAAAAGGAATATCTAAAGCTGTTACTAATCGATTAAAATTATCTCATTACAGTAAAGCTTTAACTAATAATGTCAATTTCAAATGTAAAATGAATATAATTAAATCACTCAAGCATGTACTGTACTCTCAAGAAATTCATAAAGTAGTATTAAATAGAAATGATGATAAGAGACAAATAGCCACGAACCTAATTGAAACTTTACCTTGGGGTCACTGTGAAATTTTATTTTGAGAACTAATTTATAAATATAAAGTATTTATGAATAAATTGTAATTTTATTATAATCTTAGTTTATAATTAGTAAAGAAAAAGCATACATTATTAATTTAGTTAGTGGTAGTGCTGATTTTCGTAACTTAAAATTATCTGAATAAACCATTTATAACTGATGCATGATTTTTTATTCTTGTTATGGCCTTTCAGTGTTCTTAATTTTGTTAATCTATAAGATCACTAGTCATGAACATAAATACCATACTAGCTTATTATACTTAGGCTTTATATATCTATGCATGGGTAAAATTAAATTAATAGTCAAAATGAAGTTGATCAAACAACACACATCACTTAATGTTAATCATATAAATCTTGGTGACTCTGATAACCACATTAGGCATAGCATTCTGTTACCAAATACGATTCGTTGTATTATATGTGGTCCCTCGAATTGTGGAAAAACAAATGTAGTGCTTAGTTTATTGTTACATGAGAATGGTCTAAAATTTCAAAATCTTTATCTGTACTCAAAAACTAACTTTCAGCCAAAATACAGGTTCTTACGAGAAGTTATAAAGAGAGTGCATCAGGTTAAGTTTCATGAATTTAATGATAATAAAGAAGTCATAGCCCCGGATGCAGCACTAACCCATTCTGTATTTATTTTCGATGATGTGGCATGTGAAAATCAAATAAACATTCGTAATTACTTCTCTATGGGTAGACATAAACAAATCGATTGTTTTTATTTATGTCAAACATACTCTAAAATTCCGAAACAGTTGCTGCGTGATAATGCAAACTTTCTGATAATATTTAAACAAGACGATGTAAACTTGAAACATATTTATGAAGAGCATGTTAGTTCTGATATGTCGTGGAATCAGTTCAAGAATATTTGTAATACAGTTTGGAGAGAGCCATATAACTTTGTTACTATTTCCAAAGACTCTTCATTAAACAATGGAAGGTACAGACAGAATTTAGATAGTTTTTTTAAATTTTGAGCGAAAATGTGTAATTATATAAATCAATAACATATTAATCTAACTTAGTATTATATTTTCTTTGGCTGAGTACACTTGTTTAAAACATGGAAAAGAATATCAAAATGGAATTAGTGAAGTCTGTAGACTCTATAAAGAATAAAATAAAACAAATGAAGAACCAGGAACACTCCATGAACTTGTCACTTGATAAAGTGCTAAAAACCGTCACAGATCCCCTTAAAGCACTAGTCGATTCGAATATATCAATGGAAAAAATAAAGCACTTACAAAATACAACACTCCAAAATTCTGACGACATTGAATTGGATGACATTAATACTAGTTCATCTACAAAGTTTGAAGACTGCTACGATCCAAAACTGAATTCTGCACAAGTGCTTCAAAAGTCTCCTATAAAAGAAATACCCGATGATTTCGAAATTTCGCTAGAGGGTCGTGATATCCATGATATTTATGATGGTGTAAATATACCGTTTGGAATAAGAAGTGTAAACAAAACATTGCTAATGGGTAATTCAGTAGTCTCATTTTCTAAAATTGATAGTTTGAATGACAACAGTGCCATTTTAATTAAAATCGATGACAAATCCTATAATTTAACCCCTGGCTTGAAAGAACTTTTACTTCGAAGAAAACCTCATTTAAAATTAATATCGAGTAAAGATAGACTTGTATATAAGGACATGCTGAATTATACAAATGCTCATAAGAGAGATTTTAATCCTGGTGGACAAATAAGAGGCGACAAGGGAATAAAATATCGTGAAGTAATCAAACCATTATTTTCCGAATCGTTAAATGAAAATTTTCACACTGGAGGAAGCTTACCAACCCTAAAGGAATACAAAAATAACACTGACTTGGTATATTGGGATGACCCTAACGAACTGGTTGAGAGATTGAAACTATTAGTTGCTTCCAGAGATGCTGGCAACACCAACCATGATAATGAAATTTTATCGATACTTGAAGAGTTGAAAGAAGCTGGCATAATTAAGGAATAAATACTCATCATGATAAAATTTTGAAATGAGTCAAAACAAATGTACTGTTGTGAACATGAGCAAAACCGACGTGGTAAACGAAATTCATAAAAATGCGAGGGTGAACTTTCCACGAAGATTTGTTATTATGAAAGATATAGATGACCTGTGGCAAGCAGACTTAATCGATATGCAGTCAATTTCAAAGCAAAATAAAAATTACAGATTTATTCTTGCTATTATTGACACATTCTCGAAATATGCTTGGATTTTTCCTCTAAAAAGTAAAACCAAAGATGATGTATGTAACTCTTTTAAGAAATTATTGGATGAAGGGCGTGTTCCTAAAAATCTGCAAACGGATAATGGAACAGAATTTTACAATAATCAATTTCAAAAGCTTATGAAAACTTATCACATTAATCATTATTCAACCTTCTCAACCAAAAAGGCATCAATAGTTGAACGATTTATCAGGACATTGAAATCGAAAGTCTATAAGGAATTTAGTTTAAGAGGCAGCTACAATTGGATAGATAGCACGCTTAATAATGTTATTTACAAATATAATCACACTTATCATCGGACAATTGATGAAGTTCCTGCTAATGTGGATAACATTAATAAAAAACATATATTAGAAAGGTATTCAAGATTGGTAAAAAATCATAATATTAGAAGCAAATATAAAATTGGTGATTATGTGCGGATCAGTAAGTACAAAGGAACATTTGAAAAAGGTTACACCCCCAACTGGTCTACAGAAATATTTAAAATTCGAATGATACAAAATACAACTCCTATCACCTACTTAATAGAAGATACAATCAAAGGTCAACCTATTTTAGGTGCATTTTATGGGCAAGAGCTTCAAAAAACAAAACATCCCAATGTGTATCTAGTGGAGAAAGTTCTTAGAAGAAAAGGTAACAGGGTTTTAGTCAAATGGTTAGGTTTGCCTTCAGCTGAAAATAGTTGGATTGATAAATCAAATATATTATCATAAATAATAAAACATTAACTAACGACAATTCAAATTATAAGTATTTAATAAAGTGTTCAATCCAGATTAATCAGTCTTATAATGTGTATTGGAGAGAGTAGTCTTCTCAATTGGATTATAAATCACTTACCTTTTGAATTACACTTACCAGGATACAATTATTGTGGTCCTGGTACAAAATTAATTAAAAGGCTTACACAAGGAGATAACGGAATTAATAAATTAGACGAATATTGCAAAGATCACGACATTGCCTATCATAAATCATCAAACTTAAAGGATCGACACGACGCTGATTTAATTTTGTTAAATATGGCTAAAAAACGAGCAGTTGCTTCGGATGCGAGTGTAAATGAAAAATTTGCAGCACGCTTAGTAACCCGGGCTATGTCGACGAAAATTAAAACTGGTTCTGGTCTGAAAAGTAGTAGTAGTAGAACAAAGTGCCATCGAAAATTTACACCTGGAAATGGGTTAAAAAGTAAATTAAAAAATGTTATTTGTAAAACCAAGAGACATATGAAAAAATTGAAAACAAAAAGTAAAAAAATGGCTATAGAATTGGCTATCGCCGCTGCCAGAGAATTTGCAGATGATTCATCTATTAAACTTCCTCGTGTTATTCCTATACCAAAAACTGGTGGAGTATTGCCGTTAATTCCTATTTTTGCGGGATTATCAGCGGCAGGGGCTTTAGCAGGTGGTGCAGCTGGTATTGCTAAAACCATTAACGAATTCAAGATGGCTAAAAAGTTGTTGGATGAATCGAGGAGACACAATGAAAAAATGGAAGCGCTTTGCATTGGGAAAGGATTACACCTTAAACCGCATAAAGATGGGCTTGGAATTTTTGTATCGAAAGAAAAAAACTAAAATATCGGCTACCCAAACGAGCCTTAACTAACTTTGATATTTTGAAATATGGAAATAGTATCCCTTATTTTAGAGGTGTATTTATGAGAGATCAGCTCCCTAAATGCCCTTGTATAAAAGAATGCGGAGTTATTAATTTAGATAGTTCTAAAAACCCTGGTTCTCATTGGGTAGCCTATGCAAAATGTAATGATTATATTGAGTATTTCGACAGTTACGGAAATCTTAAACCTCCCAAGGAATTTATAAAATACGTAGGGTCTAAAGTCCGATATAATTATGAGAATATACAACATGATCACCCCTTTAATTGTGGACATCTATGTTTGGATTTCTTAAAGAGTTTTTGGTGTAGTCAAGGAATAAAATGAGCATGATCTTCTTTATGACTTCAGTATGAAAGCATGTCTACTACGGTTACCATCTCTGGAAATAAATCTGAATTGGTTTCGTATTTTCAACCACCTCTACATTTATCTGATCAATACGAGTGCGGTTTGCTATACTTTTCAATATTAAATTCTAGACCAAATGTGACCATCATTAATAGCAATCTGTCTGTAATCAGAATCGAGTGTGATCTTGTTCACGGTTCATACTACAACGGATTACCAACTCATTTTATTCACGAATTTGTATCAGATACTGCTCCAGGTCACCGGTACATAGAAATACCGCAAAACGTTGTTTACTTTCCAGTTAACAAAAATCTAATTTCATCTATATCTATTAAGATTGTAGATCAACTTGGTAACTGTATTAACTTTGGTGAAGAACATATTCAATTACGCCTTCATTTAAGAAAAACAAAATGATAGTATATTATAAAAACACTCCAGTGAAAATCAAACGTCTTATTCCATCTACGACCATTAAGGTGCATAGACGTAAGAAAAAAGTGAAGAAATTGAGTGAAGCAAATAAAGATTTTCTTAAAGCTCTAGGTTTTAAAGTATGAATATACTACAAATTACGGAATTACCCCACTTCGATAGTTCGATTGAAAGCTATGAAGTCCACTCATACAATCCCTACACTAACAGCTTTAGAGAAAACGATGAAATCAGAATCCCCATACACCAACAAGACATATACGTGTTACCGTCAGCCAGTTCAATTTACGTCGAGGGCCAAGCAAAGTTCTTCGACAAAGATGGAAAACCGATTAAGAAAAATATTACGTTCAGTAACAACCCTGTTATGTTTTTGTTTCAAGATATCAGATACGAAATAAATGGAATTGAAATAGATCGCATTAAAAATTCTGGAATAACGTCGACGATAAAGTCATACGTTTCAATGAATGATGGAGAAAATAAAGTTGCTGCTCTGTGGGGTTGGAACATACATGGACTAAAAAATGATGGTCATTTTAGTGTTATTATACCTCTTAATAAGATTTTAGGATTTGCGGAGGATTACAATAAAATTGTGATAAATTGTAAACATGAACTTATTCTGAATAGAAGTAACTCTATCTTAAACAGTATCATACCCACTGATGATATTGCGCATTTTCAAATAGACATACAAAGATTGCAATGGCGTGTACCACATATAAAAGTGTCAGACCGCGAACGACTGACACTACTAAAACACTTGGAAAGAGATAAACCTATTCAGATGGCGTTTCGAAATTGGGATTTATATGAGTATCCTTTGCTCCCTAAAACTACAAAACATTCTTGGTCAGTTAAGACTGCATCGCAATTAGAGAAACCTCGATATGTAATTTTTTGCATGCAAACCAACAGAAAAAATAACAAAACCAAAGACAGTTCTCTGTTTGATCACTGTGAGGTTACCAACGTAACACTATTTTTGAATTCACAGTATTACCCTTACGAGCCTCTAGGCTTAAATTTTTCGGAGAACAAATACAATATATTATATGAAATGTATGTGAAATTTCGTCAGTCGTATTACAACTGTCCTGCAGACCCCTTGCTTGATATGGTAGGTTTCAAGGAGAAGGCTCCTCTCTTTATCATAGACTGTTCAAGACAAAACGATAGTTTGAAAACAGGCCCTGTAGATGTCCGGCTAGAGATTGAATGTTCAGCGGCAATACCGGATAACACAACTGGATATTGTTTAATTATTAACGATCGCCTTGTGGAATATAAACCTTTGAGTAACATAGTGCGCAGGTTATCATGACTGCCATTGTAGATGTTCAAGGTTTTAAAACAGAAACAAATGAATTTATTATTAAAGAAATTGCTGTATTATGGAATAAAAAAATTCAGGTGTTTTTAATTAACCCACCATTTCCATTTTACGATTTGACGAAACCAGAGAAACGGCAAGTCAGTTGGATTGAACGTAATAGAAAGATATACTGGAGAGATGGATTTGTGCCTTACTCAAATCATCAGAATTTGATTGTAGATATTTTAAGAGATAAAAGTGTTTACACCAAAGGTTTAGAAAAAGTGTTATGGTTAAAAACTATTTCGAATAATAATAATATCAAAAATTTAGAAGATGAAGGTTGTCCTAATTTATTAAGCTTGTATAATAAATATGAACATTCTCATGATATGTTAAGTTGTATTTATCATGATGAAATATGTGCTTTAAAAAATGTAATAAGTTTAAATAAATGGTGTATAGATAATAAACTTTTGAAATAAATATTTTCTTGTTTAATTTTGCACAGTTGGGTAATAGGTGACAGTTTCCTATCCCTACCAATGCCATCCAATGCTAATCATTATAAGTTGCTAGTAACAGCTGTGCGATGTCATTATACATTTATAATTACCTGGATCAAGAACTAGTAAATGAGTATACAGAACATGTGTCAAAATAAATACCATCCTCGATATGACATGTATAGTGCATTTAAAATGCGTGAATTTTCATTTAATTACTATTGGGCAACGGCTGTTTCAAGGAGAAGATTGGTAATGGAAATGGCTGACGCTGGATTTTTTTATTGTGGAAATGGTGTAAATGATAAAGCAGCATGTTTCTCATGTGGAGGAGTTATAGAAGATTGGGAGATTTACGATGATCCTTGGATGCAACATACTATACAATTTCCTCAATGTTGTTATTTGAACGCTGTGAAAGGAACGGATTATGTTGACAAATCAAAACGTCTATTTTTAAAAGAAACAGAAATATAAAATTATTCTGAGGACAGATTGATTGTTTGCTGATTAAGCTACTAAATGCAATTAGCAACGGAGCCTAAGTAACTATAAATTACTTACAGTCATTTTATGCAGCATTCGATTCCTACAATTGCACCTAAAAGGTTGGATCATAAACTAAATTAAACAATTTTAAAATAAATGACATTAACTACAATGAAAACAGATTCAGTGAAATATACTTCTGAAGGCATTTGTAAAATTATTATTCAGAACGTTAATGGTGAAGCTATATTTGTCCGTGATATACAGCCCGCTCATAAAAACTCGAGCGTAGATTCATCAAAACCTCAAGTCAGAGATACATCCCAAGAAGATTTATTCTTTCTAAACATGCATGATGTATTAAATTCGGGAAGCATTCAAGAACTTGTCTTTAAAAGTGGTAATAGAGAGCTAACATTCTCCCGAGTTAACGAAATGCAGATTGGTCATGAAAAATTGAAAGCGGGTTCAACAAAGTGTCGGCAAACTGGCACATCATCAACGAGGAACATAATACGTGATTTAGTAATATCTGATTCAGAAGACATTCTATGCTACCAGATTCTACCGGAAGATGAAATTCCTATTATTTAAATCAGTTTGAAATAAAATTAATTTCCAATCAGATGAAAAGTGATAACTGAGGTCGAATAGATACAGAGCTGGGGGGAGACCCATTTACAGATCTTCTTTACTATTTGAATAGATTTGTATGATTCAGATTCAAATTTACTCTCACCATACTACACGTATAAATTAAATGAATGAAATGATGAATGAGTGAAAATTGCGGGTTTCCAGATCTTATCTGATCTGGAAACCCCAATTTTTACCTACTTGTACTGAAAGAGAACCCCCCCCCCCCCCCCCTTCAGTACATCTTCAGATAACTAGGGGAAGAGGGAGTTTCAAGTAATGAAAACAAGGTGGTCAGCGCCCTTTGGTCTCTGCGCTGACGTATGGGCAACCACTGTAGAAGCGACCGATGTGCAGAGACATCATAGTCATCAGTTTCTAATTCAATAGTTTTAAGGTTCCTAATTCTTCATAGAATAATCTAAAAAGATATAAAACGCAAAAATGTAATGGATGGAAACCTTAATAAAAATGTGCTAGACTTTGGCTACCTAAAAAATCACCCAAATCAATTTGCCTATATAGTATTTTCCCAACTATTTTGGTGTCAGCTTCCAGTCTAACCGAATGCAGCTGAATACCAGTATGTTACATGGAGTGACTGCTTACCATTTATAATTCTGCCTTTTACAAATTGCAACCATCCAGCGTTAGGAACTCCACAACCCAGTTCCTGGGTAACACGATACCCCTTGGTAAAACTGGTTGTCAGACTTTCTGGCTTCTGACAACCCGTAACAACTGTCAAAGATCCAATAATAACAGCCGGAACTTACTATTCGGGAAACTTACAGCTAACTTATACAGTGTTCTTATACAATATGAAATTGAAGGCCATTTACAAATTTCCACTGATAAACACTAAATATAAAACTAAAAGATAACGATTTGTAATGAATGGTCACCCATCCACGGGCCAACCGCGGTAAGCGTGACTTAACCTTGATCGATCGAACTGTGCGGCCGTTACTTTGCCACAAGCCCCTCAAAAAATCACCCAAACAAAATATCAATAAAACTGTCTTATCAAATTAAGACTCATCTTCCTTAATTATAATGGATCAACTCATCATCGAATTAAAGTGTCATAAAAATAAGCAATTACTTTGGCAAAATAAATGCTTAGCCCGACCTTGTAGCCTTCCGAAACTTTCCAAATTCTTCTCGTTAAAGGGCAAAGGGTGTGTGCCATTAATCATTGGAGATAGACAAGTTGTCGCCTTGTAAACGGATGTAATTTCTTTGGAGTAGGTCTTTCTGGCGTATTTGGTAGACTTTCAAGCTGCTGATGCTGGTTTAAAGTGCGCTGTGCAAATCGTCCAACCCGAATGTGCGTTTTGCACTTTAAACCAGCAGCTTGAAATAATGATCGATGGCGCAATCATACATCAATAAATTTTCCAAGTGAGGTGGTGTTTATTAGTACCATAGGGAGCGGTACATCCTGCCAGGGTTGCGAGTTTGTCCGAAAGGGATATCGTGGCCCTGGCTAACAGGCAAATGAAGGAACACGGGTGGGTTTTAGTCAGTAAAAGTCTGATACGCCCTCCCGCTCCGCCCAGAACAGGAGAAGTTATTTGATAATTTCCCACCCAAAAAAAAAAAAATCGACCAATAGATTACTATAATATTGAGGTATTCCACTTAGTTATGATCGTATGTTGTGTTTTGATGTTTCCTCTGAGGGGTAGGCAACACCGAACTCATCCAGCGGGGCAATTGCGTAAAACATAGCAATGAGTATCATTTTGACAGTTCAACAACATTCATTGGGCTATTTACGTTGTTGAGCACACAAATTTTTCGAACATTTATGAAGCAATGGATTAGTAATATACTTCAAAATCTTTCAGATTGCGATTCAAACTGTGTGTTTAAAAAAATATGTGAACATCCAAAACGTGCTTAAGTATACGTTTTAACCAATTTACAAAATAATTACCATTTGTAATTCTGCACCTTACAAATTGCAACTATCCAGCGTAAGGACCCAAATAGGAATTTAAGAGTTACCTTTGGTGTAAAAGTATGCAGGGAATGAGCCTTTTTGTTTGGTTTAATATTATTTTTTTACTGGTTTAAATAACACTTTTACCTACTAACCAAAACTATTAAGTCAACTCATTCTCCTGCCCATATCCCAATTTATTTGGGGTCGGCGCAACATGTTCCATACTTCCCTATTAGTCGTCATCTCGGTAGTCACCCCCTTTCTAGCCATATCATCTTTCACACAGTCCATCCATCGTTTCTTTGGTCTTCCCCTACTTTTATAGTCATCGACATTCATACTCAAAACTTTCCTCATGACTTTTTTATTTTTTATTTTCTTCATAAGTATTTAGTCAACTAACATCTTCTAACATACAAAATGATTGATTGCAGCCTTGACCTAGTGTCATATTTATGACTAAAGTTTTGGTTTCCTAAGAAACCGGTGAACGGTCACACAATAACAGCTGTCCAAACACAGAGCGTTTTTGACACCTTAATGTCAAATACTGGTGAAAATGACAGATTTTCATGACTGTTGATAAATTTATAATCAAAGTCAAAGTCATGCAAAGTCAAATTATTTATTTCAAAAAGGCACCGAGGCACTTTTGAACGTCAAAATTTACAAAAAAATAGGATTGTTGCCCCTTCCAAAAGTTAGTTTCGTATGGAAAAGAATGGGCAAGAAACTCTAATATTACTCTTTAAAAAAAATGACGGCACCGCGGCTAAAGCTTTACGTCACGACAACAGATTAAATAAGTAGTAACCATTGACTTATAAACCTATGGACTTGCCATACCTACAAAATTAGCGGGATCACCTACAAAAATCGTGCACTTAAAATGGCCGCCTTTCGTACGGTTGTTATTGCGAGTGCGAGAGAGAAAGCAAGCAACCGTTTGACAGCATATTGCCGAGTTTTGTACTACAAAACTTGGCACTAAACATGGCGACTTGTCACGCATACATGATTTTGCAGTCACACAAAAGTGTTGCCAAATTTAGTTCTTGACAAACATTTAGATGTCTCTCTTTTCATAGGCAGCTCTTGATTAGTTAGAAAGAAACAAAACGTTTTTTAATTGTATGTGTCGATATGATAGAATATTTGTATAACTATTCTTCCTATAGTAGAGTTTGCCATCTCCATAGTTTTCCTACCTCAAAGGTAATAACACAATGTAAATTGTCTTTGGTCCCTCCGAACAATGAAAAGCCTGGCCCTGACATCAAGCAATGGACAAGATTGTCAAACTTTTATTGTTTCAATACGAGGCTTTTGGCTACTTTGTATGTGTGTATTTATTTTGTAATGTGCGTCTTGTTTGTACAGAATAAACAAATTTTCTTTCTTTCTTCTTTTTTAGGGTTCCGTACCTCAAAAGGAAAACACGGAACCCTTATAGGATCACTTCGTTGTCCGTCTGTCTGTCAGTCTGTCAAGACCCGTTTTCTCAGGAACGCGTGGAGGTATCAAGTTTAAATTAATATCAAATACGTAGGTCCCTTGAAGCTCTAAAAAAATCAAGCTTCCAAGTCAACGCAATAAAAAAATACGGGGATGTAAGCGACATTATTGCGACATATTTCGATACTCGCAAATAAATCAAAACCTATAGGGTACTTCCCGTTAAGCTAGAATCATGAAATTTGGCAAGAAGCAAGGTCTCACAGAACAAGCAAAGGAAAAAGTTCGAAAGTTCGAAAATTGTTAATTTGTTGTTTTATCATATAAAAAAAATACTTTGTTGCGATTACAAACATTTTCAGTTGGAAAATTTACTGTGACGTATATCGATGTATGGGAAAACATGTTTATCAACTAGAATATTAAGTTTGTTTTAGGGATAAATTCATCCCAACTACGGAACCCTTCATTGTGCGTGGTCCGACACGCACTTGGCCGGTTTTTCTTTACACGTCACGTTATACAATATCATAAAAACAAAAAGACAACATTACTACCAATCTCAGTAATGACTATAACATAAATAAATTAAACGAAATGAAACAATTCAGTCATTCAAGTCGTAAAGATGGTACAATATTAACGTTATTACGACTATGTTCACGAGCAAGCAACAAAATGTTGCGTCTTCAGGCTTCATTTAAACAAATTAAGCCCGTGGCGATGAGTTTGAGGGCTTTTATTGGAGATGATACGATTCCGATCGGAAAATCGGAAAATAAGTAGTACCTTCCCCATTTCAATGTAATTGAAAGTTTTGTAAAAATTGTCAGTATTAAAAAGTAAATCAAATCAAATCAAAATGGAAATAATTTATTACACATAAACCTACATGGGCACTTATGAAACGTCAGAAATCAGGTGCACGGTTCCAAATGGTCGTTTCCTATGGAGAAGAGCCGGCTAGAAACTCCACGGCTACTCTTTTAAAATAATGGGCTTTTACAATGTTTTCTAATTACAGAGTTAATAGGTATGGGAGGACAGATCATAAATCTACTTTCTTTTTTTTCTGTCAATTGACTTTTCATTAGTGTCTGTGTAATTTTACAATTACATTACTTTCCGAGTTTGAGTGATTTCGTGTTGTTACTTAATTGGGTCAGGACCAAATCTTTGACGCAATTGCATAACGGAATGTATCACACTGTAAAATAAATATAGCACAATATAATTATCTAGTGTGTGTAAATAGTCGGCATATTTTAGGCAAGTGTCATTTCACTTGATTCCCGTTGAGATTTCCGTTGTACAATTACGTCAAAAATTTGGTCGTGACCCAATTATGACTTTTAAAAGTTCTTGTTTCATTCCAGATAATTAAATATTATATCTAAGTAACTGTTATCAAATCCTACATTGGGATCGCCTCCCCACATTCGTCTTTACTTGTATACATTTCCATCTTGAATCCTATGGAACCACCGATTTAATTGAAGAATGGCATACCATGTGAGAGCAGTACCTACGACCTACAAATCGTACGTTATCACTGGGCCACCCCCAGTGATAACGTACGATTTGTAGGTCGTAGGTTCGAACCCAGACAGGCGCTTTACTTTGTGTAAATTATTTCATCACCACTGCTTTCAAATCGGTTAAGGAAAACATCGTGAGGAAACCGGCATGCCCTAGAACCAAATTCGAAGCCATGTGACATCTACCAACCCGCACTAGGCCCGCGAGGTGGATTACGGCCCACTCCCTCTCACCGAGAGGAGGCCTGTTTCCCAGCAGTGGGAACATTATAGGCTGACTAGCTTCTGCCCGCGGCTTGGCCCGCGTGGATGTCGGAAAAAATGTCACGAGAACGTACTACCGGGGGTAGTTAAAAAAAACAAATTTTGTAATTTACTTTCATGCCTAGTTTTAGGTTTCTTAACTCAAGGAATAAGATTTTTCATACAAACAAAATCCCCCCTTTTCACCACTTAAAGGTCGAATTCCAAAAACCCCTTCTCAGCAGATGCCTACGTCATAATTTAGAGTTAATCAAGCCACGCAGTAAAATCCTCCCTTGTCAAATTGACTACCCTTTTTTCACCCCGTTAGGGGTCAGTTTCAGTGGCTAGAGAGGCGCCACGGCATCCTGTTATATCCACGGGTTCCTACTCTGGATAAAGTGGGAGGGAACGCCCGGGTGTCACCACTGTGTGGATCGCCCAGAGAACACCGGTGGAGGTCTGCCCGACTTGGGCGGAGCACCGCCATATCCTCACGGAGGCGACGCTGGCGGCGATCTCTCGTCGGTCCGGCCCTGGTTCAAGCCATGGCTTCCGAACCATGGTTCGGAGCGAGAGTTCATGGGAGTCCGTCACCTCCTTCTGCGAAGCAGTATTGCTCGCGAAGGAGGAGGCGGAACGCGTGAGGGAGAGGCAAAATTCATGCCCTCACGCTCTTAGTCTTGTTTCTAAGTATAAATACTGAGTTTCGAGTTTATCGGACCGCACGTTGAAATTCTTCTATACAAACTTTGACATCCCCAAATCCCCTTTAAGGGGGTAGTTTGAAAAAACTAAAAATGACAAACTTTATAATTTACTTACGTAAGTATACATGCCATGTTTTAGGTTTATTAACTCTTGGAATAAGATTTTTCATACAAACAAAATTCCCTTTTTACCTCCTTACAAGGTCGAATTTCCAAAAACCCCTTCTTAGCGGATACTTACGTCATAACTATCGATGTACCAAATTTCAGCCCAATCCGTTCAGTGGTTTGAGCTGTGTGTTGATAGCCCAGTCAGTCCCACGACCTTATATTTAAATAAATATTGTGTATTTGTATAAGTTGGAGTAACATTTCGTTTTGTTTCATCGCAATCGCTTCATTCTATGAAAAGTTAGAAACGGTACACGTGTGCTTATATTATTTTTACTTGAATACAAAATTTAGCGAATAAACAACTTCAATACAAAACGTCATCCCCCTTTTCACCCCATTGTGGGTTGAAATAAAACAAAAAACAATGGTTTACGTTCTGTTAGTTTCCAACCTCAAGCCAAAATATTAGTTATTTTAACTTGAAAAATAATGAATTTCATCCCCCTTTTCACCCCTTAAGGGTTGAAATTCTAATAACACCGTTGAGTTAGCTTCCAACCATAAGCCTAGATAATAAATTTTGTGATTTTTACTTCGAAAATTAAGGACTTTCCATACACAACTTCATCCCCATTTTTAACCCTTCGGGGGTAAAATTATCAAAAAATAATTTATACGTGTCTCACACGTATAAATTATTTTCAATCATCAGCCTAAACACAAAATTTGAAGATCCTAACTTCAAAACTGACGGACTCTCATATAAATTTCCATCTCTTATTTTACCCTTTTAGGGGTGGAATTCCCAAAAATCCGTTCTTAGTGGATTCTCATCACAAAGAACACACCCTCCAAGTTTCATGTCTCTAGGACCAGCGATTTAGGCTGTGTGTTAGTTTCCACCTTTTTTTTTAATATGATTGACGTGTAAACGTGTTTGTACAAACTTACTTACAGAAAATAATTAATTTATCATTTATTTATCATTTAACCATAAGCCGAAATATTAGTGATTTTAACTTAAAAAATAAAAAACTTGAATTAAAAAGAAAATGTCATCCCCTTTCACCCCTTAAGGGTTGAAATTCTAACAACACCATTGCATTAGCTTCCAACCATAACCCTAGATAATATATTTTGTGTTTTTTACTTCGAAATTTAAGGACTTTGATACACAACTTCATCCCCCTTTTTAACCCTTCGGGGGTAGCATTATCAAAAACGCTGAGACACGTATAAATTAATTTTCAATCGTCAGCCTATACACCAAATTTGAAGATCCTAACTTCAAAACTGACGAACTTTCATATAAACTCCCATCCCCTATTTCACCCTCTTAGGGGAGGAATTTCGAAAAGGATAATATTTTTGTGTTCACCAAAAATCTAAAGGTACATCTATGTATGCATTTCTAAAATATTGATCTTAAACCCGTTTAATTGTTTTACTATAATTAAACTACTCGGCCAACAAAATATGTTACATCAAACAAATTCCAAATTAACACCAAGATATAACACTTTTTTATTGTAGTGCGCTGCAAATATTCTATTGTAACAATAACTATTTTATTCTTCCCCGAAAAATACTGATCGTGCACCAAACAAAAATGGGTAGGTTAGGTTAGGTTAAAACTGTGACCTCCTACGCACGAGCCGAGCGAGCGAAGCGAGCGGTGCCGCGGCAGCGGCCGGCGAGTGCCAGAAACGACTTGCAAAAAAACATTTTTAGTAAGCATTACATTTTATAATGTGTTCATTTTTTATTAATAAAGCTACATTGGACATTAATTGGTGTTTGATTCAAATACATTTTGCAGTGCATTATCTGAAATAAAACTAAAAAAATAAATGCTTGTTTTTAAAATTAGGTGTATTACTATTTTTACAAATTTGCAACAGTTGTTAAATAGATGCTCGTTATGACATATTTTAATGAACATATTTTGGTGCACATTCAGTATATTTGGTGGAACACAGGCAAAATTAGGTAAATGAAATGGGAATAAATTGAAGTACTTTTAAATACCATCCTTTCGAAAAACCGTTTCTTAGTGGATACCTTCTCTTCATAAAGAACACACTCTCCAAATTTCATGTTTCTAGGATCAGCGGTTTAGGCTGTGCGTTGATATATCAGTCAGTCAGTCAGGACTTTGAATTTTATATATATAGATTATGTAGTATGTATACCATGTGAAGCCAGGTATAATACAAAGTAGTATGAGCAAATACGATAGCTTAGCTGTGCATGCTGTGGTCTACTATATGTGGAGTACATCTATTTAATACGTGACGCTGCCCATTATTTCTGTGTTATGTATTGTGTATAATATCTTTTATTGGGCATCCTATATAAATAAATAAATACAAGATAAGGATTAAAAGAAGAGTGAAAGAGCACTATCTTTCCACTTCGTCATAGTTGCGTATGTATAATATTTATTATTTTAATTGAATTATATATTTTATTTTTATTTTAGAAGTATGTATGTATTCTCATATTATTTTTTTAATTTTATTAAGTGTATTGTTTTTGATTTTATGTATTCTATTTTTTCTTCTACTCTTACACATGGTGTCTACATCTCTTTGTCTACTTTCCTGTCGCAGGTAAGCTGGAAGAGATTTCTTTAAAAATAAGCATCACCTTTGTACGTATTTTTCTATTTTTTTCTTTTTGTATGATAATTTAATAAGTTTAAGTGTACATAAATGGTTAAATAAATAAAACCAACTGACACGACCACGATCCGACCCAATCGTTCGAAATAAACAACCCTAGCGAACCTCTTCATCAGAAATTAGCCAAGTTGCCGGGTGTCAGGGCAATTTCGTCGGCGGCAACTCGGGCTTGTTGCGTGTTATATTGATGTAGGCTTATTATCTGCCGTAGCCTTGTACGGAGGTATTGTGGGCTGGAACACTGATTTACCGCTGAACAAGGTTATAGGATAGATATTTTCACGCCATTTCTTGGATAAAGAATTTTCGGGTGCTCCGTTCAGTGACACTTTTGGGGCGTCATAAGTGAAGTTAGTGAAGTGTTTTGTATTCTGTGCCCAAAATCTTTGTTGCTTTATTATTTTATGTTCCTCCATATATTAGATATATTTTATACCAGGCATCAGTTCGCAGTAGTAAATGTCAGGACATACTCACTCGACACCAGGGGTTTCTAAAGTTATTATTTAGTTAAATAGGCATGTCGGCGATTCCAATTGCTCTTTCGACACCTTTTTCTAATACTTTTTTTTTTTTTTTTTGGTTGGGAATTTATCAAATAACTTCTTCCGCTCTGGGCGGAGTGGGAGGGCGTGTCAGACTTTTACTGACTAAAACCCACCCGTGTTCCTTCCGTTGCCTGTGTGCCAGGGCCACGATATCCCTTTCGGACAAACTCGCAACCCTGGCAGGTATTGGTCCTGACGACCCGGGCCTGGTCCTTATCGGACGGCGAGCTACCCGTCACCACCGTCCACAGGCCCGCGCCTACGGTGGCCGGAAATCGGCTTGCGACTCCCGACGCCCGGGGCGTCTCCTGCGGCGACTAGGGGCGCGAGGGCGCGAACCTTGCTCCCTCACGCGTTCCGCCTCCTCCTTCGCGAGCATTACTGCTTCGCAGAAAGAGGTGACGGCCTCCCATGCACTCTCGCTCCGAACCATGGCCTGAACCAGGGCCGTACGCGAGAGATCGCCGCCGCCAATCGCCTCCGTGAGGACACGGTGGTGCTCCGCCCAAGCTGGGCAGATTTCCACCGTATGCTCCACCGTGTCCTCCGGGCGATCCATACAGTGGTGACACCCGGGCGTTTCCTCCCGCATTATCCTAAACAGGAACCTCCCGAAACATCCGTGTCCGGTGTCCACCTTTTTCTAACACTTAAGTTAAAGTTTATCTGAACTAGCCTTTTTGTCCATTCTAGAAATATGCTGTCATTGTTTAGGTTAACCTTTACTGACATCAGACTTTACAGACAAAGACAAAGAGTGTCAGAAATTAAAATCGGAAGCGGAGACGCTTCCAATTTTAATTTTGATCACTTGGTCAATTAAATTGGTAGCACAGTATTAAATATTGTTACTTTATTTAATACAGTACAACCGTTAATTAGTATCTTGATATTGAATATCAACTTTCATATTACACGATTGATTGGACCACTGTGGCTCCAATTTGTTTCAATAATTTTGTTCCAATTTTAATGATGTTCATTGAGATCGAATGATATCGAATAAAATAATTGCTGCTCATTCACGTTATTAATTCGTTTCATTCAAATTTAAAAAATAAAAATTACTTTTTTCATGAACAAATTTACCTCGCAGCAGAAAATGGAAAAGTTTTTTTTATCAGAAATGTTTCTGTTGTCGCACTAACTTAAGAGCAGGCAGTCTAAATCTATGCAAGCTGCAAACGAATGCAAGCTGCGCCCCTCGCTCCCCGCCACTCGTTATGAGCTAAACGCTATTAACATCAGTAATAAAGTTGAATGTCGCGTGCGCTCTTTGATCGTGTTCGAGCACGATACTAAATAGCGTAAGTTCCAATTCATATTTCGTATATAACTAAAGTAATAATTGATCTAGAGAAAAAATATCTTGCGTCGGGATAATAAATTATATTTTCTTGCTGTGAATATTTATTTTAGATATAAAAGCTAAACAATCCTGTTTTTTTTAGAATTAACCTTAAAAAAGACATGATTTATGAATAAAAAATGTATTGAGAGAAAATATTACAATTACGTAACTGTCTTCAACATGGAAAGAAAAAGATCCAATAACCCATATACTAAAGTTTCATTTTGCTTGTATGTGTGACTGTGTTTCAGAATATTCATGCAAATTAACATCAAAATAGGGTGCCTCCTCTTAAGTATTATTCATTAATAGTAGGTTAGTGATGGCTAGGGCACTAGCACCAGTAGATCAGTGACGTAGATAGGGGGGAGGGCGTGGTGGGCGGTCCGCACCGGGTGCCACCTGATTGGGGGTGACACCCGAACGTGAAAAAATATTTATTTACTACTTTGCCATTTTAACCAAGTTATCCAAACGAAATAATTTAAATAAAGCAAAAAAGGGAAGGAAAAGATCACGGCAGCAGTATAGACAGCGAAATTAAAAGGAAAACTAGGCTTTAGAAGTTAACAAGTAATAGTCGACCAACTTACATTTGCAGTTGGAATGTTTGGGAGAACATGTTTTTCAACTAAGTACAATGTTAAGTTTGGTCTTGGTATAAATTCATCCCAACTACGGAACGTTTCATTGTGCGTGGTTCGACACGCACTGGGCTGGTTTTTAGGGTTCCGTACCCAAAGGGTAAAACGGGAACCCTATTACTAAGACTCCGCCGTCTGTCTGTCTGTCCGTCTGTCTGTCTGTCTGTCTGTCCGTCTGTCTGTCTGTCTGTCTGTCCGTCTGTCACAAGCTGTATCTCATGAACCGCGATAGTTAGACAGTTGAAATTTTTACAGATGATGCATTTCTATTGCCGCTATAACAACAAATACTAAAAAATAGAATAAAATAAATATTTAAGGGGGCTCAAATACAACAAACGTGTTTTTTTTTTGCTCGTTTTTGCTTGATATTGATAACGGCAACAGGTAGACGCTTAAAATATTCACAGAATACTTAGTTATATATTTACTTTAAAAATAAATAATTAAATTAAAATAAAACAAATATTTAAGGGGGGCTCCCATACAACAAACGTGATTTTTTTGCCGTTTTAATAGATAATGGTACGGAACCCTTCGTGCGCGAGTCTGACCCGCACTTGGCCGGTTTTTATTCTTGGGTGACACCACAATAATTATGCGCACCGGGTGTCAACCATGCTAGCTACGCGACTGCAGTAGAGTAGGGAGTAAAAGTAAGGCTCAATTTACATCACCACGAAACGGAATGAAAGCGAGTTTTTGTAACGATATTGTACACAGCAAAATTAACTTTATCTCAATTGCGTAACGTACAAACTAGGTACGAGCTTGTAATTGCGGGAATTACTTACCGAGAATGCGCGAGAATTCTCCAGAAAACGTGCGGCCTGTAATAGTTTGAACATTACACCATTGACATAAAGTACATCATGCTTTGTACAAAAAAAAATCGCAATGTAAATTGAACCTTAAACAAATTATCCCCATTATCTACTAACTTAGGCCTAATCTATCATTCCGACATCTACGAAATGGAAAATTTGATTACACTTTTTCTAAACTAGAAATAACTGAAATGCAATTACTCTAATGCTTATAAGTACGTACTTATTCTGTTCCTACACATAATTCTAATCCTTATAAATGATTAATTCATTTAGTTAGAGCATAAAGTTTAGGAGATTTCAGACCCTAGCCATTGACTAATTGGAATGTTAAATTTTAATTATTACCGGCTGAATGATAACAGACCTTATTGCAAGAAAGTATAACTTGATACCGACAATGCACGGTATGGGTTTAAAACAATGCACCTCTGCCCTGCTTTCCGAAGTAGTACAGAACTTCCCCCTTCGGGGAAATATAGGTGTGACATCAATCGGTCGGCTCCCAGTCTAACCGGATGCAGCAGAATGCCAGTATTCTACATGGAGCGACTGCTTGTTTGACCTCACAACCCAGTAGCTGGGTAATACGATACCCCTTGGTAAGACTGGTTGTCAGACTTTCGGGCTTCTGACGACCCGTAACGACTGTCAAAGATCCACAAAAAACAGCCGGGACCAACGGCTTGACGTGCTTTCCGAGGCACAGAGGAGACTCGGTATGTAAGGGTCACCCATCCACGGACCAGCCCCGGAAAGCGTAGCTTAACCTAATGGATCGACCCGTGCGGCTGTTATTACTTAGCCACGAGCTCCTCCCAAATATAGGTGTGACGTCACGTTCCATGAATCATAGAACTAAACAAACTATACAGTATACACACTGACGCAATTTACAAAAATTTAGCGACAACTTCAACAGAATACGCAAATAAAGCCAATTGTATTCATATGAATGTCGGCTGTCGAAAAAAAAAGCATCCTGTGTCGTGTCGCGATGATTCATTTATTATTGTAAAGGTTATTACTGACCGCGGCGTAACAACTCTATTTGTATGAGCGGCTCCCGAAATATACCAGAATACTCGTAGCATACACAATGAAATGCAAAATGGGTCAGATTTTCAAAATAATGTAGTTGTTTTTTGTGGTGTCCATTTTAATTTGGGCTGGGAGTGTAAGATTACTTAGGCCAGACATGTTTGTTGTCAAGAATAACTTGGAATGTGATTTCATTTAGTGTTGGCTAATAGGTAGGTCCCTACTGTTGCAGCTATCTATCAAATTGACTTCAGCTATTGAGCTAGCATGATAAACGCCTTCTGGGCCTTCAGTCTCGATATACATAGCGATCGCTGTACGACCGAATTCGGTCGCAAAGTCTTAGGAGTCCCTAGACGGTCAAAAATGCTTGACAACATTGTGCTTTTTTTCTTTCTATGTCGAGACTGCAGGGCCTGGATAGTAATCGGTCAATGGTGTCGTTAACGAGGCGGTCAATTACGCCAGGTCTTGTCCATTAACTGAAAACTGGCATTCATTTCTAAGAAAACCATAGCTGTTTTGCTTTTTGCGAGATTTTTAAACGTAAGTTATACTTAGGATTCTAGTTCTTTCTGGATACTAAGGAGCAGGGGCGACGGCTACATACAACCCTATTCCTACCGGCTTCCCTTCGGAACAAAGACTCTATACTACTCTCTACATAGTCACATTACAGGTATTTAATAAGTTAAAAACGCGTACCTAGGTAGTACACGTACGCGTTTTTAGGGGAGACTATAGGTATCCTAAATCGCGAACGCAGTTTACATTTTCTGTTTTAACTAAGAGATCCGACAAATTTAGATGGCTTTAAATTAAGAAAAGTAAAGGAATGATAAACATTTATGAGGTAATTTTGATGTTATCTTGAATTTATGTGAACTGAACAACTTTTTCTTCGGCTTCCCTCTAATTGAAGTTGTAGCTTCGCTACTGCTAAGGAGCATAGTGTATCTGATTCTGTGAGAAATATAAGAAAAAATATCCAGTAACAGTAACTAAAGAACCTACTACTAAAGACCCACGCTCTGTCATCTATATTTAAAATTATTAAAACCACCAGCACCCTAACTGGATGCACTATCAATCATAATCTGAAAGATTTTGAAGGATATTGCTAATCCATTGCTTTTTTTTAAATTTATTTAACAGCTTTTACCTTACAAAGGTACGTCAGCCTCATCATACCCTAATCTAACTAATTATTACACGTAATTATAATATTATTAATACAAATATATTATTGCCTAAGCAAGGCAGTGATGCAGCTCCCGAATTAGGTGTAGATAATATTATAATGAAAGCCCAACATCATACCTATTAACTTTCAACTCCCGCATCACTATCTCCCTCTCTCTTTTGTTCTTTTCACATTCCACCAGCAAATGTTGGACATCTTCGACTTTAATACACACTTTGCAATAGGGAATATGCACGTATTTCAAAACGTATCTATTATTTTAATATACATTGTGTAGGAGTCAAGAAACAAATTCCAATATTTTTTACATTTTTTAATGCCTTAAAAAATGTAAAAAATATTGGAATTTGCGTTTTTTTTGGTGGAACGGAACGCAAACTCAAAACGCGTCCTCTTCGAAAATGCCGGAAGTGACGAAACAAAACATGTGAATAAAATCTATTCTTTGCTAAATGCTTGAAATCTCACTAAGGTAGATATGTAAGTGCGATTTCTACTTGAATAAAGCATACACAATTATTTTATATATAAGATTTAAGGCTAAAAACAGATGTAAACAAAGCAGTTTCGTGAACAATGACGTCACATCATGACCGCGACAGAAACGGACGTTTGAACTGTAGTATAAAATTGTTGTAGTTTCATAATTTTTTTGAGCATCAAGCAGTAGTTCAGTTTAACTTTAAATACTTTTCTTTGGTTTATATTACTGTCTATCATTGATTTAGTGAAAAAAAAAACATGCATATTCCCTATTACACACTCGACTTTTTCCATTGCTTCATATGTTCGAAGTCTGCTCAACAACGTAAATAACAGCAATGAATGTTGTTGAGCTCTCATAATGAAACCCATTGCTACTGTAAGTGTGTTATGCTATTACCCCGCAGCCAGGTGTGACCATTTTATAGACACGCCAAATCGCAGTTTAGAACGATATAATATTGACAGATATTTTAACTGAATTAATGAGTCTATTTCTTTCAAAACTCAAACTCAAACTCAAAGCATTTATTTCAATTAAACCATTTACAGGCACTTTTGAATTGTCAACAAGTCGGTCAGTTACAAATATGAAGCTAGTTGCCCATTCCAAATAGTAGGTTCCTATGGAGAAGAACGGGCAAGAAACTCCACAGACACTCTTTTAAAATAAAATATTTGATACATTACATCATTCTTATTGAAAATATACATGTGAGAACGATGCAAAACGTCAGAAGCGTCCGTGATAAAAAAAAACAACTCAAAACTAAAATAATTAAAAATAAGCCGTGGCAGCTAAGAGATGACCAGTCCCAACTGACAGCGCCCGTTCACGAACATGACGCATGGATCAGCACCATTCAGCTCAACCATTTTGAAGGGAGCTAAATGATCCAACACACATGCCACCATCAGCGAGACATCTGAGTGAGCATGACATACTCTCAGCTGCCAGGACATATTCAAGTCAATGAAAGACATATTACCCGGTAAACGGTAGCTCTATTGTACATAGTACTCACACATGTGCTATGCAAATATTACAATAAGTAAAACATTATTGACTAACTTACGGTGAAGGAAAGAACCCTTAGGCAGCCAAAACTTTAGTGGTATTTTATCGTTTGCTAATATGCAAGAATGGACATTAAATTTTTTATTACCAATGTTATTAGTATAAGCTCCGCAGACAAGGACAATGCGACACCGCAAACGACAGCGCGCCGCGACTCTAGTAGAACAGTTTCTATGAAAAATTCATGGAAATTGTTCTAATTTCGCGTCGCACCGTTGCGTGGCGCCTGTTTGCGGGACCCTTAAATAACTTGAATTTCAATCAGATTTTTCATTTGGTCAGTCGTAGCTCAATTTACTTTAAAGCAACGATATAGTCGCTGGCACGTAACTTGGCAAGAGTCGTTAGATGTTTATGTCCTTTCTGTAGCTTTCTTCTAAACAGACACTTTAAAAATAAATTCTGGCAATAACCATAGATTAATGACAAGCAATAAAAGTGATAATTTTTTCGTTGCACTAATTGTACAAGCGTAAACTTACTCAGACTATGCGAAAACCTTGCCAAGTTACGTGCCAGGGACTATACCACGTGTGATAATTTTGGATAATTGTTTATGAGTATGGGTCTATGCACATGGCGTTTTATTACGCGCTGTTGACGAGCGTTTTCTCAGTGCAAACGCAACTTGCGCTGCTTTTTCAAGGCAGAAAACGCGCTGTGAACGCGCAAACCATGCTTATCGCATGGAACGTGTATAAATAACGCTAGGTGTATAGGGGCCCTAAGAGTTCACACGGCGTTCTTTATGCGCTGTCGACAGCGTGTTTTCTGCCTTGAAAAGCAGCGCTTTTGTGCAGCGCGAATAAAAGCGTCGAGAGCGCGTAAAAAAAATTCTGTGTGCATAGGCCCTTAGACTGCTAGAGCAACTACGAGAAATTCGTCTCACATAAACAAGACGCTTAATAAATAACTATCATTAAACATTTCCATTCGCTATCAAGCTGATTAAACGGAGACAATTTTTCTTCAACGTACTTTTTATCCTCCAAACAATGATTACAACTGAACCACACCTACAAAATCACAACATTTAACTACACCATAATTCTAGCTAACTGTTATATTGTAAAGTACAGCAATATCGCTCGAATGGTGTTTACAAACGCGATCGTATGCTCCTTAACTGCAGCCCGACCATGTTAAAAAGCCCTCTCTACGTCAGCTCGCGCAAACATTCGCGAGGCATATTTAAATTGGTCGGGTAAAGTTAATTACTTAATTTCGGTTAAGGGGCATTCCGCTTTTGATTTATTAGCATAATTCTGTAATTAAGTAAGCGTGACATCGGGCCCGTTGATCTAGATAGCGTGCGTCGTATGCAAATGTGAAAGGGTGTTTTAATGTTGTATTATCTTTTGAATGAGCTATTTCTCAATTAATCTGATGTGCGTTAAATGTTCTGTTTCTAGAAAATTATTTTCATCTAGTTCACTGAGACATCGATCTAGATATAAAATAAGTTCATTGCACATATGTGGTAAAAGGAATTTGAAAAGAAAAACTATATTAGACTCGTACAAATATTCGAATAAGAAATAAATAAACTCAGAAAAAAAATTCTACCAAATTAAATTAATATTTTCCTCCTGATTTAATTATGAACTTCGATCAATCCACCCTCTCCTTCTCACACACTTCGCTCGGTACATTGCTACCCTCAACTAGCCACCACATAGCAACAAACAAAAACAATTATTACAATTAACCCAAACCACGATCAAAAAGTTATGAATACCGTAATCTTGCAACTGACATTACAAGAAATCAAAAGACCATCAAACTCGCATCGTTCATATTCTATGGTACATTTAAAATGCTACGTTATTACCATAAGCCGTGTACGACAAACGAGCAACTTGTTAAGGCCCATTGTGACGATATCACACCAGTAATGAACGCAATAATCTTCAGATTAAAATACAATGGCTCGTGTGAACGTACCCTTATTATGCTGATTTAGTGAATGTGAAAGGCAATTGTTGGAATGATGCACTTACAATATTGGTGGGTGCACATTGTTATTCTTTTGGTTGAATCAACTTATTGTGGGGAGCTTAAGGAAATTGGAAAATGGATGTGAATTTATTTTGTTTATTTGTTCGTACTTCACTAATAAAATACTTTAGGAATATATATTTTGAATATTTTGCTACGCTTATTATCGAAAACATAATTTCAAATAAACACATTTATTAATTTTATTGAAACTTACTTAATTTAATAAACACACACACATATATACATAATTAGCCTATATTTTTCCTACTGCTGGGACACAGGCCTCCTCTCGGTGAGAGGGAGTGAGCGGGCCCAGTGCGGCTTCGTAGACGTCACATGTTTTCCTTCACCGTTTTGAGAGCAGTTGTGCCTGTCTGGGTTCGACCTACGAATTACAACTCGTAAGTCGACCGTTACCACTAGGCCACCACTGCTCCACTTAAGAAAGTAAAACAATATCAATAGAAAAAATACTACTTTACAAAAGTCCGTTGTCTTTATTATCCTGATACCTGACTTTGCTCATGGAGATAACATCCCGGCTGAGTTTTAATGCATGTGGGATTTCTGCCTCTATACGCACCCTCTTTGAAAACAATCCTGAAATTGCAATAAAACACTAACCAGAGCAACAACATAAAACATTACTCCACTAGACAAAACGACACTTAGAATAGACAGTATCTCCATCTCTTTCTACATAATAGCCCCATCAAGCTAAGGGCAGAAAGTAATCAATCGTTATTAATGACATCGACCTTAATAAATGCAAACTCATTAGCAATCGTCAACGATCGTGTGGATAGCCTTTTGTGTTTCTGATGTGATGAATATTACAGTTTTCCATTACTTCACTTTAAAAAAAAATGTTGGTACGGTTAACATGTGTGGCTGTCAACGCGTTATGGCTTCTGTGGTGGAGATAGCAATCAAAAGCTTTTAGTTATTGACCTGAATTTGAATGAAGGATTAGTGTTTTTGTTTAAACAAAATTGTTTGCTATTTCAAATGAATGCAGAAGCAGTATTTACTTGATACTAATCCAGCAGTCGAGGTAAACCGGTGATTGCTCCTTCCCAGCAACACGTAATCTTCAGTACAATGAGTTATTGCGAGAATAAAACATTTTCTTAAAACTATATAAATACTCCACCTAATTGGGAGGGGCGTCCCACACTATGCTTACCGATACGTGGTCTCCACTCCAGGACTCGTCTCCACCGGCCATCGGTCCTTCGACAAACATGGCCAGCCAGCTTGCTAACTCTGCAAGCAATGTCGGTAACTCCAGTTCTTTTCCGGATTTCCGGATAATTTCCGTTCGGACTGCCTTAAAAGGGTGGCTGGGACAGACTGGATGCTTAAGGTGGAGGACAGAGTGTTGTGGCGCAGCCTGGGAGAGGCAGTGGACTTTGATAAGCTGAGTTGATTGATACATATAAAACAATACCCTGACCCAGATCCTTTGATACAGATTTTCATAAATAACCAAAATCTTTATAATGAACGATTTTCAAATTACTGTTTAATCGTACCTAACATGTGTCTAGTGATCGCAAGCACTTCTGCTGAGCAAAAGGTCCTGCGTTCGATTCCCAGGTCGGGCAAAATGTAATTGGCTTTTCCACCAGGAATTTCTCAGGAGCAGCTCGGAGTCTGTATTTGTGCCCAGTTGATGGAACAGGCTCGCCCCCTATAACATGGTACTTAGACATAACTGGCGAAATGTCGGTGTACTATAGGTACACTTCTGCTGCCTAGCCCTTTGGGGAAACAAATCGTGATATTATGTTATTATTATCATAGTACCCTGCCTTGTTGGTTTAGTAGTGGAGTCCGGGTTCGATCTCCGATTGAGGTAAACTGAAATTGGGTTTTCACATTAGGCAATTCTTAAAAGTAGCCTAGATTCTAAATTGTCCCCTGTTACTGGCAATAGACTCGCTCCCTGAGTATTACAATAATTGGCTTTGAAAATACCTGGTGCAATATGTACTGCCTACCCCATTTGAAGATTATAGGTGTTATGTCATATTATAAAAACCTTGAGTTCCCTTCAAAATGGTTGAGCTGAATGGTGCTGATCCATGCGTCATATTCGTCACCGGGCGCCGCCGTCAGTAGGGACTGGTCATTTTTTAGCTGCCACGGAGTATTTTAACTTATTTTTTCAATAGTTTTTTTTTATTTTTTATCTTTTTATAACGAACGCTTTTAACGTGCACGTCTTTCTACATTGTTCTTAAATGTATAATTTCAACATGAATGATGTAACCAATATTTTGTAACAATATTTTAATTTAAAAAAGTGTCCGTGGAGTTTCTTGCCCGTTCTTCTCCATAGGAACGCTTTGAAATGGGCAACTAGCTTCATCTTTCTGACTGATAATTCAAAAGTGCCTGTAATTGTTTTATTCGAAATAAATGATTTGAGTTTGCACAGGCTGTGTGCTGTGCTTCCGCGTCGCACCGTTGCGCGTGCTGTCCCCAGCACCTCGCACTCTGGCCGCACTTAATGATCTCGCTTGAATTACTAATCCAACAAACTATCTGTTTGCGGATGAATACGCGAAGATTTTATCGGCAAAACTCAGAAGTACTGTAAGGATTCTTGAAAGTGTTATCAACTTTTTATATGTTTTAACCTCAACTTCGTTTGTGTATTTTCTCTTTTATATTAGGAGCCAAGCGGTATCGTACTTTTATATCTGGGTTGTGGAGGTCAGATATGGTCGCTCCATGTAAAATACTTGTATTCAGCTGCATCCGGTTAGACTGCAAGCCGACCCCAACATAGTTGGAAAAAGGCAAGGCAGGTGGTGATGACCAAGTGTTATCGTGTTACCCAGTAGGTAACTGGGATGTGGAGGACTGGATAAGCAGTCGCTCAATGTAAAATACTGGTATTCAGCTGCATCCGGTTAGACTGGAAGCCGACCAAAACACAGTTGTTGAAAGTCTAGGCAGATAATGATGATGATATTGTTCTAACATAGTCTTTCCTTGTCCACAGGTTGTGCGTTTCCATCTCGGTGGCACGGGCGCTGGTTCCAGTCGGGCGTGATCCAGCCGATCCTCATCGAGGGAGACAGGCTTTCCAACAAGGGACGGTGCCTGTCGTCGGAGGGGGACAAGTTTCTTATTGTTGACGAGTAAGTCGCCACTGCTTTACCGAATCATTATATTAATACGTGAAGAGAAAACTGTGTACCCCTTTTCACGAAAATTACGCGGCCGGAGGAGTATCAAATTTGGCACAGTTAAAGTTTATATGAAGGAGCAGTGCTGAATGCTAATATTTTCATATAATATGCATAAAAAAAAAACATTACTCACACCATCATGCGTTTGACACACATATAATACCAGGGCCTCATGACTTGAAGATGGCAGAATGACAGCTTGAGCATTGAATTAGTAAGTACTACTACTACTAGTATGAAATTAGTGTACTCATGGATTTTGTAAGTAGAGGGGGTCGAATTTTGTAAGTAGAGGGGGTCGAATTTTGTAAGTAGACGAGGTCGAATTTCGACCAGTGGGCGACCACTAGTTTATATAATTGTACATACAGTAAGTAAGTGTTAAGTAGGGTGTTATCTTTTTGGTACTGTTGGTATTAAAATGGCTGCAAAGAACAGGTAACAAGTAACGAGAGAAACTAATGAGACTTCGGAGGAAATGTGGCAGTTTAAGGAAACCAAATCGTGCATGGGTGGTAGAAGCGCAAGACTTCATGACTCTAATGACTTCTTGCAAATAGAGGAATGAAGGAAAACGCTTAGTCACTCTTAGTAATGTTTACAAGAAAGTTACTTTTGTTTTGCGATAGTTCACTCAAGCAGTAGGCAGTAGTCCCATCGATCTCAGAAATTAAAACGGGGTATTCGATGGCGTTCGAAAAACGTGTCGATTACTTGCGTTATTTTGAAAAGAAAATACAATTAACACAAGTACTCGAAAAAGAAAGGAAATCTTGTTTACCTCATGTTTTGAACACCGAAACTTTTTCCACTTTCTATTTCTCTTCTTCGAATCTTCCTTTAATAAAACTTTTAAACGCGTGTTCAGTGCAAATCTCGATCATTTCTCTTTGCTATCTTTTCTCTTCCGTTTCGTTTGCGTCGCATTCATTTAATCTCTCAATCTGTATGTCTTATCGATAGCGCTTTGCGCGAGTGATAAGGGTGGAAGGCACATATCCGCGTCGTTCTAATCTCCTTGCGTACCTCTCCCTTCTGTTTCTTTTTTGTACTTATGTTTCTCTTTTTATCATTATTGATTTTAACATTTTTACTAAGAATACAAGCCGTATCCCCGTTGGGTTTCACCTATGTAGAGGTATGAGGAACAGGGTGTGAAGTTCACTTATCCTCCATAGAAAAGGGAGGATCCTCCGACCAGACGAGTGTTGTGTCTGGTAGGCTACTGCCCGACGATTGATGTCGGGATATTGTACACTACTCAACAAAGTATAGGGCAAAGGGGTATATGCCAACTATATCAACTTATGTATGAAAACTCTTTAGAAGAAGTACTGGCCACAAAAACTTTGTAAATATTGGTTGAACCTACATTAAATCATTGTTCGAAATTTAATTAATTTAAACCTAAAAACAAAAGCATTTTGGATTATGGAGGAACTTCACTTGGTCGCAGCGTACGGCCTTTTTAAAATACGTTTCAAAAAGCCGTACGCTAGGCGTACGTACCTACGTAACTTTAGAGATTACTGTCCATAATTGGTTTTTTTTTAAGAAAATAATTTTCGCTGCTTTCTTGCAACTTTTGTGACTGTGGACCGCTATGTCACGTCTTCATTTAACGCGGGAAGAGATGCTTCTTTTAGGCCAAGCGATTTAGGCATTGCGTTGTCTGTTAGTGAATAAACTTAAAATTATTATTTTGTTATTTCGTATTACATCTCATTGAGGCGCATGCATATTCATAAATAAAGTCAATATAAATTCGAAGATAGGTACTAAAAGTAGAAACTTATCAAAACATGGTAAAATCAAAAAATCTAAACCAAAATATATTATTTCACATAAACCTGGGAACTTATAAAACGTCAGAAGCTAGGTGCACGGTTCCAATTGGCCGTTTCCTATGGTGAAGACGGCCGGCAAGAATCTCCATGGTTACTTACTCTCTAAAAATATAATTGGCTTTTACAATGTTTTCAAATTACAGTGTTAATAGGTATGGGAGGACAGGTAGGTAGCTGGCAGCTATGCAAGATCAACATAGGCAGTATTGGCAATTAAATAAATCAAGTAACGGACCCAAAACAAAACAAAAGAAGCGAAAAAGTTCAACCCGAAAAGAGCTCCAAAATTGCAATCATACAGTCTATAATCGTCTGGTAACTTGATTCTACTATCCTGCACCGCCCCTCTATGCAATGGTGCATACCTGTTCCGTGCCCCGTGCCAACAAATCTTCAGTCCTCCGCATTACCTGCTGACGCCCTATATTTCCTATTTCTAACTGCATGGCCACCGTAGATAAGTATTAGGTATATCACTAAAACCTAAGGAATGAAATGTATTGTTGCTACTTCTATTTATTTACAGTATATATTGTGGGGCAAGCGTTCTGTGAATCAGTGCCACTGTTTTAGAAGTTCCTAATTTCAGAGCAACCGTTTCAGCCTGTAACAGGAACGAGCCTGCAAAAACGGATACTTCCAACCATTTTCAAATCATAAGAATGGTGAATTTGATCCTAAGAATCTAGGATTTTCCATTAAAATTATGTACCGACCGTTGAGTGAGTTGAGGAGTATTAAATTGTTATTCTACATTTAAACATGAACCAATCTTAATCAAAATAGCTAAAGATCGTTTTTTTCGTTACATGATAAATAAAAAAAATAACACGAATAAATCTACACCAGCTTTTCTATTCTCAAAGGAAACTTTTTGTAATACAACGTTGCCGGCCCCTCTGCAATGCATAGCCAATTCGTGCCTCGTGCCAACAAATCTTCAATCTATCGAGTTACCTGCTGCCCCTACATCTTTTACTAGTGGCCAGTCAGCTCTACTTGAAAAGAGGTTTAATATCAACCTTATAAGGTTTTCAGTTTTACACTTTGCTGCTTGCTTACTAGAACGTTTTTAATCGTACAAGTATTTTGGGTGCTTTTTTAGTTCCTGGTTCTGATTTAATATATACGTATTACGTTTGGTTATACGTTTTTAGTTTTATTATATATTTTTGTTTCTGTTTCAGTTATAGTTTTCGACGATTTTTTTTTGTTGGTATAGTGGCGTGTGCTAGCTAATATATGCCAAATAATTTAATTTAATGTTTTGTGTTGCGTAACGTAAATTATTTACATGCTATTATAGATAATCAGGTTTTTCTAATTGAACGGACAGTTTGTAACTAGTAGAGTTTGTTGCGTCACTTCTTCATCACAGCTAAAGCACTAGGAAGTGGTAAAGGGCGGGCGTTTTTGGGGGACTGTCTTATGTAATTCGAAAAGTGCTGAATCTCAGCCTAGTTTGAATATAGAATATATATTTTGATTTTGTATGATACAGTGAGTCTGTTTTATACCTACTGCAAAAATGCTCCATATTTTCTACTTTCATAAGTTTTGTTAAACTAAGAATATAAGGTACAATACTAATTCATTGTTTTCTTTATTTTCAGAAAAGGCTGCTACCGCTGCGTTGTGATGCATGAAAAACATAAAAACGTTCTACAATATAAAGAAAGTGAGTAGATAATATTGTCTTTCAGTTTAAAAACTTACGACGATGTTACTAGCTTGAGATAACTAAGATAATGGATTGATGGTAACACTATAACATGATAGTTCTACGTCAAAACCAAACAAGCAGGCCGACAGTCGAGTTTTCTCACTTTCGCATTTCTTAAACTGTGGATTCCAATAATATATAGAAAATTAAACAGCACTAAAAGCCCTGCCACCTAAATTGGAAGATAAAATAAGATTAGTTATTTATGATACTAGTGCGGTAAGTTGGTTTTTACAAACGCGTAGACGAATGTAAGCCCGAGACGAAGTCACTAGGGCTTACCACAGTCACGAGTTTGTAAATACCAATTTCCGCCCGTGTGTCATACAACTTTTTTCAACACATATGCGAGAAAACAGTAAAATAGGTAATGACACAAGCCATCAAACAACACAAAACACAAAACAAAACAAAACAAAACAAACAACAACACAACAAAACATTAGAGAATGATTGAGTATTTCTTCAAGTCTTCCATGATATAAAATTATTGCAAATCAATAAATAGCACTCACGCGATTTTGGCGGCTCATCCAAGATGTGGAGTGGAGTAGATTCCATAATAATATCGGATTCCTCGCTTGAACTCGTATTATTATTTTGTTTTTAAGTATCAGTCGGAAAGTCCCAACAATCTTTGACGTTTCTAATACGAAAATGGCGCGAATTTGCAAATGGCACCACATGCGCGTGGTGAAAATTAGTACTACATTTTTCGTCTCATTTTATCTATATTAATAAAGTGAGATTAACGTATTGAGCAAAAGCGCTTCCAAGGAGGTTCGATCATTCAGCTTATTTATTCTCGTAATTTGAAACGCCTTGGTGGAATTCTTATATATTTATTATGAAAATTAAAAAAAACCGTAAAGGATACGCACGGCGCCGGCGCTATACAACGAAGGGTGCGGTAAAACATGTACTTAAAGTCAAAGTCAAACCATTTATTTCAAATAGGCACATAAGAGGCACTTTTGAACGTCAAAATTTACAAAAAAAAATAGAATTGATTCTAGTTGCCCCTTCCAAAAGGTAGTTTCGTATGGAGAAGAATGGGCAAGAAACTCCACCGGTACTCTTTTAAAAATGTTTTACAATATTTTGTTTGATTACATTAATTATATGATTATATGGTATTCTTAGGTGAGAGTACCTCTTTTACCGCTCATTCCGTTGTATGGTGCGTAATTTTTAACTTTCGAACAATGTATACAGGCTTCGTGTATGTATTTTTTGAGCAAATGTGTTGAAAAAGATATTTATTTTTTGGAAAAACATATATACATAATTAAATATACAATAGAATTGCATGGTTCTAAAATAACATTCGGAAACAGGATCTACATGTTTTGCCATTTATGGCGAACAAAATTTTATTTTTATTTTTGGTCAAGTTAACCGTTTGAATTTATACATAACAAAAAAAAACAACATATTTATTTATCGTACTGTCGCGCAGTACGGTTAAAAACATAACCTATAAAAAAATAAAAAGTGTTTTGAGATCGAAGAAATGTCATAATGATAGGAACTAGTTTAATTCTAATAAATAAGCGATGATAACATTTGGCTATCAGTATTTTTAGATGTAGTTTAAATTGAGTTGCTGGGTAATCTCGAATGGGTTTAAGGATTTTATTGTAAATAACTATTTATATTTTTATTTGGTGCTAATGAGAAAATACTTTTACGCATCAGTGCCGTGGTTGATCTTATTGCACATAATTTATTGCTATCCCGTCGATTACGGATTGAAACATCTGAAAGTTTTCTAAATAAGTAGTTTGGGATTGGTTTGTACGAAATTAGCCACTTCAAAAATACCAAGGAAGGCAGATTTAAAATATTATGTACTGGTACAGGTTTGCAACTATCCGTTTTTTTAAACCGAACATAACCCTAATGTACGGTTTTTGTGAGCTAAAAAATATTTCCTTATTAGTGGAATTGCCCCAAAATATAAACCATGCTACATACATAATATACATCAAGTTTGGATGAGTTAACGGTGTCCCTACACTATACGGGCTATCAAGGGAATATCCTGGACTCATAAACAGGTCGCCTAATTTTCTGGCTTAATGAATTACATTACCATTTGCCTTCATTTTATTAAGTACATTATGTAATAGATACGCGGCTAATTCTGTAATAATATTGGTCAGTTTTCTTTTAGAATGGCTTTTGTAGTATTTATTGAATACAACACTTTGATATCTTATCGTAGATAGATCCTGTTCCAGAATGTTATTTTAAGACCATGCAATTCTATTGTATAATTTTACTCATGTTTTTACAAAAAATAAATATCTTATCTTTCATTTTAGATGGGGTGGGGCTTATAGTGGTGTTTAATTTTAGATATATTATATTATTGGAATCCACAGTTTTAGAAATGAGAAAATGAAAAAATTCGACTGAGGAGCTTGTGGCTAAGTAATAACAGCCGCACGGGTCGATCGATCAGGTTAAGCTACGCTTGCCAAGGTTGGTCCGTGGATGGGTGACCATGTTTACATACCAAAACCCCCCCGTGCCTCGGAAAGCACGTTAGGGGTTACGAGCCTGCCAGGGTTACGAGCCTGTCCGAAAGGCATCTGAAGGAACACGGTGGGTTTTAGTAAGTAAAAGTCTGACACTCCCTCCCGCTCCACCCAGGGCGGGAGAAGTTATTTGATAATTTCCCACCCAAAAAAAAAAAGAAAAAAAAAAGGCCGCTGGTCCCGGCTTTCATTTGTAGGTAGGTCTTTGACAGTAGTTACGGGTCGTCACAAGCCCGAAAGTCTGACAACCAGTCTTACCAAGGGGTATCGTGTTACTCAGTAACTGGGTTGTGGAGGTCAAATAGACAGTCGCTCCATGTAAAATACTGGTATTTAGGCTTCCGGTTAAACTGGAAGCCGACCCAAACTTAGTTGGGAAAAAGCTAGGCAGATGATGACTTTGATACTCAATTTCCAAGACTATAAATAGTTTTTTTTGCAGCAAACAGCCTATAATGTTGGCTAATAAGTACTTAAAAACACCTACCACTTATAGTTTTGTACGATAACAGTGGGGTAATGCGTGACACTAACAGTAGCTATGTCTCTCATGTTGACAGTTCAACAACATACATTGCGTTATTTACATTGTTGAGCAGACAAATTTTTCTAATTTATGAAACAATGGATTAGCAATATCCTTAAAAATCGTTCAGATTGTGATTGATAATGTGTTACGCAATTAGGGTGCTGGTCAAAAGAAAGAAAGAAAGTAAAATGCGTTTATTGGCATTACAGCAAAAAATACACCTTTTACCTATAAAAACAGAAAACAATTATAATATAATGCCAAAAGGGCCTCAGCTCAGCTAATGTCTGTCAGATGACAACACAAGGTGTAGCTCCTGATGCTGTAAAGCTCTTAAAGATACAGGCTAGGTCCCAACATCCAAATAGCCGCTGTAATGAACCATAACTTGGAAATAGTACATTTTCAATAGTGCAGTTCTCGGCTCAAAAACAACCTCGCCTACGGCTTGGGTGTTAATTCCGCCTCGAATGCAATAACAAACATTCTCCACTTGTATCAAACGACGGTTTTCAATACACTTTTGAAGAAATAAATTATAATAACTAAAAATATTTTTTGGTCATGAATTATTAGGAAACTGATTTAATTATTTTTTTTACCCCGCTTTGCTTTCGCCAGGTTGAAGGAGAAGCAAAGGTATAAAGCCGAAAACAGCCTAATATGAAAAAAAGAAAATTAAAATATTTTTGAGTTTAGAACACAAATAAATGTTGAAGTCAAAGTGAAAGTCACTGACACTTTTGAACGTCAAAATTTACAAAAAAAAATAGAATTGATTCTAGTTGCCCCTTCCAAAAGGTAGTTTCGTATGGAGAAGAATGGGCAAGAAACTCCGCCGTTACTCTTTTAAAAATGTTTTACAATATGTTGTTTGAGTACATTAATTATATGATTATAATATGTGAAGACGATGCACCTAGAATAAAATTATTATACCATAATAGGTAACAATAATTAAAAACTAAGCAATGAAAAATAACTTAATTATTAGATAGATACATGGTGCTCACATATTTACAAACATCGTAAAAGTATGTTTTTCTAAAAAAAAATAAGTCAGTGTGTGAGTATTATGTGTTTTAAATTTTATCTCATTTTATTGTTAATTATTCATAAACGTTTTTTTATTGTAATAACCATGGTATTATATTTATAAACATTATTTAAATATTCCAATAATTATACGCCCATAAGACGCATCTTTGTCGAGATTAAAAAAAAATCACCTCTGAACAGAGAGGACCGTCTCAGGCGCGAGATGGTATGAATAGAGGCATTGAACCAATTTGGACTAAGTATAGGTATAAGTTATCTGTGGCAATTTTTATTCCCGCACACGTGTTGAAAAATAAAAAATCGCACGCGTGTGAAATACATTGCATTGTGAACCTAATCGTAGTGCAATATGAACCAGTTTTCGAGGAAGTGTATTGAAAATAAATTTGACATATCGTATCATATTTGCCTACTGATCATAATAGCAGGATTTTAGTAGTACAGCCCGATTCAAAGTGTTTGGCGGCTCGGAACATGAGGTGAGTCGTAGCGCAGTAACGAATTCATGTGTTAGCGGGGGTGAGGGTTGGGGTACTGCGCAGCGTGTACTGCCACTTCAGAGCCGCCATAAAGTTTGACGCGTACGATACACACAGTCTTAATTCCTCTGCTGCATCTTCTATACAAAATCTTTAAGATACTGTTTCGCTTTATTTTCTTATTCTTTTCGAACCATGAGAAAGGTGGAAAGAGAGTAGGGGAGGGCCTCGTTGTGGTGTTGGCTTTTAATAATAATAATTTCCAACTACCTAAAACTCAATTTTGTTTGACATGTTATAGAGATCCTTGCTGGTACCCCAAGCAGATTCATTTTTGCAAAACCTTGTACACCCTTCCCGGCATTTATACTAAACCCTTGTTTTAATTTCCAGCTTTCTGCCACCGAAGAGACGCGTTACCGCACCTGTGTTCCTTGATAACGGGCGACGCGTTACTCTACTCAATGTTCAGAGAAAACGCCGACCCTGTGGACTGCCCGCTGAAAGGGCCGTTCTCTTTTACTTATAATAGGTAAGTGCAATATTCAATAATATCAAGCCAAAGCTGTTGATAATCAAATCAAATTTATTTGTAATACGGAGTATTGTATACTCGTACAGATCGAAATATAGCCAAAAGCCAAAAGTTGGTCCACAAAATTTTGGAAAACAACGAGTGAGACCCTTTGTACACACGTTTTTCTTGCCGTGAAACACTACGGTTTATTCGCCGTGTGTATGCACGGTCGTCGTTTTGTATGGATCACTATGGAAGCTTGTTAACACACACGTTTTTTCTACGGCGCGGTTTATACACCGTACCTTAAAGAAACCGCGCCGTGTACAAAGGCCTTAGAGTTAGTTAAATAGTTTATGGACTAAGTACCTACAAAAGTACATATAAGGATCAATCAACAAGTCATTAAGTTATGTCAATTAAATAGTTATTGATATATCATAACATTGATAAAGCTAAAGATCTAACTGTTCTTTCAAGTTTTCATTTTGCGGAATACCTACACTGGAACTGTTGATTACCGATTTTCAACCTGTGCCCCGCGGATTACTTAGATACATATAAATGTTTCTATCTTTCATATCCTTGTGCTGGCAAACAATTTTGGCGTTCATGTATTTCAAATGTCATTTAGCAATTACGTCAACGTCCTTGACGTGATGTCAATTGACGAAATTACATAATACACCAAAAGCTTACATAATTCTCCAGTTCCTTTAAAATACCTACAAGCACACATAGACGCCATATTACCAACGACAATTGAACTGACCAGCAACATGACACGCGTCAGTCGGTGGGTGCCGGACGAAGCGCGACGGCTCGTAATGACGTGTAATAAAAACCGTTGGTAATGCATTACCGATCGAGCGTCACTCAAGTTAGTCTGTAATTTGAATGGCGATGCATGATTTGCGATGAAATCTCGATTGAAATATGGAAGTTCGAAATGCGTTAAACAGATTTAAGCACAATTGACATCACATCAACTGTTATGGACGTATGATTGGCATTTGCCAATACAGTACTGTACCAATAAGCCTACGTTCGAACGGGAGCTCGTTTTAACGCAATGTTTCTTGCCGCGCTGGATATACAACGCTCGGCTTAGCGGCCGTGCTTTCAAAATTCAACTGTGCACTTTTCAACGCGCTAAGCATGCACTCTGTTGGATTCTCAACGCTCAGCTTGACGCCAAGAGTTGAAAATCCAAAGCACGGTCAAAAACATCGCGTTAAAAAAGCGCCCGTGCGGTAAGAGTGCATTATAACCCTCCTAATTTATAATGAACCACTGTTGCAAGTACCTATCTAGCTATTAATGACACTGCTATATAAATTCAGACCATGAAGTCGTGTCGCCAGGCAAAAAATTGGAGTTGTATTGATACTTCGCTCTATATTTCATCGAATTTGTTGGCTCTAAAACACCAGCTAATACAAATTATTAAAATTTTCAGGGGTCATGGTGACTGTAAGAGTCCGGTGTCTTCAATCGAGAGCTGCACGGAGGATTCGAGGCTGCTTCTCAACTACCAGGCGTGTCCTGATGTTTATGGCTCTGAAAGCACGGGTAAGTTTCTATAAGTCTTGATTTTAATAAGATAACTTGGAAATTTTTATGAGATTTGTGCTAATTATATCATTATAATGAGACATTGTGCGATGCGGAGGGTAGAAATTCGACAAGGCACCTCAGATCCAATTTGTGTAATGGGTCACATAGCTAGCACTCCTCGAATACGGCTCGAAGGACCGTTAACAGTGGCAGCCTTAGGGGTGACGAGCAGAGCAACCGCCCAGGGCCTCGCTCTTGCAGGGGCCTTGCGCAAAAACCTAAGTAGAAAAATGTGTAAATTTAAAACTTTATTTTATCCTTATGTAAAATAAAAATAAAATAAGTTTGGTATGAAAAGTAAAATTAAAGATATAAAAACCAACGAACTAATTCCGTAACACTCAGTAGTATTGGCTTTGGTTTTGACAGTTCAACAACATTCATTGCTTGTTGAACAGACAAAGTTTTCGAACATATGAAGCAATGGATAAGAAATATCCTTCAAAATCATTCAGATTTGATTGAAAGTGTAATACGCAATTAGGGTTCTGAATTATTGTTTTTGTTGTTTACATGGATAATAATTGTTGGTACAATCTAATCCTGCCTTTACAGAGTTCCAGCGTATTACAAAATTTCCAGTGTGTTGCATACGAACTTGTGTGTTACACTTTCTAGTGCGTTATGGTACAAATTTTGTGAGCTACCCTAAGACGGAAACAACGACATTATTTCGGTGTTGAAATATAAAATAGAAAAGGCCCAAAATCGCGGCAAGTGGGTACTTTTACCCACAAATGAAATGCTAAACAAGGCAAAAATATTTTCAGTAAAAGGCAGTTTGTAGCTGGAGGCCCTCATTTATGAAAATAAATATAAACGTAGGTTGATAAAAAAATTGAGCTCGCTTCGTTCGTTCCTCAATCAATCAATTAACTCAGCCTACCGCAGTCCACTGCTGGACATAGGCCTCTCCCAGGCTGAGCCACAATACCCTGTCCTCCGCCTTCCGCATCCAGTTTGTCCCAGGGTCCATCTATCTGGGGGCGTCTGACACTACGCTTCCCGACACGCGGTCTCCACTGCAGGACTCGTCTGCTCCATCGGCCATCGGTCGCTCGCTCCTGCCTCCTCCAATCTCTTGTGTCTAAAAACTTTTCTACACAAGTTGACAAAGATACTTTTATTTCTACATGGTCAAAAGAAAACATAATATAAGCTTTGCAAAGCGGAGTGCTACTAGTTTCGAGCTTGCTCCGCTCTCTCTTGCACCCAGCATTCACAATTTTTTTTTGGGCGATGGTCATTTCATTTTTCATCAATCTACAGAAATACCTACTTTCTGTCTTTCAATTGACATACTTTACGCAAAGGACAAGGGCCTCGCAAAGATCTAGCGCCCGGAGCCTCGGAAAGATTAAGGCCGCTGCCACTTGATATTTAAATAAAAACAATTACGACACATGTATTAAACTGTGAACCATTATCGTTTATTGCAGATCATAATTGTGCAAGATTAATTCCAGTAGATCCTTTCACTGCCGACAGTTAAAGCAAATAAAAACAAACACACAAAAAAGTTAATTAGGTCATCTCCAAATAAATTTTATGCCGTAAGTCGTAAAACGAGCAAAACAATGAACATCTTCTCCTGTCCCTGACATTATTAGAAAAACTAAAACAATTTGTAGGTATATTTGAGTCGTTGAATGTCTCTCGCTCATCTTGTTAGACGACCGACGGTTACAAATGGATCGGGCAGAGTTCCAGCATAGGTGTCAGGCATTGTTTAGTTTAAGTCGCAGCCCGCGGGCCGATCGAAATATCTGCGGTGTTAGGACTTATTGGTGACTCATTCCTTACTAATTTCGTGTTAAGGGGCTGACAACAGGTAAACCGCTGTCACTGTCAGATTGCATACAAAAGAAAGAGATGCGCGATGACACAACGTATAGCGTAAAAATGCAAATAAAATCGTATAAAATTAGATATTAATTAAATAATAAAAAATAATCCATCACCGGATGAAGTTTGGCATTTGCAATTTTATGGTATACTTTTAATTAATAATTAGGTATAACTGTTAACGAAGGGCTGCAAGGGAACTGCTTTTAAAAATGATTAAGAGTTGTCTGAAGATTTTTTTTTATGTATTAAATTATGTTTAATTATGTTTTGAGTTCCATCACCGTATGCACAAAAGACTTGAAAATATCATACTGTTTTTGTTTTGGAAAACATATTTACGGTTTAAGAGATACACTGCTTTAAAAAACCATCATTTCGACCATTTTTAAGAAATGTCCGCCTTAAGACAATGGTTTGCAAGTTTGTAGAGATAAATTCAATTAATGAAATTGACGAGGAATTAGATACTTAAATGCATAGTTGATGGACATATTGATTAAGGGCAGTGCGAGCAGGATACTACCTACTAGATTGTAGTAGTGTATCTCAACTCAAAGTATCATCTTAATGATATTATTAAAGTTCTATACCTTGTTGTTCCGTGGCTACCGCAGACAGACGCGACGCGAATCTAGTAGAACAATTTCTATGAAAACTTCATGGAAGATGTTCTACCAGAATCGCGTCGCACCGCCACGTCGCACCAGTCTGCGGGAGCCTTTAGCATGGCAATAGCGGTCATTTCTCTTTCCCAAATATGTCTCCATAGGAACCCAAACAAACTATGTATGGTTTTTCGTTATGTGATCATTTTGAAGATCACGATAGAGGACGTTATCAAACCTTATTTCAGTTTTTGAAAAAAAATATCCTTGAAAATGTAGGTACACACATTTCTTGGGTACCTACACCCAATTTTAACCGACTTCCAAAAAGGAGGAGGTTATAATATGTTCGTTGTGATCAATAAGCCAATGTAAAGACTAAAAGTAACCGTTTGTAATTTGGAAAGGCCCACATGACAACAATTCTCCTACTTCACAATAAAAACAAATGAAATTATATTCTTCCAAATAATAAACATAATTTCAACAAAAAAAGCAGGAAAACACAAACTTCAAAAGCGTAGTAAAAAAGAGAAAAGAAAAAAACTTACAACAAAAAAGCATTTCTACTCAAAAAGGAACATTTCCGAGCAATTCCCATAGTAAGTACTTCCCCTTTACGCCGCCGGCGGTATCTATATAAAACTTTATTTGTGCAGTCGTCTGTCACAATTGTGTACGTCAACGGCGAACTGTGCGTCTATTCTTGGATGTAGATTTCGAACAAGAAGTTAACAGACTATGAGTACTATTTTTGTAATGCTTGCAAGTTTGATTATACCTCTAGATACTCCATTTTTTTTTTTGCTTCGCATGGTTTGTGCATTTAGCCAGTGTCATGTATAATTAGGTAACAAGTACAAAGTATGAAATGAACCCCATTCAATGCGTGATAAAGATGATAGATGATATCCCGCCCGCTCCCCTTGAGTTTAAGTAAAGACGTGGCACTTTACTGAAACCTCGCGCGGACTTCTTGAGAAAACTTAAAATGATGTTGCACTGTTTTGTTTCGTTTGCCTACACTAATGCAGGTTCACGAACACTTAATGGTTAATAATCCACCACTATTACACATTAATATTCGGCTAAACACAAATTTTAGAAAATAAAACAAAACTGCTAACATGACGCTACTATTTCCCGCCAAGAAGTCCCTACTCCATTTATTTATACCATTACAAAAATAACGTCAAAATAACGACAGTTATTGTGTAGTATTTTTTTAAATTACTGCACTTTACAGTATTTTTTTTTAATGTAAACGGTAAATAGATTACATACCTTAGTATCTATCATGAAATAACGGAGTTTACTAGACGTTTATATCGACATAACGAAAGGGCGATAACCGTTATTTTTATCTAATCTATACTAATATTATAAAGCTGAAGAGTTTGTTTGGTTAAACGCACTAATCTCAGGAACTTCTGGTTCGAATTGAAAAATTATTTTTGTGTTGGATAGTCCATTTATCGAGAAAGGCTATAGGCTATTTAACATCACGCTACGACTAAGAGGAGCGGAGCATCAATGAAAAGTGATGCGGGAAAAAATCCTTTTGTGACCTTCCGTTGCGTACGCTGCTTAAACCATTAATGATATTTAAAGCAGGCAGTAAACGCTATAGTACAATTCCACCAGTTATGCTGTGTGGCAGACCTAAAGAGTTGCAAATTTTAAATATCTGGGTCACTGGGTCTCAGACGACCTGAAAGATAACGCTGATGTGGAGCGGGAGCGTAGGTCGCTTGCTGTTCGATGTGGGATGTTGGCCCACAGATTTGCACGTTATACGGCGCAGGTTAAGGTGACGCTTTTACAAGCCTACTGCCAATCCTTTTACACGTGCAGCCTGTGGGTGAACTTCACGCAAAGGGCATACAGTGGCCTGCGCATACAATACAACAACACGTTCCGGGTGTTGATGGGGCTGCCGCGTTTTTATAGCGCGTCTGGCATGTTTGCCGACGCGGTTGTGGATAGTTTTTCGGCCGTCATGCGCATGAGCTGCGCATCTCTGCTACGACGGGTTCGCGGCAGCCCCAGCCCCATTCTCAGGACGTTGGCTGATAGGTGGGACTCTCCGATCTAGGGGCGGTGGATACGACTGCACGCAGTCAATTAGGCAGTCCCCAGGATCAGCGTGCCTCACGCTGCTTAGAATTTTTGTACTGACACTAGTTTTATAAGTTTACACTGTTACTAACATATATGGAGCATGGATTCTGAAAGAAACGTTATATTATTATTATTAAAAGTTCAAAAAAAATCTGCGACTGCACATATCTATCTTTTAAGTTTGACTCACTATAACCTTTTTATGGTAATCAAATTTCTTCTAAAATAATGCATTCTTTGCGAAGGTGTTTTTTTAAACATGATATTAATCCTTATCCAAACAAATACTTTATTCGTCACAAGTATCTAATTTTGAATAAACTTGCCCTTAACATCATATGATTTCAATAAATATCTATTTATAAACATCATAGTTTTAAAATAATCACAGTATATTATTATAATTCATCACACTAATATTATAGAGGCGAAAGTTTGTGAGTGTGTGTGTGTTTGTTACTTCTTCACGCTCAAACGGCTGGACTAATTTTGATAAAATTTTGTATGGCACCCTGGATTAACATGCCTATAGGCTACTTTTTATCCCGATATTCCCACGGGATCGAGACTTACGCGGGTGAAACCGCGGGGCGCAGCTAGTGTAATAATAAATGGAGTATACTTGTGTTGCTAATGAGAAGTTTGGTTGCTATTTATTGGGAAAATGTCTTTTTCTCAAAAATGCTTTTAAATTCGAACACTATTTTGACAACCCTCTCCGAGATAAATCGAAAATGCTATACTGGCCAAATACGATTGAGCAGCGACCGGCAGTGTTATTACGTAAATCCGTATCTGTCGTGTATAACGGCCGAATTAAGCCTCCCTTAAACGTAAAGTGGGATGATATTTTTTCCTCTCGTCTATGCCATGATGTGGGGTATAGCTGGATAGGCCATATTGCGGGTCTGTGAAGACTATTTTTATTTCGATTCAGGTATCCGTTTGCGTAATATTATGCTTAAAAGTGAAAAAAATTGGTTAAAGTTAAGTGCTCCCCCCCCCCCCTGCCGGCTAAATTGTTGTTTTTTGGATAATTATGACAAAAAAAATCATGGCAGAATATATATAATTTAACGAAGTTAAAAGGATAGTCGACCAACTTAAATTGGCAGTTGGAGAATGGACCGTGACTTATATCGATGTATGGGATAACATGTTTTTTAACTACAATATTAAGCTTGTTTTTGGGATAAATTCTTCCCAACTATGGAAGCCTTTATTGTGCGTGGACCGACACGCACTTGGCCGGCTATATTATACAGATATACTTCGATGAATTTCCGCGCATTATTTGAGGAAACGCTACGTTATGCTGTCGCCACTCCAGAACCTTTCAGCCTCATCGGCCATCTTATCTGTTCTGCGAGCAACGTGCCCTGCCCACAGCCACTTAAGTTTGGCAATTCTTCGGGCTATGTTGGTTACCTTGGTACGCCTGCGGATCTCTTCATTTCATTCGATCACGTGGGGAAACTCCAAGCATAGCCCTGTCCATTGCCCAAGGTGGACCGATGACCTTGTGAAAGCCGCAGGTATCCGCGAGATGCGGTAAGCACAGAGCCGGATTTCTTTCAGCTGAAATGATGATTTGAGGAAAGTACTATACAAGCCCTGGCTGCAATAAGGCATTGATGGACTCACGTATGTGTGTCTCGGCTTCGCCTCGGCCCACATTTTCACTTTCGTCAATCAATGCAATAATGTAATATAATTTTACATTATTTTGTTGTTCTAACTCTACTTTCGGATGACTTGAGTTGGTAGGTATATTCAAATTTTAGGTATTAGATTAGAACCCAAAGTAATTCCACTGGTATACAACGATATAACCGTGGAGGTCGTGGCTAAGTAATAACAGCCGCACGGGTCGATCCATCAGGTTAAGCTAGGCTTGCCGGGGTTGGTCCGTAGATGAATGACCATCTTTACATACCGAGACTCCTCGTTGTCTCAGAAAGCACGTTAAGCTGTTGGTCCCGGATGTCATTCGTGGATATGGTACCAGCCCAAAAGTCTGATAACCAGTCTTACCAACGGGTATCGTATTACCCAGTTACCGGGTTGTGGAGGTCAGATAGGCAGTGGCTTCATGTAAAATACTGGTGTTCAGCTGCTTCCAGTTAGACTGGAAGCCGACCCCAACATAGTTAGGAAAAGCCAGATTGATACAACGTTATAACCGCTCTTTAAATCCTTGCTATCATATTAAGACTTCTTGTAGACATCGTTATCTTTGAGTTTCCAAATCCATTTTTCTCGGAATCCAACATATTCTCTTCTAACCAGTCTCTAAATACCAATTGTATTGACCAAACTCAAAATTATCAATCTAAAACAGTCATCCAAATTCTCCGTTCTAATTTCAGTGGAAGAGCTGGAATGCCTAGCGACGTGGAAGGAGGGCAGCCTCCGCTTCTTGGTGGGCAAGCTGCATCACAACCACGCCACCAGCAATGAGGACCGATACCGGTGCTTCGTCTACGAGAAGACCAATGGTAACTAAAAGAATTTTTATTTGTTTATCGTCAATTACATTTCGTTAAATTTTCTTTAACAAAGCTAAAGCTTGGTTACCAAACCGTTTGCAATCGGTGACCTAAACCAAAACCCCTTGATTACTATAAATGAAAACTATGATTGAACCACAGAATGAAGAAATAAACTAAATCGGTTTGGAAAAGTCTTCTTGAATTAAATGGCGAAGACTTTACAAAACATGATTTTCACTTGTACGTTTTGAAGTATCGAAGAAGATAAGTTTTTAAAGATGCCAATATTTAAAAAAATCTCTGGGATGTTAGAAGTCAAAAATGGGATAACCAAATTGTGTGTGAGTTATATTTTTATACAGCCCACTAATGGAACCAAAAAGACCTCCAATCTTTTTCCTTCCAACAGTGGGCCTTAAAAGTCTTTTCCTCTCCAATTTTAGACTTACTTCTCAACACGCGTGTTACAGCAACCGGCGCAGTGAAGGAGCAGGTGGTCCCGCCGGGTGGTATTGAGTACAGAGTCGCGCAGTCAGGGGATGCAACGTGTAATGGACTGTTCAGTGCCACGGAAGGATCCAGGACCATGGCACTTAAACGTGGTGAGAAATTATAGTTAATAAGTTTGGGAGTAACCTCATCTTCCACGTAATTTTAATGTAAGGAATTCTTCCACAAACAACTCCGTGATTATGCCGAAGACCGGACCGAAACATGTAAGCACGTAAACACTGATCTGAGGCTTTTGAGGATGTAATGCTGTAACGAAGTCGCACTGGAGAGAGGTCGAGATTCAAGCCACGAGACCACCCATGCAATGATCACCCATGTCAAAAATGTAATACTAGATTTCAGTCCCTAAGTGAATAAAATCGTGGACAAAACTCTTCATAATAAAACTAATAATCTTTCCTCCATTTCATCCAGTATCAGTCCGCTTCAACTGCCAGTTCCCCTCTTGGATGACGTTCTCCCACACGTGGCACACGCTGGACTTTACCAGCAACTACACGTTCTACCAGCGGAACGCGACCCTGAGGATAACAAACCAGACGGGGGCAGATATCAAAGTGTACTGCGTTAATGTGAAGGCGAGCTCGCCGAGCGGGAACTCGGTGGCGTTGGTTGCGCATTGGCAGCATCATTGGTAAGTGATATGTTTTTGTGTTGTAACAACTTTTTAGACCCCCCACCACCAGACAGTCCACGCATAACGGACCGAAAGAAAGCGGAAAGCTAAATGCGGACAAGAGAGTCCACTTAGATACATCACAAGACTAAGAGCCTGTGTCACAGACTCACAGTGTCTGGATAGGCAATACATATCTCAAAAAAGGAATTGTATTATATTACTATCTGCCAGTAATTTTATCAAGAACTTATCCGGAGCTAAAGAAGCAGGGCCACATGTATAACGCAGGATTTGAAATGCTAAAGACTGCTAAATCATTAATGAACATGAGTGATGAACCTGATGTCCTTGACGGTAAATAATATCTAACCAAAATAGTGCATGTCCCACTGAACTATCGGTAAATTATAAAATAAAAAGCCAGGAGTAGAGTAGGAGTCTATTTATGGACAAACGCTTTTAGAACCTTAAAGTTATGCTGGTAACGTCAAAATAACCAAGTAGAGTTTCTAGCCTATTTAAACATTATTTTATTTCTTTCTTTTCCAGTGTATCACGCTACGTGTGCGTGGTGCTGTACAGACGGGACACGTACATCGCGGAGCTGCAGCGCGGCACGCCCACGTCGCGGCCGGACGACGCGTGCTCGCCGCACCACTTCAATGCAGTCACTGCGCCTTATGTTACTTTAGTAGGTGAGTATCGTGGACCACTTCAGACTTAAAGGCCCTTCTTATAATAGGTATCAGCTCGTTATCATCACACTCCAAGATGAAAACTTCTGTTGATCAGGCACATCTGCTGGTCGTTAGGTCAATCTTCAGATTAATCCTATGCACCAGATTACAATCTTGCCTCATCGATCGGTGACAGGACTGCTCACTGTACACCGTTAACTATTCATATTGTATTAAATTGTTGTGCCCGACAGTTGGTGAACTAGTTATTGTTATTAAAATCTTGTTTAGTAAAACACATGTGATGTGCATTATAGTATTGAATTATATATAATAAAAATTAACGACCTGCATGGTCTTTCTTAATCTTCTAATCCATCCATGATTTATCATAGGAAAATTCATAAGACCTGATGACATGATTGAGGATTGTCTGTGTGGTGCCGGACGTAAAGAATAGCATCAACCCACTTCTTCCAGTGGGTGTCGTAAAAGGCGACTAAGGGACTTACACGAGAAATGCCAGCAGCGTTCTCTATGCATTTTAACACCATGCCGCGATCGGCAATCCGCCTGGCCAGTGTGGCAATTATGGCAAACCCCCCTTTGGGGAGGCCTATGTCCAGCTGTGGACGTCTTTCGGCTGAAATGATGAATGATGATGAATGATTGAGACCGCAGCCGAACTTAGGTGTTGTTATTAACCAAGTTCTTCTTCTCTTTTCCAGCAAGCAATCCCGAATCCAAAGAGTGTCCATACTCTGGAAAATATGAAATACAAAATCGCCGCAGAAGAGACATAAGATCTAGCGAAGATCATAGTAGTAAGAGAGAGAAGGCAATGCTTGAACATAATCGTAGGGTTAACGGGAGTAGGTTGTTCAATTTTAGCGTAAGCAACATGTCCAGTGCTCCCATGTTGAGGAGCAGAAGGGAGTCGGACGGAGAAGTCTCTTGTGTGGTCAACAGCTACAACAGGCTAGAGGTGGGGTGCAACTCCGTGAAGAATATGGAGTTCTATTCTACGTGTGAGAATAGGGAGGTGGTGACAGGTAAGAATTAGAGCTTTAATTTCTAATAAAAAAATCGAAGTGAAATTTTTATTTAGGCGCTTTGAGCGATTTTTGGTAGGGGAAAAACTTGTATTCGCGTCACTGACATGTTAATGGGACGTGTTGCGCCAGACTGTACGTATATAATAATATATACACATATGTTATTCCAAACAATTTGACGTTCAAAAGTGCCTTTTAGCTGCCTATTTGAAATAAAAATCAGTAAAATCTAGATCTATGAAGCTGTACTTAGTAGATAAAATATTTAACATCTTAATACATAGAAAAGTTGTCAATCCTTTTCCACGTCTATTTTAAACCTCAGTGACAGTGCTTGTTGTATAGTGAAAAAGATTGACGGTTTTGTAAGTCGGAGAAAAACCGCAACTCTGACTTGTTAATATTACTTTGTCATCATTGCGGAAACGTGTGTTTGTTCATGCTTTGAGTGCAATTATCAGTAGAATTCATAAACGACACTTAATTTTAAGACTGTCAAGTTTTGCAATTGGTACACCTGACATACAATACAACACATGACATAACGACGACTTAAAATTTGAGCTGCATTTGAGAATTCGGCCGCTAAACTAATGGGATGGATGGCATCACTCTAGTCTCTAACGATCTCTCAGAATACCAGCGCTGCGACACTTATTTTTTAAGTACCGCAGCATCATGCTGAGAGAGGGCCTTTTTGGCCTCGTACAGGACTTTCTGTTTTTATTTTAATTTTTACTTTGTTTTATTTTTGTTTTTGTTCTTTATGTTTCTATGAGTGTGTTTTAGTTTAGTTTAATTTGTGATCTGTGCGAGTCCCAATAAATGCTTTTTCTTTCTTTCTTTGAACAATGTATAAACGCTTGCATTTTGTCAGCGTACACATGCCACGGCGGCTGGTACGAGAACGGCGCGTCGTTCGTGGTGACGACGCCCGCGACGCGCGACAGCACGGCGGCGCGCCGCTACTGCTTCGTGTCGCGCGACACCGCGCGCGGCGCGCTCGCCCTCGCGCGCTCCGCGACCAACTGCGACCGGAACGACCTCACGCCCGATCTCGTGTTTGACGCCACCGCTACTGGTAAGTGTGGACAGTGCAGTTGTGTGACGCGCTCGGTGAATGACGCGCAATTGCTCGCTGTGTAACCCCGCGTCCTAACCAAAAGCGATCGTCGCGCGTGGTCGCGCCGACAGAGGGCGTCATCCGATTTTCCGAACAAAAAGTAATAAGTGAGTCTTAAGAATCACGTGTGCGGTCGCTGCCCTTCATAGCGCAAATGCTTGCTGTATCTAGCTGAGCTAGAGTTCGCTAAATTAAGGAAAAAACATTGAGAAGTGGTTCAAACTTTTTAAATGACGGTTGATTTTAAATGGTCTGGGAAATCATATCCCGACCAGTAAAATTTTTAGTGGGCATTTTATTAATAAATGTAGATATCGTGGATTGTGGAGCTTTCTGTATGTTTTTCTAGTAATGGGTTGCTAAACTACTTTTTCCAATACCAATTTCCTCTGTTTGTTTCGCAGGTGAATGTCAAGATCAGACGAGCCACCAACCAGCGCTGAGAATAACCCTTACCTATGTAATATGTCTCCCAGTAATACACTACATAATCCCGAGATGATTCCTAATAAACTAATACAAATTAAGTCATTTCGGCCCCTCACCCTTGTAATTATAGCTACGACAAATAGACAGGCTTATAAACTATATAGAAAATAAAGTTTTAGTTATCAACACTTTGTAAACGTATATCAAGCTATTTTTACCGTTATTTTTGTTATTAATTAATATTGTAAATCGTATAAAATCGATATTTATCGTAATATCATCTAGATAGACTCAATCGCCTAAAACGTAATATTGCCACATAATAAAATAGCTAAAATAACGTTAGCCGTTATTTTTAACTGTTACTTCATTATATTTAAATGTACAATTTTAGATAATAAATTGACATGGTAGATGTCGTCTTGATTGCACAAATATGCACATATTTCTTGCATTTGTTCTATGTTTATGATCGTTGCCTCCAAGTACACTTATTTTTGATAAATTAAGTAATTTAAGAAAAAAATTATCACCAGCGGCAAAATAATACCGGTTGGCAACTAGTAACTACCGATATCATTTTGCGTTATGTACAGTTTAAAATATTCGTTTATGGTATTTTATTAATCTAGCTTCATATTATTAAAGGTGACATATCCTTTACAGTGCTGCCAAACAGTATATTCTTCTTTCCAGTATTTTTTTAACCCCAGAAATACTTATACCTAATATCTACTTAATTACTTCTACAAAATAGCCAGTAAATTGTTTTTGAGTTTTAATAATAGGTACCTACGCTAGATTAGTACGAACATACTTGGAGGCACATCAGTTTGGGTGTCTTGTGTATAGAACTTCTATAATAATAGTAAAATGTTATCCTTGGGCTAAAAGTTAAGGTAATTCCAATATAACAAAATATTTTGCTGCAAAAGTTTATATTTCTGTTTCAACTACTTATACAAAGTATTAATAAGTCCATAACACACGT